>JAEQBH010008338.1:0-316139 GCA_016808115.1 Tetrastigma voinierianum | reverse complement strand
CACCAAAATTATATCAAACATGGAATTTGTTCTAACATAAAGGTGACAAACATGTTTCAACTCTTTTCCATTTAGCAATTCAATTGGCCATCAGTGCAATTCAATTGGTTCAATCAAGACAAAAACGATTACATGTGTGGGGGTAAGAAAAAGGATATAATGTGTAGAAAACTAAAATATATATATATAGAGATATATGAGAGAGAGATATATATATGTTATATATATATATATATATATATATATATATATACAGGTATATATATATATATACTCGTATATTGATATAATAAATGAATGTATTACGCATAAAAAGCTAAACATATTAAAGATATCAACGCTTAATGAAGTGGTTAATATAGTTTAATCTACACAAAATTAGTAGCAATACAAAGCCTATAACCTCATACTAAAATCATAAAGAAATCAACCACTTTCTACCTGTATGGTGGCGCATGGATCTCAAGTCGCCAGAACAAGCCACAAGATATCCTGCAGTCATTGAACCTGCGAGCTTAGAATGAGGTTCAGTTCCAAACTAAACCGACACCGAACTGAACACTATGCTATGAATGTAAGGCAGGCTTGTGTCTTTGATGTATAAAGAGGTTAGCCAGTGGGCCACTGATTTGAATGTTTTGTGATCATAAGGAAGATGGGGTGGCTTGGGTAGTGCTTGAGGGTGAATCGGGCTGTGTAATTGTGCCTACGCGCAGACACCGCAGATGGCGTCATTATCGTGCCGGGTAATCGGTTAGCTCTTTCCTCGCTTCCTTCCATTACTTTCCACTGGTCAAGGGAAGAATTCTTCTTTACATATCATTTTCACACATATCAGGGCACCCTGTAGTTCTTCGGGAGGACTTTCTCATTGTTCTCTTCCACCCTCCTGGGGTCAACCCAGCTTGTTCACCCACACAGGCCAATCAAGCACTCTTCCTCCAGACATCTCCCCTTGATAAACAAACCGATTGGTGAGCTTTGAGATGGATTCCCCAAGGTGATGTCCCACTAACACTTCGCTTTGAACCCATCCGATTCCTTGCTCGTGAGCTTCCAACTGCCCACTTCCTATTAAATAATATCTACTACTCCTATTATCCTCATATGAAAATTTTGTCCAACATTGTCAAATTCAGATGGTTTGTCTAGTCAGGAGGGAGGTGGTGGCTTATTGCGAGAAGTGTATAATATGATAAACAGATGTGCACAGGAGGTTCTGTCTTCATGAGGAATTTTGATTCCCCTAACTATGGCTGTGCACTAACATACGGTGAACTCATTCATTGTTTTCATACCAATCATGGACATAAGCTTCTGGTGTGGTTACCCTCCAGTGTTACCATCAGCAGCCTCCATGCCCACGGCCTAAATCTTAAAGCCTAAGGTGAGACTGAATTTTGGGTGATTTTGCCTTCTAGGTTTCTAATCCACCTGAATGACTCCCAGAAACAGGTACACAAAAACAACACGTAAATCTAACTTAGCACTGTTTTTTTTTTTTTTTTAATATGGAATGGAATCATGAAAAACCCATACAAAACAAATAAAAGGAAAATTGGACAAACTCTAGATGAGACTACAGTGTTCAATGTCAACAATATATAATTTTTAAACTTCTTAATTCAATATTTGATTTCAAAATAATGTTATGGTGAACCCTAATCAACAAAATTTATATCCTATCTCCCACCGCCGTGAATGTAAGCTAACGCGTGATAGTGTCTGTGGCTTCCATACTGTGGATGGGTTTTCTGATAATGATTTTGAGGGAAGCTCAAAACAGAATTTCAAATTTGATTTTTAAGGTGGTGATAAAAGAGTGATGTGGTTGGCAACCCACTCTAAATAAAGAAATGTGGTAATAACCTCAAGTATCAATACCTGGTTTATGATCCAAGAATCTGAGAGTCCTAAGTACTTCTCAAGGAGATGATACAGCAGTCATCCCAAACCTGACTTTCACTATACAAACCCAAACCATGAATTTTCCTTTCATAGAAAGATATCATACAAGACAGGTCTCTATAGTGAAAATCTATCTCGACTATCCTACAATGATCAGGTTAGAACGGTTACTGAGTCTCTGTCGATTCAAAATAAGAAAACCACCGAACCCTAAAAGTATTACTGGCGACATCATGGATGCACTTACGTGAAACCAACCCTTAACTCACCTGCTCTAAAATATAATCACGATACAGGATCAAGTTTATATAATACACTTAAACCTCTAAAGTCACAGCACAATAAAAGAACACCAAAAAAAAAATGTGAGAAAACCTAAAAGAAATTGAACCAAAATATAAACCTCAATACAGAAAATGATAATCAACAAGAGCCTCTGATCTTCCCTGGGAAATTTTACTCAAGTATAAAGTGGTTTTAGTTTACCCATCCTCCAAGTTGTCATCCTTGAGGGTTTGGCAACGGTATGTGAGAAAGAAAGAGGAGAGAGGGGGTGAGAGGAAACCTAAACAAAAATAAAACATGGTTGAGTTGACTTAAAGCTGCCAGGTAGTTACAAAAACTACTGGGGTTTATACTAATCAATATGAAAAACAAAGGTGTTCTAACATTTCGCTGAAACAGCAAGACATCGCGTGAGATTTCTAGCGCACCTCAATAGGTAGCTTAAAATCTTCACAGATATAAATTCTCTGCTAGTGTTTTAAACTGCACAGAGATTAATGAATCAGAATCACAGACTCACACTCACACTAATAAATTTCGTCATTTTAGTTAAATTTTGTAAGAGATAATATGTGTACTCATAGAACAAAATATAATGAAATTTAGTCAATAAATTTTTAGTTTAATGAATTCTTCAATTGGGCTAGATTGCGAATTATGAATCTAATAAATTCTTCAACTGAATAATCTGGTTTGTAATATTTTCCACCACTATGAATTTATCTCATCGTAGACATTATTCTTCTCACTTTGTCATTCCCTTCATTGAATTTCGATGTCAAGGCTTGGAAATGAGTTCGATCTTCATGGTTCACATACCTCAGATTAACCTCAAAGTATAAAAACTCCAGTAAAACAACCAAAATAACTCAACTGTGATAAGTGAGATACAAGAATGATCTTAACACTTTGAAATTTTGGGTATTATTGATATGATTGAAATGTGCAAAAAGCACTAAACCTATCTGACAGAGCCCAAACAGCACTCCTTTGGTGTCAAGGAAGCAAGTTATATTAGATCGAACGTTGCAGACAAAATCACACATCCCTTTTAAGCTCTCTTAAAAGATCATTAACTTATGCAAACACCACACTGAAAACGCTGCAGCACTCTTTTATAAAATATGAAAAATGTCCAAATTGTGTGATTTTCTCATTACATTAATTAAAATCCTTCAATCCCCAAGAACTGTTAATTCATAACACTTGCCTGGTTCGTTTGTATGCATGACAAACCACTTCATTTTAATGCCTCTAATTGGAGTGATCTCCAGCCTGGTAGTGGATCCAAAATCAAAGCCACTATTTGAAGTAAAGGCTTCATGTCTTTAAATTATAAAAATGGAATAGTTCAAGAGTTCAAGGCGTGATAATAAAATAAAATATAAAATTGATATGTCCAGATATTTAATTCCCTAGAGATTGATTAACTCAAAATCCAACTACCCTAACTATCAAAGATCCACACTATTTGACCTCTGTAAATATTTGAAAACTGAATATAAAAGATAAGATAATATATTATATTATTCAATAATAGAAAATTTGAACAAACAAATTAAACTGATCTAATCGCCATCTCGCGAAATGAATGATAAACCGTAGAACAAACCACTTCCATTATAATCCATTGATTCTTCTCTCTGAACCTGAATTTTGATCCTGACAATAAAAGATTTAATAATGTAACTTGATTTTCGCCGTTTAATACCAGAGTCCTCGCTTCAGCATCGGGATCGGTAATCAGCTAATGGTATTTGAGAATACTTCAGAGTAAGATTCCGGTATTTTTCTGAATAATGGTATACCCATTTCTTAAGATCATAGATTTTGCATCCTGTTCGGCTACTGCAAACTTTAAGAAATGCAATGATGACTCATCCTTGATTTACTTTTGATTTTTTCTTTTCTATGATTGAGATTCCACTAACACAAGATCAAGATCATTAGATTAAGTGAAATCTCCAGATTTCAAATTGATAAATAATCCTCTTCAACTTGAATTATATGAAAGAATGAAATGGTTGAAATTTCTTATCTTATTGAACAATGTACTAGCACCCACAATTGAATGCTCTCAAAAGTTTCTGCAATCTCCATCTCCGTAGGTCACTAGAGGGCTCTTGAAACTATACAAATAGTCCTCAAAGGATGTCATGTTTTACGCTGAACAACTAATTCATAACAACACTCAATCAAATAAATCCTCAAATTTAGGTACTTTCTAATAATTGCGTAAAAGACTGGGAATCTAAACATGTCCAAGTTAGTGAAATAAGTTCACTAAAACTATGATCACAAATGACAATGGAGCAATAGATAAAGGCAACTGCAGTGAGTGTAAATTAATTGAAAAACGAATTCCAAAATTTTAACCGATTCCATTAATTTATAAAGTGTGAATTTAGAAGAAAATGAAAGATTAAAATCCACTAACATTTTGAAATGCAAATATTAGTTCAGATTTTAAAAGAAAAGGAAAAACTATTCTAAAATTATAAAATTCAAATTTCAATCCCCAAATACTGGGCTCGAAAGTTCTTCCACGGTACCTATTTATATTCTTTAATTGGCCCGATTCATGGCTTCCAACGACTTCAAATCGATGGCCCAACATTTCTCGTGTCGCGACTTCATTCTCTCATTTGACTTTCGGTTTCCGTTTCGTAATCTTGAGTCGTGGACCTGAGTTATCTTCTCCGCACGCTGATATTGTCTTTGTAGTTTTCTTCCATTAGTGGTTGCGATATGATCCCTCGTCAGCGACCACCCCTTCGCCGACTCTTCAGAGCCAGCCATGAAAATTTTTTGATTTAGAAATCCTCGCCATGCACTTTACTTTTCATGTTTCCAAAGAATCACTATTGAAACGCGACCGAATTGCTTCGTCATGACCACGTTTAGTTTCCAGTAGTGATGACTTTTGTCACACCATATTTCATGCCTGGTAGTTGTGTTATATCACAACCCACGCCCTTACCTGCAAGCTCTTCTCCTCGTTAACTAAAATGACAAAGCTTCTTCTGCTGTACTAACGTCACATGTCAATCTTAATCCTCGTCGCATGTCCCTTTCTGAAGTTCTCTGTGTTGAATACACCAGATCACGTCACACCTGATTACTTCTACCACTGACGCCACGAACCTTTCGCGTTATGAGACCATTTCGCGAAGCCACTCGATCCTTTGGTCACAACCTCCCTTTTTGCGTCATGGCATCATATCCGTTTACCGCCCCTACGCAAGTATGACCTAAATTAGTTTGTTTATTTTTCGTCATGGAAATTAGGTCACAACAAGGTAAGGTTTTTCTATCAGAATTCGCTTCGACCTCAAAGTATTGTCACAACGTCTTTCTCTTCCGTAATCTTATTGCAACTCTCATTCTCGAAATACAAACGCTTCCACTAACTGCTTCTTGGTCGCTAATTCGGTGCTGTGTCAGCAATCAGTGTGTCTTCACTGGTTCTATCGCATTGTCAAACTTAGTCACAACATGTTTTTAGTTGTTCAACCCATTGGCTGTCGCCACATGAAATCTATGTTGCTACCCCACCGGGTGTTCTAACTTATATTTTGGCTGCAACATCAATTTTCTTGTATTAAGACCTCAGAGATAATCCTGTCCATCCATTGCTCGTCATGGTCTTAACATCCGCTGCGACCGAAGGTATTTTTTTCTGTCGCAACTTCGATTCCTCCACACGCCGCTCAGGCAATCAATTTTCTTCAACGGTCACAAGCGACGCCAGACATACACTGGTAACCTCATTTTGGCAGAATTGTTAACATTAATGCGAGGTCACTTAAACCGCTAAATCAGATAGACCTTGTCATAATCTCTCAATCGTATGTCGCACCAATGCTGGCTTCTCTGACTTCATTTTTCTAGATTTTTACTGAATCAGAGCTCTATATACTATGCAAAAGAGTACCGTAAATCTCCATATTTCGGGATAAAATAAGTAATTATCGTAAACAATTAATAAGAAAATGATTGCAACAATGAGTTTTTGACTCCATTGAACCCAGCCCTGGGAGGGGTCTTTCCTGTCAGACGTGAGTTCTTTGAGCACCAGTCGCTAAAGCTTAAACCATACCCACCTTTCGATCATAGCACCCTGCTCGTTTAGCAGTCCCCACACGCTTCAAGCCTGCCGCTTCTCCTCCGTGAGACACCAAGGCTCAGCTGAGACTCATCAGGTTGGCGCTACAATCAATCTGTGGATTGAGCGAACTTAACGTGGCCACCGCTTCGTACAAATGTTAAGGCGCACGAGCTTCAGCCATAATTTGGCCCGACACGCCATAGTACTCTGGGAGGCACACAACTGATTTTTTCTTTGGTTTCAACTAGTTTCATATCGCCTGAGTCTTATAGTGATCGCTGTCGTCGGATCGCAATAAGCTCCAGAACACAGCAATTCTGATTCCATTATGAAAAGCCCAAATTTAGCATTCGAATCCGTCATTATTTGACACCTCAACGTTGATCCGACCTGACAGAATGCCAAACAAAGCGCTATTTTTTCGTTTACTGTTATAATGGTTCTGTCACTCACCGGTAAAGTAGTCCACTTACAATGACAACCCAATCGACCTTCGGGTTTGGTAATATTTGCTCATTGGTGCCCGTTTAATCTCAATGGTGTATACAAGAGTGTTATCGCCTTCCGGTTTGCAACCAATGCTAGAACTTAAGCTTCCACCTTCAGATACTTTCTCCGTCCCTCCGTGAGCCATCAGTAATGATTGGTCGTGTTTCATCTTTGCTCTCCTGACCAGGCGACTAGTCGAGAAGTCGAAAACGCGGGTAGAGCGGTAGCGAGCTCCCTGAGAGGGGGCCACGTATCAGTGGCAGTGGTTTAAGTAGGTTTTTTAGCAGTCCAGAACGCTTCACAAAGGGACATCCCACCAAAGCATGCCTCTTTCAGAATCCCGCAAAGGAACACAATTGTCACTGCAGATCAGATTACAAAGCCACCCAGTTGATCTCCCAAATAAACAATTTCTGGTGTTTGAAGATGGCTTGCATTGTCATGCACCACTTTATCTTATCCGGATTTGTTTCATCTGCTTACCAGTTAGACTATGGAAACCCCAAGAACTTCCTTCAAGATCTGCTGAAAAGCACACCTGGTCAGGGCTTAACTTCATCCTTATAGTCCTCAAGACTGAACAATTCAGTTAGGGTGGTCCACGTGCGGAGCTCCGGCCTGATCGACTTTTTTACCACATGTCGTCATGTGATAGCTTCCCATTGACCTCCAATCTATTTTCAACATTTACTAACCTGATAGTGGCCTCAAAATAAGCCCTGTCCAACACCTATAATAACAATATTCCTTGTCCAGCTACTTAACAGGCCCTTCTTTTTTGGTCGTCAACATTTTGATCGACATAGCCCAAGAAAGTTGCTCATGAAGTCGGGAGGAACTCGTAAAGGTGGCAATAAAGCGGTGCATCCACCAATGATCTGGGCAGTGTGTATGTTATTCGCATGTGCTCCCATTAACACTGCAAAGTCATATCGTCACTATTTTCTTCATCACATTGTGCCTTCTTGACTGAGAAACCACATGAATAAACCGACCGGATAATTCAATGGCAGCTCAATTGAGTATTTGGTCGACCTCTCGTTGATCGCCTTCTCGCCTCCGGGCAAAACTTCTTTATAAGCCTGATGTGTTTGTTCGAGGGAATGACATTCAGCCAGGGTGATAAATCCATTCATCAATTCTCCCATGTCCCTCTTGCTTCCAAGTCATCGCACATTTGGTTTTAAGAAGTGGATGCAGCAAAGCAGTGTGCGCAGGTGTGAGGAAATCTTCACGCCCCGGACCACCTGATTCGCGTAAAGTAGGTGCCCTGCCGGGTCATCGCCAAGTTGTAATCGTTCCAACCTTCCGGTGGGCGAAGTCGGTGTTTAATCATCTCTCATACCGGCTCATCCATCCGACGCCGCTACCGCTTTCGGCTTCATCGACACCACTTAGCACTCCCGCCGTCGCCCCCTTAACCATCCCCATCGATTCTCCGGGTAGGAATTTGACAACCATAAGGATGTGCGTAATAACACCCTGCGGTACTGGCGAGAGAGTCGCCAGAGTAACGCGTGTTGTATGCCACAAAATCCACGCGAGGAATTTATCGCCGCCGGCTCGTACAGGGGTCTCCAAAGAAACGGCCAGATCGGAATCCTGCAGGTAGCACTTTCTCCGGGTTAACCGTGATAAGGTTATCGCCTGCATTTTCCTCTGAAGCTCATTTTGTCAAACGCTGATGCTAAGATGATGTCGCACTTCCAGCCTTGCGTCATCGAACCCCATGAACTGTTATAATGGTCGACAACCCTTACGCCACGTCGCCACGGGGATGTCGCAGCCTTCCTCGCTGAACCGCATGCCGCGCGGTATCTTAACCGAGGAGCTTGACACGCACTGTACTCCCAGTGTCTCCCCTCGATTCATACACAGGTGAGTTCTCCCCGCCGGCGCTCGACCCCACCACACCGACTAATCTCCCAAATCATCGGGATCTCTCCGGTGGTCGCGATGCTAAGTCAATGTCGACGAGGTAGTGGAGGAGGGGTGCCCGTTCGATCTTTCTGAGAGCCACGGACCGCTTTTGAGATGTCACGTCGATTAGAATTTGAATACACCATATGTTCGTGCCTATGGTCTTCAGTGGGTCCCCATAGTGATTGCTATGTTTTTACGTCCACTTCGATCCAGACGCCAATTAAAAACTTCATGCTACACCTCGTATAGGACTTGAGATACCGAGGTCGTCGTGTGAATCACTGGCGGGAACACAGTCAGTAAATTTCCACCCGGTGAACTAAGGTCCTAATGCTACCTCTTCTCGGAGACCGACCATTTTCCATTCTCCGTGAGATCCGCCTCGATCTCTTATTCAAATCAACCGCTTTTCTTCTCGCCCTGCTTTTCTCCTTTGTGCGAAGAGCCCCGCCAGACATAAGGCTCTCGCTCGTTGATGTATTTTTATGCTTTTGAGAGCACCTCACTATATGCTAATTGAGGGTTCCTTCGAGACGAGATAAAGATTAGTCTGACCGTATGCCTAGTCCCGCTTATAGGCGGTGATGAACTTTATCCGGATATCACCTCAATGACTTCTGAGTTTAACTCTTTGAACGTAGGACCTCGTTTTCTTAGCCTTGCCTTTACAATGGTTAAAGGAGTTAGCTTCTTCGGCAAACACCAGCTTCTGATGAAGCGGGACAACAGTTAATGGAGAGTTCTGAAAGATTAGATCGAGGTCGAATGGAGCTCATGAACCACAAAGCCAAGCCCTTAGCGTGATGGCAAAGGCTCAGATCTCACTTGTCTCAGATCCGCACTCATCTCCGCTTTCTAAAGGTTGGCAGTCCATGGTCTTTATTCCACTGGCAAAGTCACACCCAATTTCCGCATTCCTAACTTTGTCGAGGGAAGAAGTTCGTCGTAACCAGATTCCGTTTTGTCGTAATCGTGAGCATCCATGGCGATTCGGGCCACCTTTACAAACTTCTTTCTATGTGGTCAGCTCTTGTTGGCTGATGTCCTGAACCGCTTCCCAAGATCGTTCTCCTTCCCCTTCGATGCGGTCATTGTCACCCGCCATTCTCAGGCATCCTCTATCAAGGTGCGACTCATCTCCTCGTGGGTATGACTATGCCCCGGTTCACTATTTTTCCTCCACAACGCCTCAGGGCTTAAGGTGTTATTGCCTTCAGGAATGGTATCATGGCCACGCGCCTGGTCAGGCTCTCCCGTGCGCAGACTCACCGGTGGAAGCTCACAACCCTAGAAGACCCATTGATTCCAGCAGAAAGGCCTCCATCTCATTGCTACGTGTGAAGGAAGCCTTCTAGAGTCCCCGCTGTTGGTCGCCAATGTCATCCCATGGCTCAAGGCTCCTGGTCAGTATGACTCTTGCTCGCGGTTTCGAATGAGCACACGGCCATCAGAAATCACGATTGGGAAGAACAATGCCCACAGAATACTTAACCTCCGATGGGCGCTTCATCGATACCGGGCGAGCCTGTCGAGTCGCTTCAAGCCGCTCGTCGGGAATGCATCGATATGCAACCCGCACAAGGGTGTGGGTCCCATGGTAAGGTTTGGCGCTCTCTCTTGATGCCTTAGCCGCTTTTTTTCGCTCAGCGAAAAAGAGATCAATCCATATGTTTACTCGCGGTCTTTCTTCTGGGTGGAATTGCCTTTATTATTACGCCGGGTCACACGATTTTCCTTGTTGGGGGACGCGATACGATATCTTCCCAATCGTAAATTCTTCTTCCTATCGCAATCCAATATTAAAGACATCATGCTCAGAATCGTGGTATTCTTTTCCCTAATGAATAGACATCAACTCATGAAGATGAAGTATTTTTCCTTTCTTATGGACACAACTAGTGGATGAGCGGATTATCCCACACCGCTCCTACCATCGGGCCTTAGCTCAGCCTTCTGGGCTCGTTTCTCAGTAGAGTGCCTCAAGATCAAATCATGGTCGAAGCCTCACGCTGAGCTCGGTCAATACTTCAAGCCCACCTGAAGCTCGTTGCGCTCGCCTCGGTCCGCGTTTGTCTATATGCTTGTAACATTTAGATGGAATAAAAACAAGATGATGATTATTTATAAATGCCTGAATTTGAGTAAAGACGCCAAAATGAAACTACTGCAAAATATGCTTGAATGGAAAATGAACTTACACTTATTTAGAATGAGTAGTTTTTTTTTTTTTTTTTAAAGAAGAGGTTGTAATTCATGAAACTGACAACACACATGTTCTTCTGTTATATGCCTTCTGTAAGTTATTGCCAACATATTTAGCCTAAAGGGTTGATCTGAACTCAATATCTGATCAGACCATCTCCTGTATCTTCCAGAGGTTCCTTATAATGATAGTTCCTTCGGTCAGCCTTCCAACCCAGTTACAGTTAAGAATCCACTTAGTGCAATGATAAGTCAGTCCCAGTGGTCCCATAACTTCGGCAACAGCGATTATTACCCAAACCACTGCGTAAAATTCAAGGCATTCCAGCAACAAATCTGTCACTCCCCGTCATCCATTATCACCTCCATTCTGTACAGTCTGATTCTATTATCCATCCAGATATGGAGTTTTCAACATCCCTGATCATTTGATCGCAAAGGAATGGAGAATGCCTCCTTTTCTAAATATACTGCTGGACGCTTGACTGAATCTTTATTAAAGGCCCTTATCATGGCCAGTTTTAATTGGGTCCTCTCAATGTTTCGAAAGACCTGCCTATTTCTCCACTGCCAACCCACTAGATACTACAGCAGCGAAGGTTGTTCCGCCAATCTTCTCCTGCCATGTCAAGTATTCTTCAAGCTCCTTGATCCTAATTGGTCAAAAGTGGAGGCTCCATTGACTGTTCCTTTAGAAGGGTTCCATTAGGTGCCGCCAACAAAACTTTAAGTCTTCAAGATGGTTCAAGTCTCTAAATATGCCCCAGTTAATATTTTGCAGTGGATCTGAAACTATTCCTTCTTGCATATCTCTCACATTTGTCAAGAGTTTCCTATGATAGTTTTATAACGTGGTTTTAACTCGTTGTGGAAGCCTCCTTAGTTTCACTCTTCCACCAAGGCTAGGAGGTCGTTGGGGGCAGTGAATGTAATATATTGCATATCTTAATCGTGAAGTTCCTGTGGTTTGTGAAGGCTTCTCCACATCCAATCATTATCCTTTCCCTATTCTCTTTCTCCTTGCAAAAATTCTGGGGCCACACTGATTAGGACAAAGTGGAAGGAGCCTTCAGCACTTCCTAATTCCAGAAGCTGTGGCCTCTACACGAGTACTCCTTAAATGGGACTTGTAAGATAATGGTATGTTGCTTCTCTAGTTGCAACTTTCTTATGAGGGGGATCTCTCCAACCATACATCTCTCCATAACAGAAAAAGTTGCCACCTACTAACTCTTATCTGAACACCTTGTTGAGAATTGACCATAGAAAATTCTCCATGCGCAAGGCATTTGTCTGTCATTGTGGTTTGTTGGAGTGTGGGAGACCTCTTAGATATTTACTGGCAAGTACTCCACCCCAAAGTTTATCTTTTCGTTGAACCTTTCCAGCCTGGCTTGCCATAAAGCAGTGGTGTTCATGGCTTTACCTTCACTCCCATTCTCACACGCCTGTTTCCTGCGTAATCTGTATGTTCCCAGTCTACAAAGATGTGCTTTCTTCTGTTTTGTGTGTCCCCATTGAAATTACGTGCTTTCTTGCAATAAGAGTATTGGGTAGAGCCCTTTAGGAAGAAGGGCTGAATGTATTTTAAAGAAGGGAATGGAGGATATACTGATTGTATTAAGGTGTCGACCTGCCAAGGAGAGAAAAACACATCTTCCAACTTTGTATTGGAGTTTACCTTATCTAACAGTTCTGGGTATGTTCCAGCTTTGACCCTTCCATTGAATGAAACCAGCCTGGACCCATGTTGTAGTTATGGGTGGACCTGTGCCTGAGAGATCATCATCGCTTCTTGATCTGGGACTTGTTTAGAGAAGCAAATTGTGGACTTCTGATAGTTTCACTTTGCCCCAGAATGGGCACACAAAACACTGAGGCAGTCTTTATTAGCTTTGATTTTGTTCTCACTGAGGCTTGTAAGTAAGATGAGATCAACTGCAAAAAAGGTGAGAGAGTAAGGCTCAGTTAAATCAAGTTTCTGATTGAGCCCATCTCCCATGTCATACTGACTGAATAATATGCCTCCAGCTGTCTCATAAAGCACAAATTATAGAGAGATTGCACGCCATGGACGATGCCTTCATGGTTTTAACACTAATTTTTTCCATTCCAAAATCGTTCACTGGTCTGGATGCCCATGAAAAAGATGTTTCTGATCCACTGTGAGGCTTAAAGAGTCAAGGCGTCATGTATTAGGCTTTTCGATCGATTTTTACCACCGCAAAGTTCCCCACGCTTTTTTCTAATAGAGAGTGGAGGACCTTCTTTGATAAATTAGGAGACAACTTTATATGTCACTGAAACAAAATTGCATTGATTTGGCTTCATGATGCTTCTATAATGCCTTTCAAATTATTGTTGGGTCTCATAACTGTAGTTAATATTTGCGTGACTGATCGTCTCACCTGGGCTAGGGTTTTGATGAAACTACAGATCAGGCCAGTGAGTGAGAAAAGAATCACTGATTCTTCCGGGAGATACACTAGATTCAAAGAATTCCTTGAGCGAAAGTCTGTATGACTGAGATTCACCCATCACACTCCAAAAGGTTTTGATAAACCTCCTGTTACGTAGTCTTATTTATCCCTGGGGATTTAAATGCACACACAAACATTGCTTGCTGAATTTCATTAGTAATTGGTTTGCTAAGTGACAATTCCTCTTCAGTAAGGGGTTGGAAACCCCAGATATCCCATCTGTGCACCCGCTTCCTTCTATAAAACAGCTTTTAGTCTGTGTTTCGCCTTCCAGTAAAGAAGATCAGCACCCATTCCTTGAGGGAGTCTGAGGTTTATCTGTTTCTGTTCCTTTCTGCCATGCTGTGAGGCCTTGATAACACTCATATTTCTGTCAATTAATGAGATCTCATTCCTTTCTCATTTTTAAAACCATGGAAGCTCTTCTCTGGTTGATGACACGTTATCTGCCACTACTTTTCAAGTTTCATCATTTTCAGGATCTCTATTCCATGAGCTGCTTTAGCTCTAGATCAAACAATCTTGTTTATAAAAATTATTAAATTAGTTTAAACAAAATAATTAATAAAATAAATACAGAATTACCATTATCATAAACAACAATAATCAGAAATGAAATTTTAATGATCGCTTGACCATGATAAATGCCACTTCAAAGTGTAATTGTTCAGCCAGTTACTATTAGACTGCAGAATCGCAAGAAATTTCTTTAAATGCCAAGTATCAAATAAACAATTGAGCTTAAATTTCAAATTCCAATCCATTATTTTATTTGATACCTTTCTTCATACTTTGATTTAATATAAACCTATGTTAAACTTTATTATATTTTATGTTTAAAAGATAATGTTATATAATTTAACCAATTACTAGATGTATTTGATATAATATAACTACGAATGTTATATAACGTATTCTTGGTGAGATGATGAGGTTATAGGAGTTACATGATGGATTATATTTAATATTTTTTCTAATTTTAAAGGTGATTATTTGATAATAATTCACAATAATATTTCTTTTAAAATCTTTTAGAAATTATACCTTAAATTTTTGAATTCATAATATTAATATATTTTCAACTATATAATTCGTAATTGTATTTGTTTTGTAATATCTAATGTGAAATGAATTTATTTGATAATAGATCAAATAAAATTTACATTTCTAATAAGTGTTTGTTTAAAAATTAGACTATTTTGTAAAGCATTTCCAGATATAGTTTTTTTAATTTTAAAATAAAATAAACGAATAGAATGTTATGGTTCCTTTTCAGAATTATTGTGAAGGGAAGAATATCTCGTTAGCTTTCTTGTTCTCGCCATGAATCATAAATCCACATTAAAGTCAAGTGTAATCTGGAGTTTTAAACCAAATATTTGCAAGAAACATTCATTGTATATGCCAAAAACTAAACATCTAAGGCACTCTGATTTGAAGGATCTTCATTTGATTGATCAATAACCATCTTTGTATTGGTTTCATTACTATTTTGGGACACACTGCCCCTAAAAGAGAGCCTCATTTTTCTTTGAAAAGGGATCAGCTCATTATTCACTCATAAACAAAAGTACATAACATGTGTCTAAAATGTTATGCCAATGAGCTCCGCCATTTTGATTTGTTTTTTTTTTTTTGTTTTTTTTTTATGCTGTGTGGCGAATGAATGAATCCGGTCGGCAAAATAACCTCAAAAGAGACATGGCATGGCTAATAGGTGTCCCCAAGACCTATACAAAAGAAACAAAAACACAAGCACCATAAACTGAAGATTCTCGCAAAGACACTCGCCTGACATAAATAATCATAACAAACAACCACAATGAAGCTTTAGGAACACTACAGCCGACATGACTTCCATGTATAAATCAAAACCATATAAATATATAAAAAACATTTGTGAAGTACAAATACTTCAATATATAAAAATATCAATATATACTAATGAGTCCCAGCGAAAGATGAAGGCCTTTATGTTTCTCAGATTTAATAACTAATTACATAGCTAGTTGATCTATAGGTCCCGCGTAATTCAAACTTTAAATGATGGAGCCGGTGGTTTTGCCAGTCGAGGAGTCGACGGATGATAATTAACGGATATCATGGAGCACAAGGCTGCTCTATCCTGAAGTGCACCAAACCGATACAGGTCAAGGATGGTCAACGATAGAGGCAATGTATGATGATAGCAGACATTCATCATATGGAGGTCGGCTCGGCGACATTGATCCGGATATGGCAAAGATGGTAATCAGCCTGGGGTATGGCCATGATGCGGGGCGTGTGGGGCATAAAAATCTGCGATGAGTAAGAAGCTGGGGGGATCGGCTAGCACCGTCGGCTCAGTGGCGACGACCACCCACCCATCTCAACCACACCGCCAATTATCCCGACCAAGACCTCGAACTGCCAGACTAATCCCCTCCCTCCCCACTCGAACGGGCCGTGATACCTACTCGAGCACATGACACCGAGGTCCAACTGATGGTCTATGGATGGTGATGCCTCCCAATCAGAGTCAGACGGATGCCCTTCAAATCTCAGTGGTAACATCATCTAGCAATATAGATGTAAGTCGACACCACCAGGCAGCATAGCGAGCAGCAATTAGCTATGTCGCCCATATGCAGAAGGATCTAAATGAATCAACCAATTGACTATAAATACATAATCTATTGATTCAAATTCAAGTTCACTCTCAGAAACACAGACCTTAACTTACCAAAACCCAGTAAGACTACTAAATATGTATAGATTCAATTTGGCTTACCATTACCAAATGACTATATACTAACTTAACAAAGTACTCGTAAAAACTTGGTTTTAAGGTGGTAATAGAATCTAGATGCCTGGTTACTGCAAATGACTTACAATTAACTCATTGAAGGTTTATTTTATCAAATGCCTAAGTGCACAAGTCGTGATAAGTAATAAAAAGTGAACTTATAAGTCCGGGATATCGCCCCCACAGAGATCGAAAAGAATTTAAAGTTCAACTAATTCAATCCATCGGCATACACTCACTGAACTTCACTGGTAAAATTCTTTCAGAATCAAACTGAGAATTCACTATCCAATTTCATCTATATTTTAAAACTAAACCCAAACTGATCAACCGCATTATCGCTAGAAGAGATATCGATTTGCACCATAGAAACATCAATTCCTCGTGATCATAATCTAATTCTATTCTATCGCAATTGAACTAAACGCCTAAAGAGGCAAGGTAGTATAGTTTGATTTCTCCCTTAACCATATCGTCAATATTAGAGAGTTTGTCTCATTTTCAACACGTGTCTAACCAATTACTTTTGTAATCAGAACTTCTTTGAGCAGATTTGAGTATTTTCTTTTCCAATACTTCACTCATTTCTATGACTGTACATATTTTCGCTTCAAGACATGGAAGCCATCATCGTATTTTACAAGATGAATGATGTCCCATCCCAGATCTTGGTCTCCCTCTCAATTAGATCTAAAGCAACACATTGACTAATATCATTCTCAAGATCTAGAGATTCTAATTGATTAATTGATAGAGCTGGTTCAATTTCAAACGCAGTAAATTTATGATTATCTAAGTAATCTTTCAAAGCTCATTAGTTCTTCAATATTAATTCAGTATACCTCAAGTAGACCATGTCCATGCTCCCTAAGAATTCCCATCTCTCGTGTCACCTGTAGCTCGGAAATCGAGCTAGATAAATGTTCTTATACGGTATTATTACTAATATTGGGAACACCACTTCATGAACACCACCATTCAACAAACTCAAAATTTCAATCCAAGAAATTTTTTTGTTCTAAAGACCATAATTCAACATCATTCTTTCCTTAACTAGTTGTGTTAAACTCGAATCATGCTGAACAATATCAATGTGAAATTTTAATGTAATCAGAATTTAACTAAAGAAATGAATTCCATTTTTATCTAGATTTCATTAGATTCCAAACAATAATCATAATTGATCTTCTCTAAATAATTTAATTCAACTTCTAAACTTGAACACCCACTCAAGCTTCAGTCCAAGAAACAAATTTGAATTACACTAAACTGAATTCACTTTATAAAGAAAATAAAAGAAAAAGAAAAATATAATAAAAGAGCCCCGCCTCCAGATGCTCCTGTTTTTCGCCAACCGATTTCACCCACTTTTTCCTCAAATTATTTCATTTATAGAGCCTGAAAGTTTGAGCTATAGCCCCGAGGCTACATTGCGAATCCCAAAATTTCGCTCAGATTGCAATCTCCACTGCTAACTTGGTGTTCGTCGCAACAGAAGTTTTAAATTTCACCACAGTCTTTATTATAATATGTACTCGTTCACGCGATCGTTCCTTTTTGTGTGTCTTTTCAACCGCCCAATATTCTCTTTTCTTTAGCATATTCATTCCGGTCACGATAGAGCTTGCTTTGTTAGATCTTTCTTCGCCTTTTTACTGGTCCGCTTCAGGTCCGGCTGCTCTAGATCCGCTTCATCGCGACTATCTTATGTGTGGTTACTCGAATGAAGTATGTCAGCATCACAATTGTGTTAGCGACGTTATTTCTCAGGTAACTTCTTCAAATTGTGTTCGCGATTCTGTTTTTATAAAAAAGTACAATGATTTCTTATTTGGTTCTTGTTGCAACGATGTTTCTTGTATTGTCAACATTTCCTCTTTATCGCTAACAGAAAGGTTATGTCGCGACAAAAGTCTCTGGCTGCCACTAACTCGATTTCTGCCAGCTTATTTCGACCACTGGATAGCCCTCTGGTGTTGTCGATGTTTGCTATCACGGACCGCTTTATGTCGATGATTTCATATTCAACTTATATTTGTGTCGACCTAGTTTGCATCGCTAAAAAACCCCTTCCTTGTGTTAGAATCTTTTCGCTGAGAAGATAGAAAAGTCTCTGTCATGACCTTGTTTCATCAATGTTCACCATCTCATGGTCGACCCTAAGATCCCCGGCCACACAGAAACCGCCTTCAAATTTTTGAAGTATGTCGCAACATTGATTCTTTATCATGACTGTAGTCAATTCCCATTGTTAAAGATCCCATGCCAAGGCACCTTATTTCGGTTTGCTGCAACCAAGATTTCTTTTTCCTTCAGCGTCGCGACATATATCACCTTGTCGCGACATATATTTCTTCTTTCAGTGTCACGACATACATTACCATGTCGCGACAGAGGTCTTTCTTTGAAGCTCTTCTTCTGTCTCAACAAGCTTTTCCATGTTGTAATAATCAGTTTCGTGACATAAGATCCCCGGTCACACAGTAATCGGTGCTTTCGCTCGTTTATCTGTCGTGATAGAGCTTCACGCGACAAATTCTTCCCTGTCAATTCGATCACCAAAACTTGTCAGAATCATAAACTTTCTTCGCCTTCAATTGACTTGTTAGATCTTTCCCATTTTTCATCACGCACGCCGTTTTGTCGCTGATAGAGGTCTCCGCCAATATTCGCATCTTCACATGTAATAGAGAAATATTGTCGGACAAATTCCTTTTGTTATCGGCTTCGATCGCTGTCGCAGTTACACGTAAATTTATCGCGACATGACCGTCAGAATTTGCCTTTTCTTCTTCATTGAATTTTTCATTTTTTTGAATTAAAACTTGCAAACACAAAGTTGAGACATTCCATAATTTGGCATTAAAAAAAGATCCAGAATGACAAAATAAGCCGTAAAATGGATTAAAAATATATGGAGTTTATTAATTCCACTGGCACCAAATTTGTGAGATGGAGTCCATACCATCCCTTATGAGGTAAACATAAAACTCGTAGTACAACGATACTAAGCAGATATATGGATCATGGAAGTCCATAATACCCACCATAGTGTGGCGGATGATCCACTCCGCCTCACAGATTCCATAAAGCAATGTATGGAGCATGATACGTCTCAATTCCTTCCTGTGTCAGTTTCACGGACCAGCCTGGCGAAGTTGTTGGTCATATGAGCAAGATGGAGGATCTGGTAACCAAACCGGTGTAAGACTCTGGCTTAGACGATGCCACTGGGTGTCACTTCTAAACATATAATGGCATCAACACCAAATTCTCCTGGACAACGGGCAGATATTCGAGCCGGGTCAACCAACTCTCTCCATATGGTTGTCATAAGACCTAAGATGTTAATTTGACGCTGAAAAATTCTGCAATGGGAATGAAATTACTATGTAAACTAGTATATTTTTATATATATCAATACCGATCAAGAGTTTGTGCATCTAGCTGATCTCGATATAGGAGTAGTACACTGGATGGGTTATGCACCGCGGTCGCGCGTACTCCAGCATCAATCTCAATGGAAGAGTTGGCCTGAGCTTTGGCTCAATAAAGAGGCTCAATTGGTAATCCATTGTCGAGAGCCTTAGCTAGGTCTCCATCGATGACATCGACATCGTCATCATGTAAGGCATGAGGGACTGGTGGTGCTAGAGAGACGGCTTCGACGCCCGCAAATCGGTCGCCCCACTGAAGTCTCCCAAGACCAGCAGTTGAATATAAATAAATGTAGGCAGCACTAATGATGCTATATAGCTATGTAATAAAAAATTTTTATATAGTTATCAGTAGACATAACCGCTTAATACAAATACTCAATGTAGCTTAAACTGACTAAATAAATCATGGGAGAGGGAGGTGCTAGTACCGCACTATCCCAACTATAAGCTTCCAAGTACGTACAAACTTAGCAGAGGGATGTTACAAATAAGATACACTCTCTCTTTATTCAAACTGGGGTAAAGTGATCCCACCAGTCATAAGATGAACCACGACTCCGTCAAGCGAGACTTGATCTGGACTAAAAATAGTGGTGGATAACTGGTCACATAAACACCAATGGAGAGAAGAACCTTCCCAGAGATCAACGGTAAGATACCTGAGTACTCTCATAAATTCCGCCATACATCACACACATTATCCACGAAGGATCTGTCTATTAATACTCATATTAATGATAAAGAAACATCCTGAACGTGATCATCATCTCAGACGGCATTACGAGAAATGTGTGTGTCTCGCCATCTCTCATCAGACATGATAAGTGGCTAATTGATCATGATGGGTCAGTTGTAAAGGCAATTCAAAATCTGTAAAGTGATCAATGTATGATGGAATGCGTATAAATCCATCCTCCATATAGCCAAGTCAAAAGGGTTGTTTGAGGTGAGCACTTCCTTAAATCATAGCACCAAAAAGAAATTTGAGAATATCATAAGCAAACTACGCCACAACCAGCAAACACATCTGACAATAAAACACACACCCATCAAGATCTACTGCGCACCATGTCCAGTTTTTACAATGGTCAACATGGATGGATCCAAAGGATTCAGATCATGAACTTTTGAACGCCTATATCTATAACCCGATGTTTGAAAGGCGTACAAATATTAAATGAAACATTAATGAGAGATCAGACACAATACAGTTTAATGCGGCAATTAATTTGATAACACAATAAATTCCTGGGGTCGGCTACAGCGACATGTTCACGACGCCGCAGCAGGCGCAACGGGCGGTTTTAGCACCAAGAGCCATATGCTATTGGTACATAAAAGTTATATAAAGCAAACTATTCGGTACGGCCACGTACATTTACTAAACCGACTTTTAGTCTTCCAAGATCGCTTATCAGGAGTTGGTCGTTGGAACAAACCGGTTATGTGATAAGAGCCTCTCAACGCCCATTTCATTGGCGAACCGGCTGATTGATCGCCCGACCGCTTTGCGCGTTTTCATTGACTCGGGCGGTACAATCGAGGCCATCATAAAAAGGTCACTCCATCTTCATCAATATCGATATGTCAAGTTTCGCTTCGGCGTATCGCGCGACGATCGGTAGCAGAGCAGCCTCCGGTAACATCAACCGTAAATCAACACTACCCATCCTAACATGTCACGCGGCGATATAGCCGCATGGAAACTACATATCGTGGTCTTTCCATATGTGCGGTCTTTTGCCGCGTGTTGAGTTTACGTTCCACTTACCCTCTTTGACCTGGCAATGAACCCTGTGGCCCCCAGGGCATTCGGGAAGAATAATTTCCATCAAACCAACCTAATAACATGACCTGAACTGGCGACGCGATATGGAGGAATCGTCATCGATGTTAATCTATTACGACTCCGTTTCAGAACAAGTAACCTGCGCGGTTAAGACCAACCTGTATTACGCAAAGGGAATGGTAAGCTACGGCCTTTAAGAACACCGCAATACCCATACGTTATTATCATCATCATATATCTTCACCTCCCATCATAGCACCAGATCCGGTATGACGTCTCTAACCATTGTTGTGCTTGTAATGAATTCTCCCAATCAGAATATATATGCCATTGACTGCGTTTATACCGCCAATGGCAGCGTATGCCAAATTCTTTAAGATTTTATTTTGAACCGTCATAAAATTGTCAAGATGACGCATGCAAAATCCTTTGATAAAGTGTATGGTAGCCCAACCGCATGGATCAACTCATTGTCGCCATAATACCGGACGCTCGCCATGATGTCACAAATCCCTCACTCCGCCGAAGTTGTTCTGGCTTCGATACATGCCAAGAACCATCCACAAATCATATCACCCTGGCAACATTATAATTGTCGCAAACCAACAAAATCGGTGCGGCCACCCACGATTGATTCACCAGACTTAACTCAACAACTTCAATATATAATCCATCTTTCTCAATGTTATCATAATAATAACAACATTCAGATATGACGATATCATTGAACCATATTGGAAATGCTTGAACCTATTTCACTCTTTAGATATTTACAATTGAGCACTAATTTTAAACCCTAGATCATAGTATGGTTGTCCTTGAGTATATCATATCACTAATTGTTCAACATAGTATCAACTCAGATATCCAAGGCACACAACAACTTTTCTCCTCTAATATTTGACATTTGTTTCAGTCCTCAATATTTTCCATTGCATAATGATATACTATATCAGTTGAAACATACATAATTGATTTGCACAAAATTGTCCCAATGAATTAAAATAATGGAGTCATTATCTCTTACTATCAAACTATATCTATGATGCTAGATTCAATCACCTTTGCTTAGCCAATAAATTCATTTCACAACGTGTTATAATACCAACTTTACCACACTCAACTTTTATCATAAAGAAACAATCAATTTTCTAAAAAAAATAAAATACATTTCAAATTATCCTCAATTTCAAATTTAGAGAATACAATTAACTCTAATTCATCAGATAACTTTCTCCTTTGAAAGAAAACAAAGAAACAAAATATTACTGGGATTAGATGATGTTGCAGTAAGAGTCTCTGATATCTAAACTTATTCATATAGCTTTCTAAAATATTCTTTGAATATAGTTAATATGAAAACTTCGGGGCCTGGGTCAGTTTGTGGTTTGTGGTTCTTTACGCCAGGTCAGTAGCTTGTGGCTTCAGGTTTATGCTTGTGTTTGGTTTGTGGGTTTAGGATTAGGTTTTAGGTTTGCATTTGTGGTTTTTGGGGTGGTTTGTGGTTAGGTTTCAAGGTTTCTAGGTTTAGGTTTGAAGCCTGGGGTTTAGGTTTTCAGTTTTGGGTTTTGGGTTTTCGGTTTTAGAGTTTCAGTTTGCACTTAAGGCTTATTGCCAGTTTAGTGGTTTTTGTGGTTTTGTGGCTTAGGTTTCTAAGGTTTTGGTTTTATTTTAGGTTTTAGGTTTAGGATTTAGGGTTTGATTTGTGGTTTTAAGGTTTTAGGTTTTAGGGTTTTGGCTTTTAGGTTTAGGTTTGTGGCTTCAGTTTGTAGGCTTTATGGTTTGTTGGGCTTAGGTTTAAAGTTTTAAGGTTTAGGTTTGTGGCTTTAAGGCTTGGGATTTTAAGGTTTAAGGTTTGTTTGTGGGATTTAAGGTTTTTGTGGTTTTAGTGTTTGTGCTTTTCATGTTTCTGTGGTTTAGTAGTTCAGTGGATGTGTTTTAGGGTCTTGAGGTTTCATGGGTTTGTGTTTAGGATTTGGGGTTTAGGTTTAGGTTTGCAGGTTTAGTTTCTAGTTTAGGTTTTGCTTGTGGTTTAGGTTTACATTTAGAGTTTTAGTTAGTGTTTAGGTTTTGTGGCTTAGGTTTGTGGTCAAGGGCTTGTTGCCTAAGGTTTTAAGGTTTTGTATGAAAACAGGCCTAAGGTTTCAGTGGTTGTGTCTGTAGCTCAGCTTAAGGTGACATGCTGGCCATGAGATAATTCTGGCATGGAAACTGTTATTAGTGTCTTTTCATATGTGGTTTTGTTTGTTTGAAAGATACCACCACTCTTAATTTGCCATGAAATCGACACTTATGTGATCAGAAGAAATTAAATTTAATCAATCCAACTTTAATAACATGACCTTTAACTGCAGCATCAAGATATGGAGTGAACTGCTCATCGATGCCAATCTATTAGCACATTGTTCTCTTCTTGCAACAAAGTAATGTTAAGTATGTAAGACTTCAATCAGATTAATGCAATGGAATGGTAAGCTACGGAGTCTTTAAGAACATCGTTAACATCACATGTCAAGTTGTCATTATTATTATTTCAACCTCCATCATGTGAAAGTGCCTTAATAACAGTAAGTGGATCATTTAACCATTGTCGAAGCCTCTTAACACTTCCAACTCAGAAGTTATATGCTTATCATGGTCGGCGCTCTATACTCACTAAAGTTGCTCATATAACAAATTCTTTTCAAGATTTTATTTCCTTGAACTTATCATAAAATTGCTTGCAAGATGAAGCGCGAAATCCTCAGATAGTGTATTTGGTGTAGCCTAAACTCAAGATGGACTAACTCACCGCTGCCATAATACCTAGATGATTATCGCATATAACATAACCATCAGTCCGTTGAGTTACTCTATTTAATACATGCGGCAACCATCTCACAACCATAGCCAAATTCCCCAGAACATTATAATTACAAAGAACCAATAAATCTATATGGCCACTGGCCAGATTGGATCACTGTGGCTCGACTGAACAATCAATATACACCATCTTTTCAATGCTAGTTGGGCATAATGTTCAACATTTAGTACAATAATTTTACCACATTCATATTAGAAAAGGTTGGAACCTATTTCCACTTTAGAAACTATAATCTGGAGACCTGACTTGAACATTGGTTTTCACTTAATGGTTGTCCTCAAGTATATCAATATATCAGCCAATTGTTCAAACTGGTATCTAACTAGTACATCCAAGGTAATACAACAACTTTTCTCACCTATCATTTGACATTCGTTTCACCCTTTAATATTTTCCAGCCTTCATTTAATATCATTAGTCACGAGAATAGTTGAAACGACATAAATTTGAGATTTGGTGCCAAATGGCCCCAAATGAATTAAATAATATGAGGAGGTCAATATCTTTATTTAACATAATGGTGGATGATATATTCAATCACCTTGTTTAGCCAATCAAATTATTTAAGCAATCGGTTATAACAATTTAACTTTACTATAAAGAAAACAATCACCTCTGCTTTAAAAATAAAATATATATTTCCTAAATGGTCTTCACTTGTATTTTAGAGTAAATTATAATTATGAATTCATTAGACATTAACTTTCTCCTTAAAAAGAAAATAAAAGAAAGCAAATATTACTAGATTAGATGATGTTAGAGTAAGAGTCTACATTCGAATTTATTCATATAGCTATGTCAGTCAGTTTTAGGGTTTTATGGATTTAGGTTTTAGTGGTTTAAAGGGTTTAGGCTTACTGTTTTTTGTGGTTTCTAGTGGTTTGGGTTTAGTCTGGGGTCTAGGTTTTGGGGTTTTGTGCTGCAATAGGCTTCATTTTAGAGTTTTCAGTTTAGGCTTTCAGGGTTTAGTGGTTTGGGTTTGGTGGGTTTTAGTATTTAGTGCTAAGGTTTGTGGTTTCTAAGGTTTTAGGCCTTAGGTTTTCAGTTTTAGGTTTTAATGTGGTTTAGGATTTAGAGTTTTTAAGGTTTTAAGGTTTTTAAGCTTTATGAATAGGCTTTTGTGGTTTGTGTCATATATTTGTAGTTTTATATTTATACATGTTTTCAGTATTTTATGGTTTGGTTTTTAGTGCTTCAGTGGCTTGTGTTTTAAAATTTTGTGGTTTAATATAAGTTCTTAAATATTTAGGATTTAGGATTTAGGAGTTTCTAGGGTTTAGGTTTAGATTAGGTTTTGTGGTTTATGTCATGCTTTAGATTTGTAGTTTTAAGTTTGTGTTTGTGGTTTGTGGTTTTGTGGTTTCTGTCTGTGGTTTTAGTTTGTTATCGGGTTTTGTGTTAGTGGTTTAGGTTGTGCTTTAAGGTTTGTATCTGGGTATAGGGTTTTAGGTTTGGGGTTACAGGTTTAGGCTTTGGTGGCTTGTGGGCTATGTTGAGAATTTAGTCTAGGGTCTGTGGTTTAGGTTTTGAGGTTTTTTGGGTTGTGGTTTAGGTCTGGGGCCTGCTGAGGATTTGGGGGCTGGGTTTTAGGTTTTGAAGCTGGGGTTTTACAGCTGTGGGTTATGGTTTTGGTTTGCGCTTCTTGGTTTAAGGTTTTAGGAAAAATGTGAGTCAGTGAAATGGATTTGAGATTAGCTTCAGAGATTGGAAACATGTGTGTGGTTGGTATGATCTCAGTTTTGCAGAATAGTCTGTTTATTAAATTTTGTAACCTGACTGGTGAGAGAATTCGAAACTACACTTTGTATGAGCTTAATGTGCTGGGCAATTCTGCACAACTTTGAGACATGGTTGAATTTCCTGAGTTTCATTTGAAGAGAAGTACTTGCGCAGAGATTCAAGATGGTCCAGCTGACCAAATGTTTCTTTTAGGTGAATTTCTGCATCCCTTTTTTACCTACTATTTAGAGCTTGGAGTCCAATTAGCCTAGCTGAGGTCGATGCGTTTGGATCCAAAATGCACTCAACTCATGAAGAGCTTGAATGCTCTAAATGCCACAAAGAACACTTTTGATCAATCCTTCAAATTCTGTCCCAACCTCCAGAACAACGAACCAGCTTTTCATGACATTCAATTATCTCTTACATCTGAACTCCATTCCTTAAATCCCAATAATCCACTGACCCAAACTGATGCAACATTTCAAAGTAAACCACTTTGACATGTTTCACACCAAAGATTCAACTCCACATTTCTGCCAATTAAACCCATGCCAACTCCGGCTAACAGAAACCCACTCATAACCCCTTCTCCTCACAACCAAAAGTTTGAACAAGTCCACAGACTGCCCGTCGCCAGCATTGGCGGAATAGGTCACTCATTCCTCTAATAATGTCCTTCAAAGTGGAAAATCAAATAAAACTTGACTGAATAAAACTAGTTTATCGTGGCTTTCACATAATCAGTATTACCAACATTTAATAGAAACCCACTAGTTCCTGCAGCAACTCATCCGTTTCGTGAACACAACCAACACAGACCCATTTCTCTGAGCCATACATGCCTTAATTTTAATCAAATTCGCCAAAATTAACCACACCAAACCCAAATCAACAAAGAAATTGCTAATCTGGAGAAGTAAAACAAAATTATTAAAAATTAAATGAAACAACCCAAACTAAAGTATAGTTGTGGTGGAAGATGAGAAGAAACTCGATCAAGAAACAAGAATAAGAAACCAAAGACAAGCACAAGAATCCAACTCTGGGAAGATGTTTTAAATTGAAACAGAGTGGGAGTTGAGAGAAGAAAGAGAACCTAAAAACCCCAACCACATCACAGCGCTTATGCGGTAATCGTCATCGTTTTTATACGATTTTACTATTTTACGCGACCTACATACACCGGCTTTTGCGCGCTTTATGAATTTACCATTATTACCCAGAATAGCGGTGATGATGCACTACTGATAATTATTTCGACGCAAACTAATTTAATATTTTTTTTTTCAAACAAATTATTTCCGTCTAAAACTCCTACTTTTGATGTTTACAGTTAGTGGCAGGTTCCTATACCAATGTCAAGAGCCACCCCCGGAGCCTAGAGTTAGCCAGCGCTTGAACTGAACCGGGTGGGCCTCTTAGCTTTTTTGGCGGTGTCCGACCTAGATTGGGGATATAAACGAATTTAATCTGCCATGCGTAATCGAGGTCGATCTATGAAACCTCCATTCCGGTTGCAAAGCGCCCCATCAAGACGGGCCTAACAAAGAGTGCAGGTGGATGTGCCTTGTTCCAGTGGAAGCAGGGTCCAGAAAAACCCAAAGTTCATCAACTCGCATCTGAAATCCAGGGTTAAACCCCTTGCATCTGCTAGCCATCGAACCCTTCCTTATGGAAACCCTCGGCTCCGGTAACTGAGTTGAAATCTCCACACGCAACCAGGTGCTCGGAGATCAACCGCTTGTCTGTTCGATCCGTCAAGAGAAATAGAGAAATGCCAGCTTCCACACCATCGAAAATAACCACGCCCTTCATCCTTCAGTAAATTTATTTGCATGTGGATAAAACTGAGGGTGGTCTTAGAGCTGCCGACCACATGCACTTTCCACAGGTAGGACCCAAATGATTCCATCGAACCATATCTCCACCCTAACCCAATAGTCAAAGCCTAATTTCCTGCATACAGTGTGAGCCTTCTCCCCACTAACCCTCGTTTCCAAGATCCCCAAGATGGTTGGTTTGTGGATTCTGATGATGTCCTTCGTTGTTATGAGAAAAGCACCAGATGCAGCCGTTAGTGTTCCAGGTTATAGTCAGTGTGTGGAGGTGTCACAGGTCATCCAGCACACAATTATACAGGGGTGGGCTTTATCATCTTACCTTCTGATTCCTCCACGTCCTGAGTTCATACTCTCCATGTCATTGTCTCTCTGAATTTTCTCCATTCTAGCCTGGGACCTGACTCCTATCCAACTGATGAAACAGGGAAGGATAAGATCCTGCCTATCATGCTGATTCTGAACATCGTGGATGTGTGCTTTTGTAAGATTTTCAAGCCGACGAAGCACCCAACAACTCCAATTATTCATGATCCACCATGCTCTCATTGGGATAGGTTATAGCACTTTCCTTCCCTGCTTCATTCTGCCTCTGAGAAGCCCCATTCCTTTCCTTTCCATATGTTGAGGGTTGGTACTGATTTAAGATAGGACGTTTTCTGTTGAAGATTACGGGGTCTCTTCCCTTTCCTATTTGGGACTTTCCTGCCTTTGGCCTGGTCCTTTTCATTTCTTTTTCATCAAACTTCCAACCCACCCTCCCATTGGCAAGTTTCCTCTACCTCATCAGCCAAGACTCAAAGTTTGAACTTCTTCCCGCTGTTGTCCTCTTGGCATTGGATTGGCAACTTCCCTTGCCTTTGTCGTATCGAATTTCCATTATTAGCATCTGCCTGTTTCTGGTTGAGGCTCATGACTCATAAAGCATCCAATAATCTCATAACTCCAATTGAGTCGTCATCGGCTCATCTTTCCTTTCTTGATTTCTTGCAGAGAGCTGGAGTATCTTCTCCGGTCGAGCTCCTGTTATGTCCTGTCTGCCTCCATTATTATATCTCCAAGGCAAGCATCTTTCCTGCACATACTTCCCATTTCACCCAAAGCAGATGAGGATGTATTCCCTGTATTCAATCTTTCTTGTCCTTCATAGATTAAACTTCCAGATGGATGGAAGTTTAGTGAGGTCTAATTTTACAACATCCTACAAACTACGTCCTCATGAGGCCAAACTTTTTGCAGTGATCAATCTTAACTGACTCTTCCTAATTTGGATGCCAGTTTCATTATAGAGATAATCATAATACTCATTAAGGCACGGATGATCCAACAAAGGAGGTTACATAAGTTTTCCTTCCGTGTCAAGTCAGCCCCCAGGCGTCATCAGAGGTAGTGCTCATAGATTATTTGTACTCCATTATAGTCATAACCATCTGGGAAAACTTTACGAGGAAATAACCCATTATCCATCGCTACTAAGTGTATGCCTGCTTTAGGCTTCCAGAGGTTGATAACCGGCATTACGGCTTTTTGTACCACCACCCCTGTTCAAAAGGTCCACGCTGATCAAAGCCCATAGCCTGCACCATTGAACAGGTTAGGCTCATTCTTTTGACGAGTATGGATCTGAACTACGCCCAAATCCCGACTCTTCAAAGACCATCCTGATCATAAGAAAGGTCATTTAATTTATCGACGGGAATACGATCCTCATATAGCTTTGGTCGCCGGTTTCTAAGAAGATATCAAATAATAATTCTTCGATTGATCCTCAGATTTTTGGAAACACTATTACTATCCCATCAACTGTGACTTAATCTCAGACAATCAGACGACTCGAGACTGAAGATTCTATAACTGACTATCCAAGAGAACGCGCTCCGACAAAATAAAGTACTCTAAGCACTCCGATCTAAATATTATTTTAAGGCGCTCTTCACTAAATTAACGCTCAAGATTCGCAAAGACTCTGAGAATCTCATTCCTCATCTAGGTTAGACAAGGTTTAAGATGTTAATAAATAAAACCTATAGATAACAACAAACGAGGTTTGGTCTATAGTAACAAAAACTACTTTAAATGTTATCTAGCTGAAGATTAGATTTTCAAAAGCAAACATCGTAACTTATATCTTTTATATTTCCTGACTTTTATAATTCTGATTTTTTTGTATGTTATGTCTGATTTTATTATTTGTGATGGTATTAAAAGGTATTACACTCACTCATCCTTTTCAAAGATTGTGTTTATTACATCGAGTTAATACGTTCACATTTCATGAATTTAAAATGAAAAACAGAAATATACTTTCTGAGCACTTTGCATATGTCTAGGTTTTTTGTGCCTAAAAAAAGTTGATTAGTGATAAGTTTTTGAACTAAAATCAAATTTCAAAAAATATTATTTGGATCAGTATTCAATGCTTATCAACTTTAATTCTGTACATGCATATCCACAAAAGAATAAAACCCTAGAAAACTGCTTTTCCTATTTAAGTCCTTAAACAGAGACATTCATACATCCTCTAAAAAGCTGCCTTTCGGGAGAATCATTGAGGTAAAAGTTTCTCGACCCAGTCTTTGGATCTTCCTTCCACCAAAGCTGGTAGTTAATGCAAACAGCTCATAAAGCGATGGATGACTGGGATCAGGCGGATTCCCAATAACCAGTGTTTGTAGCCGTGATATATCATCGGTATCAAGCATTAACCACCTCGAGAAGTTATTGACTAAAAAGAGTCATTGGTGTGGAAAACGACAATATCATCGATATATCTAAAAACAAACATATATTGACGGCATCATTGACTGAATTCCACGCATGAAACGATGAACTGCTCCAGTTGAAATTTATGCATTATCACTATATATAGGCAATATCTCTAATATTTGCCGGTTATATCGATCGATACATTGTAAGAAAAATCAAAGATATACCAATGACATGTGGATGGTCGATGTTTTTGATCCAACAATTAAGATTCGATATAATCAATCGATTCAATTTATTTGGTTATACTTACACATATATTAATTTGAAAGTTTGATTTAACAGTTCATAACGTTTGAATGCGAAGATGATCAATGATCAAACACACAACACTCAAGAGACTTATTATCTGCAGGAGTGTTATTTCATTAAAGTTTAAAAGTAAAGTCTGCTAATGATATTATTAGATTTTAAATGTTAGTAATTTTTAACATGTTCGAATTATGGTTTGCTGACAAACCACGCTTCCCACATCATGGTCTGCAATAAAAGCTTCTTTCCCAAACTGCATCATCTTTAGAATGCGAGAATGGAGCGATATTTCTGCCCTCGATCCATACAAAACAAATAAATCGGCTAGTCATCTCACTCCAACAATCGGTTTTTGTTACCAACATGAAACTAAATATAATGGAAGTGTTATAGATCATAAAGCGGTTTAAAAATGATTAATTTGATTTATTTGGTATTTGGTCGAAGGAAGTAAGAAATGGATAATCAATCATTTAAATGGGGTTAGACTTTCCATTTAGATGATGAAAATGGAAATCTCTAATCCACTAATCTGCTTTATTGCCATGTTGGGAGGGCACATGTCGATATCGGCTTTTGCCTTATCCTCGAAGAGTCTCACATAAAAGTTTCAATCAAGACTAGATACTCATTTCAAATGTTGTCACTTCGAATCTCTTTGATCCAAGTGTTAAAACACATAGTGGAGCTGAATAGTTTTTGTCGATACTTTACTACAAAAGTATGACTTTTCAGTTATTTATAGAGGACTAATGACATAGTTTGTATCGAAAATGATGATGTGATAGCACATATCACCACTAAAAGGAATATCCATTGAGTCGCTCATCATAAGCAAGATTCTTACACGCTACATTACAAGACAAATAATTCAATGTTTTATGAGAGAGCTATTCAGGTATTAGAGTCATTTGAATGTCACAGTAGACTCCATTGCGTAAGGATGAATAACACAACGAAGACGTATTACTAGTTTTGAGTCCATACATCACACTCGCGATGCTGATTCATCTAATGACACCAACGTTTTCTCCCAACGAAGCACAAAGCCTTCCCAACTATTTAAATTTCTAGTCATGGGCAATATAAATCTAATAAACTATTCTCACGTCAACAACAATTCCATCCACCTCCTACATCAAATTAATGCCGATTTCAAACGAGCAGATAAACCCCTCAATCCTATCCATTAAAAGGCTGCGCATTAAAAACTCATTATCATTTATTAATGCTCGATCTTATAATCCGGCATTATCAACACCACGCTTTAAGATGGCATTATCTTCACCGCATTTAAATCCTTTCACAATGTCAGAATGGAACCACGATCGATATCTTTGTGAAGCTTTAAAGACCAACAAATGTAATATCAATGTGTATATTGATTATTAATGTAATTTTATGCTTTATAGTTAATCTGCTAAATTTTGAAAATATTTTTTTGATAATTTTCATATATCGATATTCATTAAAATATCAATCGATATATCTCCAATATAATCGTGAAACTAAGGCATCGATATAACCATTGAATTAGAGGCTTTTAACCTCACTCGTAACATCTACTGAGGCATTTGGTCTCAACATCAGTATACAGGTATACTGATACATACAGCACCAAAAACAGAGCCATATAAACACAGCCAAGTAAATAGAAAGAAGCTAGCAACGTGTTATTGATAAACAGGTTTTTATGGTGAGATCAGCCCATAAATGCCGACCAACTTCCAAGAATCTAATCCAGATTACGGGCTTTCTATGTCAATGTCCAGACCATAATCCACATGGCTGTAGAGCTCAATCTGTATAAACATGATTAGCTAGCACAGTACAATGGGAGGTATCTTCTATCCTAGTCAGGCTCGTGTAAGCCCAGCCACAGCTCTTGCTCGCCCAACTACTTGACGGCACATTTCGTTGATACCACACGGCCCCGCAAGTAGTAAAATATCAAACAAAGTAATTACGCTATAAAGACTAATTCAAAATAGGTTTTTACTAAACAAAATCTTTTCACTTATGTTCTAGTTATCTTTTTTGTTTTCGTGAATGTGGTTGAACCAAATGAGGGCCCTATCGTATTCCATTGGTATAAATATGAGGTTTCAAGTCCAAGCCTGCCATTTATCCATGGCTAAAATTGCCATCTTATTGACTCTGAATTACCTAGTATCTGGGGATCAAAAAGATCTTCATGTCAAATGAACTTAATACTTAGCCATTACTTCCTCCTATTTTACCCTTTATTTTTAAAAACTATTTGCTCTGCAAGGTAAAAACACAAAAGACATTAAATTTAAAATAACAAAAGCAGCTTTATAACACTAAACATTATTCTTGTGCTTTAAAAAGCTCAAGAACAGTTTTAAAATGAACTTAACAGGACCTTATATATTTCTAGTATACATTCCATTATTAACAGAGAAGGGAATACCAGCTCTAAATTTTCGAAACTAGTTGCTTTAGATGTGAGTTTGGAAAACTTTATGGCTATGAAGAGAAAAGATTCTAAAAGGTAATAAGAAAGAAAAACATGTCAAGGAAAATCTGCTGTTCAAATAATTAGTTTTACCATTGAAAAGGAATTCTAAGTATGTTTTAAAATGAGAAAATTATCAATTTTTCTATAAAAATTTTAAAAATACAATTGAAACTCTTTTTTTTTTTTTAATAATTGAATGTCCGAGCTAACTCCATGACACTTACCAATCCCACAGACTGCTTAACAATCGAAAGAAACTCTTCAAAGTGGGCCCTAAAGGGACTCAACTAGAACCATCGGCTTAAACACCAAAGGTTTTAGACCAACTGATACCCCCTCAAGATTTATATACTTAACTCTTCGAGATAAGTTTCTGAAGTGGATATAAAATAATTAATATAATTGACTGTAAATCAATATTTTTATTTTGATTTAGCTTTTTCTTTCTTGCTACTTTCTTTCCTCTGTAAGTTTTTTGAAACTAAGCCATGCAATCATACTCAATTTACTACTAGTTTATACAACTATATAAGTATCAAATTTCACATCAGAAAAGATTACCAAAATTATAATAGATTAGCATCTAGTTAGCACTTCATCTCCAGTTTAACCTTTTCTGCTTTGGTTGTTGATGCATAAACAATCCTATACCCACAGGTTCCGAAACAGCTGACTAGTATGAATCTTTCTGGAAAGGAACATCAGGAGAGTTAGAAGAAAGCAAATGTCTAAATTAAATGTAGTTCAGAAGATTGGTCAGCAATCATGTATTAACAAAGAAAGATATCTGATAATTTCTCAAAATTGCAGAATCTAAAATATTCTGCTGTTTTTTTAATGAGTTCTATGATATTTCTTGGGATCGTGATGAAAGTGTGATGGAAGCATGTGGCACTTCTGCACCAGAATTTGCTTACTTGGTGTTAGGTCTTCCATGTTCTTCAGTTATGCATATCCAAAGTAATAACACTTTCTCCTGAGATTTGGGTTCATGCCCAATTGAATAAGCATATAAACTTTAGGATAGTATACACTACTTCCTGACAGAGTTTTTGGAGTTCAAGACCTCAAATTCATGCCAGTCTAATTTTCCAAACAAGACACATCCAAAGGATTATGATAGCAACACACTATCTTCTAGTATGGTAATGGAATACTTCAAACAACTTCACTCACTGAGAAAACAGGGTTTTTTGAAACAATTATAGATACTGACAATATTAAGTCATCAGCAGAACAAAACATAAGATTCAATCAGAAACAAAAAGGTCACAGTGTCTTAATAGTTGGAAAGTCAAAAGTAAGCAATTTAACAGGAAAATATGAACGTTTAACACCTTCCAGATGCATTTTCAAATGCTGCAACCATCTCCAAACCATGTTCCTCTTTCCGTGCACCAGTTGTAGAGCGCTTGACATCCAGTCTGATGATCAAATGAAAATCAACATTGACAAATGATTTCCATCATCTGTCGTTGAGTGATCTAGTAAATATGTTGTCACTTTAGACATCCTGCATCCGCTATAGATAAAATTCCTACCTCTCAAACTTATCCAAAAAATAAAAATAAAACCGAACGCCTAAAGGTGATGAAATCGCTTTTCTTTGGCAGTGATTCTTCTCACAATTTTCGGTTTCACAGATCGGTCTTTATAGATCATAATCTCAATAAATCAGATATTTAGCAAATTTAGCTGAAATGAGTTAGCTAGTCTGTGTTTCTCTTCACATGAAACCACCATGACTTAAAGAAACAATGTCAGAATTCTGACCTATTTGAGTTGAACAATGGTGCATGCAGCAATGTGCTTCACCTACAAACACAACATGATAATCACGCACTGAAAGGCAAAATAAACAGCACTAATGATTATTACATCACCTTAGCTCACAAGGAAAACTAGAATGCAATATAGTTCTCAAGACTAACTGTTCCAACTTCCATTCTAAGAGGATTAATAACACGCCATGTTTAACACCATGTAATCACTACATGTAAAGACTGTATAATCTGATATAAAATAATAACCAAAATGAAAGAATGAAGGGAAATATTTATTAGTGGGAGGGAGAGGGAGAGTTACAAAAGGAAACCCCAGCCATGTTCATGTTCGGTTACTATTTTCAAAGAGTACGAACGCGAGCGGTAAGTAAATTACAACCAGGTGCCTGACACTTGTCATCAACACTCATTGGCTCTTGATCAATGTCTTTATATAACATCGCAATTTCATGATCACATTTAGTCCACACTGTTTATTACTAACAGAACAGATGATATACAATAATTGTAAAGGAAGAAGAATAATATGTTGATAATTTTTATGCACTGTGTATCATCCTTTGCTGTATAGTCATTCAAAACTGTAAGTTCTGGTCGCCTGCTAACAGCAATCAAAATCTTCGCTGCATGCGGTATGCTGGTTGATCTCCCACTAGATCTCACCAATATGAATACTGATAAACAACTGGGTTGAAGGATTTTAGTAAGTCTATTTTCATTCAGATCTGATCGTAAATATCACGGTATACTTCTTCAATGACAGCTGAAGAACTCAACTTCATCAGCTTTTTAACATAAGAATGGTTAAGAAAGACTGCTAACAAAAGTCTAAAATGAAAATCCTAATGAGTATTCTGCTAACTAAAGCCAAAAAAGGACTCCAATCAGAATGCCTTATCCATTCTACAGCAATCTGTCGATTAAGATGGGCCCAATTGAAAAACTCATTGCCTCTAGCATTGCTCAAACATACCTTTGTTCATCCATATGATTTGTTGTATATAGGGAAAACCCTTCAGTACATGGAACCTTCTTTATTAATCCATAAACAGTGTTGATGATAAAAACAGTTTGATATTATTGAGGAATTAGAAATCAGTGGGAAGATATTTTGAACATAGTAGCATATAAACAGGAAATATCCTAAGAAACATGCTAAAAGAGGGCATGTATCCCCAATCAGCTCTAAGATAACAAATCCAGAGAAGCTTTTTCCCATTAATGAATAACCCCATTTTACCAATTCAGTAGTTGTGAAAAAGGCTCACTAGTGGTGCAATAGCTCATTAGGTTATGAGTTAAAATTTTGCAATGAAGAAAATAGTCAGACATTACTGCAATGTCCACTCAACTAGAAGACAGTTATGGAAACAACACATTGTGGATATGACATAGAAGCTGGTCAGATATTGGCCACTTTTGCATCCATAGGTAGCCACACTAAATATGTAAATTGTTAATAAGGTTATTATTAGAGTAGTGTAATAGTTTTACACACTTTCACCAACTGTTTAACTGAAAAAGTGAATGACAGAATCAACTCCATAGCAAATATGGACAGAATTACAAATATTGACAACATTAACAAATTGAGTAAGAAGCACTAAACTTCATATTAGAGAAACTGAATACCCATGACATTGTTCTGGGGTATTCTCTTACATGCTTACCCTTTCTCCCATCTTAGTATTATAAAAAAATGAATAAAAAGAGTTAGATAGGATGAAAATCAATGGATGGGGTTTGGTATGCCATGGTGGATTAGCAATCCAGTAATGAAGATTTGATCTCTGCAGATAGCAAATGGCTGCTAAAAGCACTCAAAGCATAAGATTATCCCATCCTCAAAGAAATACTGAGCAATGATTCAGATAAACAATTCAGAAGTGGTTTGGTCCAATTCAATTTCTACTGTATACAAAGCAATAGGAGCTTTACCAGAAAAAAATGCTTACTTTGTTGATGAAAGTTGTTCAAGCTAGCCGTTTGTCCCTTAGATCCAATCACATGTGAAATCACACCTAGATGAGACATCATGCCAAATAAAAAGAAAACTTGATTATAGTGAAATGAACTCAAACCATAAAATAAGTCTTGCCTCACATTGAAATTTCATAAAGCTAAAAATTTATTATAAAATGATATCGGAAATACAACTTAATTAATAATCTTCCAATTAGATTTACCTAAATGAAAGTGTCGTCGTTTTGATACTACTGAAAATAACACTGAAGACAACTGGGAAAAAGACGACGTATTAAAAACACCAATCATCCAAACTGTATGAGCAGAAAGAAAAACCCTCAAAAGGCACCTAATGTTCAAAATTTCGACATGATCAACGTATTCACTTTTCAAAATTTTCTCGACTTAGTTAAACACTCCTCAAATCGCTGCGTCATACCTGAACAAAACTCAAATTTTAAGGGTACACGAAATCAGAAACGAAAGGAAACCTGAAGACGATCAGAATTTTAATTAACAACAGTTTCGCCATCTTGCCCAGGTGGTCAAAAAAATAAACACAAAATAATTGAAAAAAATAAAATCTGTGAGAGTTATAATCTTGTGGAAGATTTATGTTGTTGGTTTGAACCACTCAAGATTTAATCGTTGGACAAATTTTGGCAACTGGAGGAGTTGTCGAGATCATCAATCCACAACTGCCTGAACTCGCCCAAATATAAACCGAAAGAACGGTGTGGCTGCTTCATATCCGGCACCAGGGATCAAAACTGCCTTCCATAACCGCGGAGCCCGCACCTGAGGGAACAGAAAAAAAAAAACCCAGAAATGATGGCAATATCAAAACTGGTACAAACAGGCAGCAGGGTTTATAGATAGTATCTTCATCCCGGCTACTATTTAGATTTTATTTGGCGATAGACACACACACCAAACATGTCATGAGATCAGAAACTGGTCAGACTTAATCAACAATGGATATCCCGGTAGCTTTTTCCAGAAGAGGGCGGTGGGCGGATGAAGGGTGTAAGTAAAGCATGAGCAATAAAAAAAACAAAAATAAAATAAAAAATAAAAACAAAAGGAGTTTGGTATTGCAAGGAAGAGCTGTTTCGACTTTATAGGATTTGTTATGAGTGTTTTTCAATGGGTCTTCTCCCACTTAGGGTCTGTTTATTTTGTCAGCTTATCCTTCTGTTAGGTGTTAGTAGCAACACTAACTCCCAAGACTACTAAAACCCCTGTGCTTAAAATAAATATATTCTTATTTTTAAAACGCTTCTCATGGTAATATAGAACAATTGATGTTTTTGAATTTAACGTTTTTTTTACATTTTCTTTATTATTAAAGAACAAACAAATTTGAATTGTAATCAAATGTTTAAACCCATCTACAAAATTTAAACAATACATAATATGGTAAGATATTATAATTACTTTTAATATAAAGATGTTAAAATAATTTTTAAATAAATGGTCATATAGTTAAATGTTTTAATTTTTTTATCATCTACTATTTCAAGATACAAACATTATAACATTTTGTTTTCCTTACACCTTACATTACTTAAATAGTGAAAAATGTAACTGAAAATATTTTTTTTTAAAAAGTGGGTTAATATTCACGTTGGTACGGTAAAGTATTAAATCTCAGACCAAAAGCAAGTAGATCTACCATTATTATTAATTAGTATTATAGAATTGATCCACAGTATGATAAAAAGTTCTGGGTCATTTGGAAGAGTATATACAACAAGTACGATACAAAGAAGTTATGTGGGTATTTAAAATGGATGGATATTGTTTAGCCTGTTTATAGTAATAATACACTGAATTCTCTTATGTGTTTTTATCGAACGAAATCATCGACTTTGAGAGTGTACTTTTGGTAATGATTTTGTAAATGCTTTTATTTTTAAAAGATTTATGAAACAAATACTTAATATAATTTTAGTCATTGAAGCCTAACAAGAATTTTAATATTTCATAATTGAGATTAGAAACATACTTTATTCCTCATAGTTTTTTGGTATGTTTTACATAACTGTTAAATATTCTTTTTCACACCCCATTTATTGCTGAACTCTAAAATACACTCTTGCACTCATCTAATACTTAATTTTTCCAAATGGACTTCCTTATGCAATTCTATATAAGAATTTTATAAGATAAAAATAATTATATAATATAATTAAATTCTTATAATTAATAAAATAATTTATATAATATATGTTAAATTTATAATTTATATAGTATAATAAATTTTATAATTTATATAATATACTTAAACCACTCTAAATTAAAAAATTAAAAAAATTAAAATGAATCTGATTCAGAATCCGCATCGTTTCCAAGAGACTAACACAAAACCCAATTTTACCCATAATCCGTAAATTTAAATCCTGTAAGTCATTTTACCTAAATGCAAATCCAAAATGCTTCAGTCAATCCTGGATTCAAAATCTGAAAACTCATACGTCCGATTTAAAATCCGGAAGTACTTATATTAAATTTTTATTTAATTTAAATTAAATATAAATAAACGATTATATTGAAAATTAAATTACACTATTAAAAGTATGACTAATTTAAAACTTACGTGAGACAAAGAATACAATAAATAAATGGGGAAAATAGTGCTAATGTAAATTAATATTTTCTTTACGAAAAGATTTAAATGCACAGATAGAGAATAATGGACGTGAATTAATTTCTAGCTTTTTTTATGCCATTGTTATACACCAAATAAGTTTTTTAGATTGAATTAAGATGAACATCCGCCTAAAAAAAGTGATGAACATACTATTACATCCAGTCCACCAAAAATACTGAAAAACAACACACATCCAACTGGGAAGCATTTAATAATTAAAATCAGCAGTGGGAGGAACAAAAAAAAAATGATATGTCCATAATATTAGGAGTTCCACTATGGGTGGAGGGGAATAGAGAGACGTAAATGTGGAACATGATAGGGACAGAAACAGACAGTATCAAAAACACCCAATATCTCCATGGCCCAGTCAATAATGGGCCTACTTTTTTTTTGATTTGATTACAGACAAATGGGTCACGTGTGGAAAGAATACCACTCAATTGCCTTATCAGTTATCTCCAATTGAATTCCAACATCTAGAAGTTCTCCACTTCAGGAATGATACTACACCTACACCAAATCTTTAGTTTTATTACTTCTTTCTTCCGGAAATGTTAATGGACCAATTCCAATGGCTTATGATAGATAACCCAGGTCTGTTTGCCACTGGAGGTGATTTCAATATATGTCCAATTGCAAAGGAGAAAGGACTACCATTAGGAAATTTTGGCCGGTATTTCTGATATATGTCACAATGATAATTTCAGGAGAAAACCAGAAATAAAGGGGTTTGTTTCCATTTTTGTTTTCTTGCTTTCAAACAGTTTTCTAAAACATAACATAATTTTTTTAATGTTTTTTAAAAAATTACGTTATCATTTACTGACAGTTAAGTTATTCAGATTTTAAAATAGTTGCAATAAGAGAACAATAAGAATGCTTAAAATGGTGAACCAACAAACAAAGAGTTCATTGCTACATATTTAAAAACTATTTTTAATACGAAAATAATGTTAATGTTAAAACATCATAATATATCTAATTCATTACTTTTACATGTGTAAAACAAAAAACACATCACAAATAACACATAAAACATAAAGTTTTAAAAACAAAAACAATTTTTAGAAAACAACAAAACCAAAGCAGAATTTCATATTTTTAATATAATTTTCAAAAAACAAGAATCAAGATTACCTTATTATCCTCTATTGTGGATGGCTCATATTGAAGACAGTTGAGAAGCTTCTTCAAACAATCAACGAACCCAGTCCAGCAGGAAACAATAATCTGCCCTGCTTTCACCATTAAAGAAAATAATAATTAAACCAAAAAAAAACCCAAAAATTAAATGATTTCATTCTTCCAAACTCCTATTAACTCACCGCAAAGACAAAGGTGAGACAAAGAGGCTATGGAAGCTAAAGCAAAGAGAAACGAAGCCGAGAAAGGGGATTTGAGAGAAATGGAGAGGCGAAGGAAAACAGAGGGTTTTTATTCTTTACTTGAAAAGATCATGGGAAGGAGAAGAATAAAAATGATTATGTTGAAGATGTATAGGTATAAGCAAGAATAACTTGAAGATGGAATGAATGTGAACTAACGACTTGAACAGAAATATAATCACAGTAGTTAATTTTCAGATTTAAATCTACAGGGATTTCCTCCATTTTATTATTATTAATCTTCTTGCATTAACCTCCAAATGTGTTATTTGCTTGAAAAATATTTGAGTGTTTTTGGACTTTACAACAGAATGAACAAAAAAAGTCATTACAAGAGTACCAACTTTCATTTTAGTTTGATTCTTAGCCTTTGACAACCAAACTAGTTATCTTCCTTATGTGAGGAAACACAAAAATGTCAAGTTAGTAATAATTAATAACTTAAACTAGTCAACCATAGGTTTTAAAAAGGTAAGTGTAATGCTGACAAGGCTGTCTTATAAGGTAAGCCTTGTGAATATTAGATATGTAAGCCTTTAATAACAAATATAATTTAATAATTATTTTATACTCATATTAAAAATAAAATAAAATATTTATAAACTACTTTCTTACTACAAAGAACTATAATCTTGTCAACAATAAGAAAATACATTTAAACTACTGCTCAATAGTTCTAAACTATAAATTAGGAAAATAGAGTTTAACATAAATAGTCTAAACTTTAAAAAGATCTAAAACTAAGTTTCAATGTTTCAACTCAAATTTTATCATCTTTAACAAGGTCAATGATCATCTTCTATCATTAATGTATTTGACATAGGAAAATTTCAACACAAAAGATTCTCTATTTTAATTCAAATCTTTATCTTCTAATGAATCAAAAGACAATTGAATCTTATTCATTTTCATTATCAATTTGAACTTAGCACAAAGTATTAAATACATATAAACATTTATAAGTTCTGTTATTAAATTTAAATCAAACTATACGTTTATAATACTGTTAATCTGCTTATGTTTTTGCAGATTGTGAAAAACCATGCTATCAGTGATGCTTGGAATCTTTGGTCTTTGAAGCTCTACATTAACTCCTAACATCTACACAGAATTAAACTCAATATCTTCTGCTTATATAAGAATCTCTTCTCTGAACTATTCATCATTCAATCAAGTCTACTACAAAAACAATCACTTCAACATTCTCGTTTCCTTGTGTGACTTTGAGTTTCTCTCAATCTAGTAACATCTTATACAGACTAGTATCTGTAACCTTATGTTTAAGCCATTAGTATATATATAATTTTTTTTTTCTTTGTATGAATCTATAAATAATAAATAACAAATTTATGTGTTAAGATGAAATAAAAATTTATAATATTTGAAATAAAAATATATGAATATAAAATTTTACAAATAGATATATTACCGATTCAATGTACCTAAATTTCAATATTCAAACACTTTAAATAAGGCTAAGGACTTAACAACAAACTTCTCGTAACCTGAATATTGAAACCCCAAACGAGATCCACCAACTCAGAAGTGACTTCTTTGTTCTTCGATCTAATTTATGTACTACGCTTCTAAAATCACCACTGCTTAATATATGCTGAGTCACCTATTACCAAGGATCTTGGTGTATATGTAATACTATGAGGGCTGCCACCACACTAGACGTCCCGCTATAAACTCACAACCCAACTTAGTTAATAGGTTTCTTGCCTTTAACAATATGTATGTCACCGCTTCATGTTCTTTTAGTTCACCTAATAGGGTTGATGAGGTTCTTACTGGTGCGCCTTTAAACCCTAAACTAATCCACCATTCCATGGACGCTAATGTTATTTGAATTCATCATCACGATCATCTTAATTTGAATATAGATATAATTTGAAAATACAACTAGTTCTTTCTCGTTAACAACCAAATGTTAGTTTTTAAATGATTCTCAAAACTTCCAAATAACTCATCAAAGAAGGTATCTGTATATAACTTTTTTCACCTGTCCATTTATATAACTTATTCTATACTCAACTGAGGATTAAGATAATAACTCGATGATGTAAAGGTCGATGAAGTTCATGAGTCCATCTCATCTTATTTTTCTCCAAATCAAGGCATTTTCTTCCATGCCTCACAATTAAATGCAATATTCCCTTTAGCTGGAGTCCACAATCACAATATAACAAGCATAGCTGGTATTTCTCCAATAACCTCTCTCAAAACACAAACTAAATTTAGTTAGGTCTTATAAAAGCAACACGGGGTCAAAGTTGGATCAAACAACACTTGGGATTTTGAGTTTTAACACCTCATGATTTTGGCCCACAAAAGGAACACCATTTTTCAAAGAGAACATTACTAGGCAATAACCTGCTTTTATTTATAAATACTTTTAAAGAGTAAAACTATAGTAAACCGTGGTAATTGCTTGATGAATAAGTCAGATTTTAGCAATGTTCTATCAAGCTACAACCCAAGTATGTCCTGGCAGAATCCCTAAGAATTTATTTAGCTTTTAGTAAGTAGCACATGTATGAAGATTAGCCCCAATATCCTCCAACATCAAATCTGGTATAATGAGTGCTGGTTGGGTTGTGTCCACCAAAATCTACCTCTCGCTCTCCATAAGCCTAATTCATATTCATATAATGTGACGGATTATTAGTAGATGACTTGCACACATCATCATTCTCTTTCAACCAATCTCATCAAGATATGTGAATAACAATTCCTTCTTATTAATCGTATACATCAATTGATTTCAAAACCAAGTGCCATCGTGACTATTCACCAAAAATCGGGTTAAGACATCATGGCTTCCATATGTCAAATCAGCCTACTACAATTGAACATTTCTGTATCGCTCAAACTTTTTTATGTTCTTTCATCATGGTATTTACATCATGCACCTCTTTCTTTGAGAACTGTACAACAATTCATGCATATATGGGAGACTTAAATGTCACCAAATTTGCAATAATAACTTATAGAACTAAATAGATGACTTACAAGATTGAAGTGACTGTCAATATACAAACGAATTAAATTCTTCCAATTCTTTTCTTTTGCCTTCAAATTTAGCGCCTATGTCTAGCTAACAAGGGTAATCATCCATGGAACCCCATAGGTTCACCCCACTTATACTCCCGCCCTCCACTCACCCGAATCACCTTAACATCCTCGTTTTGGCATAAAACTATCGCACCGTCGACTTATACCAAGTCTTGAAGCAACGCGTATTTTGTTGGTTCCTGAAACTAGCCAACGCTTCTTCCTTTGCATTCCAATCCAACATCTTCACTAACTTTGTTGCATCATTTCATACCATGATGAGTTCCTAGCTAAATGATGCTTAATATCAGCCCATGTACTCTTAAATGAGGCTGATGATAACAAACGATAAAAATTAAGGTCTAGTTTGGCCATTTGAGATATGGCACATGGCAGGTATCATGAAACCATGACTAGATCATTCATCCAAGATTCTGAACTCAAAATCAATCTCAAGAAGTGAAAACCAGACCAAGCTCAACTACTTACTTACACTGCTGGTAAACTTTAGGAACTGCAATAGTGTGATAGTATCAGTGTACCTTAGGGATATTATCGCACAAGCATCACTCACAACTCAATTTTTAAATCCAAAAATTGCAAATCCTTTGAAAACTCGAATTCGAACATAAAACCTTAGGTTATATAATCCTAAAATGTGCTTTATTGAAACACCTAAGGTTTAGAAGTGTTTTAAATAAAAACGCAAAGAGTTTGGGCATTTATAGGGTCGACTAACTGAGGCAGAGCCGCAAACGGTCGATCGTTATATGGTCCGTTCAGCAGATCATCGGCGAACAGTCGACCGTTAACAACAACTCCACCCAGATGCACATTCGAATGCCAGTTGATCCGTGAGTATATATCCGAACTGGTCACAATTGGTCGATCGCTAAGTCCACCGGCCGAGGTGCTGAAACCTAACCGCTAATATAGTAGGCCCATTATAAACATCAATATAAATGATCGACTCAAAACTATAAACAATCGACCACTTAGAATCGTCAAGTCCAACTAGTTATAAATCCAGACTTAGCTGCGACAATGACAAACACTAATGAGATTTGAACAACGCCAATCTGGTTGGCAACTGATTTGTTGTCGAAGTTCCTAAATTTATAAATATAGTACTGGGGATCATTTAATACTATTGTAATTTATTTACTGGCCTTCTCTCGAAACTACTATTTTTGATGAATCAATTTTCAATCTAAGATTTTAAGATTCATTTCACTAGATATTCTGGGTTAGACTTCATTCATCATAAGTCAATCAGACTGATCCATCTTGGAGAGCTAGAGAGAGAAGTCTACTAAGATTAAAGAAGGCTTCGCGGTGTACAGCCAAGAATCTAGTACTTCCACGAGCCAAACCAAGTAAGAAAAGAAAGAAGCTCAGTCGAGTCAACCACTTGAACTACCACTCCAAATAGTGCTGAGAGAAGTGGACGTAGTGCCACATTTAACCACCATAAATTCAGCTTGATTTTCTACTTATATTTTTATTTAATGCTTTTGGGAATAAATCAGGTATTTTTATTGATCAAAAAAAGACTTTTGAGAAAACCAATTCACACCTCCTCTCTCAGATTATTTTGCTAAGTCATAATCAATCATCAATTGGTATAAGAGCTTAACTTCAGTTTTCAAGACTTAATCGCCTAAGAGAAAAATGATTTGTGACTAAAACTAAAACTAGCTCAAGCCTTTTCGGCAGAAAGTTTCCATCAATAAACCTCTTATTTGTTTCATCCGGATGCACAATTTTGGAAAACAAACACTTTGGTATTTATAACATTTGATTTGGTGTTTAAAACAATCTTATGTGGTTACATATTTCCTACAAAGTTATTGATGAGAATAAATCCAAAAACCTTTTCAAGAATATTAGTAAAATAAAACAGTTAATTTGGCAATAAACTCAAGAGCTTATTTTTATTTCAAAGCATGGATGAACTTATATAATAGAATTTGTTAATGCAAACGTTAAGGAGGTTTGGAGGATACTCGAATTACCCAGCATGCGAATAAACTTAATCAAGTCAAAGATTCTAGTTAATCTTGCTAATGATTTGAAATGTTCAAATAAATCTAATGAATCACTGCTGAGATAATACTAGGTCTAAAGAATGTTAGTCATGACTTGAGGGTTTAATATAAGTGAAGAAGACAGATATCTAAACAATTCAAGATGTCAAACAATTCAAATGAAATTTACAAAGAGGCTATTTAGGAAGCTAAAAAATTTGAAAGAGGTTTACTTTTTCTATGAACTCACCCTGCTACTCCTAGTATGCAGAGAACTGGAATCGGACTCTTTAATTCAAGTGATCATTGGTATGTCTAAGTCTTTATAACCCAGATTAACATATCATATACAAAATACAAATAAAAACTATCAATCGTGAAGTAGGTTATTGAAAATACTACACAGATGCTCATCCCATATAGTTATACAAAATCCATACTTTATGATTTAATTAATCCAGAAACAGATAAGTTTATTCCTACTAGTGTGGGCCACAAACAGTCGTTAAGATTCACTGTTCCTCTTCTTCTCCAGACTTACACGATTAAAACTCAAGGTTTCTACGCTTGACTGGGAAATATAGGTATTATGCATATACACAATTTATAAGATATAACAATAACAACATCGAATTTATGCATCTACATATAAAGGATTCACACACCACTTGGTGCTTCTAACAGATCATGCTTATTCGATCTCCCATACGACTCATACTTCAAAGCCTATAAATGAACTTTATGCTCGTTCGATCTCCTGTAGTAGCTTACAAAGCTTATTCTTATCTCGGGCACCAGAGGGTACCACGTATCGTAACGATACACACAATTGTTTAAATTTCTACCCTCATTCGTGCTACATCACATAACCATGAATACCTAATTATCAATAACAGACATTGCACGCACCAAGACATCAGATAGTACTGGAAGGCCGGAAGGCACAAATCGAGTGTTCCTGAAGAATTGAACAAGAGGTCAGAATGACCAATCGTGGGAGTAACCGAAGATTAATCAAACGCGGTACCGCTGACAGAATATGGCTGCCTATTAAGACTGGTCTGGTAGCAATCTTTACTGATTACATGGGCATGAAACTTCCAAATAGTATTATAGGCACAGAAGTCGTTCCATTTTCAGCCACTTACAAAGAAAATGCATGATGTTTATCGATTTCCTTCCCTTATCTATACCCTTATGACTATAATGAACTATAAAAATACCAAAACCGGTTATAAGAACTGTGGCATCGCATTTGATTTGTACGAAAATTTTAAATTCATAAACTGGTTTTATGGTACCTAGATTATTGATTTGGTAATCGAAAATTACTGGTCTCATCAATCCAGACTCTTAACGGTAAAAGGATTTACCTGTGAATATAATTCACCCTTTTCATTCACTTTCTTCCATAATTCTTTAATTCATCCTCAACAAAACCAACATGGAATCCAAACAACTCACAAACAATTTTAATTAGCTTAAAGTAATCAGATGATCATACTAAAGTTCACCAAACCTTAAAACCAGATACCTTTAAGATCTCATATCTGAATTGACATCAACTTATGATTTTCTTCAACCTTAATTTTTAAACTGGTTGTATGTATTCCCACAAACCCTAGGAAAGGGAACCAAACTAGACTCCAAAAAGAAAAACCCAGAATCCATAACGTAAGCTGTTTTTGTACAAAACTATGTCAGTTCATGCTAAAACTCATCTCTCATACATCCACACTAAAATCATAGAACTATACTCTTGTTGTTCTTCCTCTTCCTCTTTCTTTCCTTTCCTTTCCTCTTCTTCTTCCAGATAAGCTTTTGGTTTGGAGACCAAAAATGAGTTATTTTTGCCCCTCCTTTATAATTAATGCTCTCTTCTTTATTTGCCTTTAGTCTCCTCTCATTCTGCTAACTGGTAATTAGACCATAATTCATAAAGATTTCCACTTAGCCTCTGAATCCATCAACCCATGACTTCTTGTGCTCCTTTTCAATAAGATAATTTTATCCTACATCTTAAACACTCCTTTGCTTGACTTCCATTTTTCTATTTGAATTTAATGGTATGTGACTAATTTAGACTTCATTAAAACACTCAAATGTTGAAAATCATAATTGTGATGATTTTGCAAGACACCCGCCTATTAATCATGAAACAAGACTGCAAAGACAAAAGAAACGTAAGAAGAATAATAAAATATTGCACTTAACGCTACAGTTATGTCGTTAAAGAAACAAAAACTGTCTTAATATGGAAGATATTACCTCAACACAAATGAGAGTGCATAAAATTTAATGATGAAGGATAAATTTTAGGAAGAACTGCTAATAGAAGGAGTAACTATGAGCAAAGGTCCTTCCAGAAAGAAAGAGCAAGAAAGAAGGAGCTAGAGAAGTGGAATTATGCATAATAGTTTAGCCTATGAAAGCATGACGATCCTCCCCATAAAGCCAAGAGAGGAAGAGAAGACACAGATGAAACAACATGAGCTAAAAGAAGATCATCTGATGACAAAATGAGGAAGAAGCTGTTTAAATATGTGGTTTATAAGTAGCTGAACCTCACTATGAGTAAATTTAACCTTAATAATGATCAAGACCATGATTGAATATATAACAAGCTAAAAGATTAAACAATGATGAAAGACTCTACCTTTTAGCTTAAAAATAGTTAATGATATCATGAAAATTCTTCAAAAAATTTAAAAACTGTAATTTTCTGAGAAAATAACTACTAAAAAAGAATGAATAGTTGATCTTTATTTCATAATCTCTCTCTTGTGATAAAAACTGATATATCAGAAGAACTGTAACAGTTTTTGATGTGAGGTTGATATAATCCTTCAGCCAATGAGTAATGATTTCAAAACGGCTGCCATGAGTCCATGAAAGTCTTCACTGACGTGTTTTCGTGGTAGAGGATGACACATTAGTAGTACTGGTCCTTAAATGATCCCAAAGTTCTTCAACTTGCTGTACAAAGATCGGGCTGAAAACTAGCATCAACAACAACCAAGACCTAAAAAGATTTGACATATTCAAAGTTTTTGATTTTCTCTTCATGGATCAAAAAGAAGTAGAGGAAAGGCCTCAGTCTCATTGAAGGTTTCGTATGGAGAGATCTTGTATCTAAGAGTTAAAGTATATTTCAAATACTGACATACACTTATATTTCATGCACTTCATTATCCCTTCTTTGCATGTTGTCAAATTCAGAGACTCCTCGATTATGATATATATACTACTGTAATGAGTTGATATAATTCATTACCACAGTTCACGTTTGTATGTTAAAGTGGTATTATGTAATCTTCTGACTATTATGGATTATTGGGTTATGGGGACATCACAACTCCTCTTAAATAACCCAGGCTCTATCATCATAAAAATGTAGAGATTGCTGTCCAAGTGTACCTTAATTCATATTTTGACATAACAACCTCATAGTTTAGGTTAATACTCAATGACAAACAGTGACATATGACAGGTGATTATGAACTTTAAAGACTGCAACATTCATCCGGCACTTAACTCAAAATCTCAAGTTCAAGAGTGGACTGGATCTCAAAAATTAAGCACTATAAAGAATTTGTAAACTTAGAATCCATGTGAGCGTATATATAATGATAATTGGACATACATATCATTTATCATAATCACTTACAACTCAGTTTTCTTTTAAATCTGTAAATTGCATAATATCCGTTGAAACTGAAGTTCAAACATATAAAACCCTGTGTTCATAATCCTAAAGGTAGTCATTGGCACTCAATATTTTATAGCGTTTCTAATAAACTATAAGAGTTTGAGCATTTATCTCACTTAACTGCTTCACCAGAATAGGTCCGTTCAGTTAAGAATCCACTGGTTGAACTAATGTTAGTTACTCATCTAAACGAGATGTATATCACATCCATTTGATCCAATAAAGATCTATCCAATTCTAATAAGAAAACCATCAATTAATGAGAACTGGCTACTGTAAAGATCAATTGATGCATATTTACCCATGCTTGAGGCAAACGGTCGATCGGATGAGTAATTGGTCGTCCAACGGTTATGAAACTGCATCAGCGCATTAAATGTACAATACTTATGATTAATGAAACGGTTTGACTAGTCATTTAACCACTGATCATTGCAATGGTTTCTGTCACAGTTCCACTCCACAATAGAGCTGCTTGGGACTATTTAATGGTATGAGACTATCAGATTTATTCTCTCAACCACCATTTATTCCTGCCATAACGACTCCTTCAATCTGGCATTCTCTACAAGATTCATTCTCGCACTGGTATATCTCTATAAAAAGAACATCATTTACCATAAGCTCGAGTTTGTATTTGATCCAACTGGTAGATAGAGAGAGAGTCTCATTGAAAGATAAAGAAGGCCTTCCAAGTGTATATAACAAGAAGAATTTAGAAATGCCAATTGAGCCAAAACCATGGCAAAGCGAGTGCCTTGCTGAAGCTGAAACTAATGGAACTCCTACTGTTGAAGGTTGAGGAGAAGTTAAACGAGTGCCATGCTTAAACCACTATAAAATCCGTAGCCGATTTATTTACCTATATCTCTCTTATTTAATGTTTTGTAGTTAAATTTGTGGATTTCTATTGATTTGCAAAAGTAAGAAAACCAATCTGAATTCCCACTTTGCTATTCATGTTTGCACCTCAACCAGCTATCACTTTCTAGCAGGCTCAATTCCTCCCATGCATCGATCGCGAAATTACATCTCAAGCTATTTCTCCTCAAGAGTTCTAATAGCATACTTTCCATACAAAATATTTTCTGGGTTCTGAACTAATGAATCATTCTGTAAAAACAATAATAATAATAATCAAAACACAATTTGCATAAAATTTAAAAGGAGACAATTTAAATACAAAATTTTAAACTGTAATTCAAATTTATTTTATAAATTCATATAAATTTATTTTATTTATACAAAATGAGTCATGACTGTTCTATTGATTCAGTGGTATGAGATCTTATTCTTTTAAAGAATTAAAAAGAATTTCCAAATTAAAATTTATACATCACAAAATTATCAAATTAGAAAATGATTTAATTTTTTTTTGTTTTATCCAACAAAATTATCGATTATTTTGAAATTTATATAAATTAGTGGGATATTTTGATTTATCTAAATTAGTTTTTATATTTATTTTATGATTTATATTTCTTTTATATGTCAGGATTAATTTATACTATCGAAAAAAATACATAAAAATTTAATGATCACTGCATTTATAAACATATTTGCTCATTATGGAAAGAGAAAAGGAATCAAAATGAATATATTACCATATTCATTAAAAGAAAGAAAATCATGGCAACCCTCCTTCATACTTCATAAAGAATATATTTATGTAATATTTTATTCTCAAAGCCCACTCAATGTGGGATAGAGGATGAGTATCTCTTTTATGTTTCAAAGCCCCACCAAGGTAAGTTCAATGTTCATAGAAAAATAAGAGAATCAATCTAGAAAGAACATTACTGAGATACGAGAGCTCTCAACGGAAGAGAATCGAGAGGCTAAGTATTTTTTATATTATCTCAAGAAACATTCTTATCTTTCAAAAACCTAACGCTGCGTAAAAGGTGATCACCAAACTCTAAAGTTAGGGTCATTAATTTCTATTCCTTTGTTTAAAAAATGCAAACCATTAGGGTTAGGTGTTTTAGTTTATATTTTATAATTTCTAATTTATTTTTTTTTAATGTTAATTTGGGATCTTATGAAAGGCATTACTTTCAGCCATCAATGAGTAAAGGCATATGATTTTACCACCTTGCTGAGAAAGTGTGTTTCTGTAAGGTGCGCTTTAGACGCCAACACTTTTGGACCCGCTTCATCCCTAGCGTCTATGCACACTTGGAAAACAGATTTTAGTAACACTAACAAATCAAACGCGCCGGCTTTTGAACAACCCTGCCTTTCATCATTTTCCAGCTAAGATCTCCTACTAAAAACCCAAAATTTCCCATCGAATAAATGAATATACCTGGGGTAAGATAAAAGACTTCCACTTTAATTGATTTACTATTATTTGTTGAGTCTGTTATTGAGTTGCTATTCTTTTCCTATTTTTAAGCATTTCACTTGCATTGTTGTTATTTTCCCTTCTAGTTGTAGCCATATATATAGCTCAATGAGTCTAAATAAAGATAGCGCTTTTAATTCACCCAACAGTCCCCTTTCTCTTCTATTCCTTTCTTATTCAAATTCTTCACACGGCTGGTATTATTTATTCACCATGGACACTAAGGTAAATCACGCAGACTTTAATGATACAATCTAAATCTTAGCACCACACGTAGACCGGGCCGATTAGATGATATAGACTTATAAGTGAAAGAACCGAGTCAAGCCTTCAACCTCCTCAAGGCCTTTAAACACTAGCCCTCCTGAAACCAACCCATTTGCTTATGACGAATCCTCAAATCAATATTACCCACTGCGAACAACATCTATTACCACCCCTTGTCACACTTCGTTGTCCTCCCAAAGCGAATCTGAGACAACCAACTGATGACTAACGGCGCAACACTTTGAATTCCAGCTATTAAAAATTGCGGACCAACAAGCTTTAGCTTGTCTCTCCTTCTCATTTAGAAGAATGCTCAGTAATGGCATAGGTGGATGAAGAATTTATGAACTGACTGAGCAAGTGGATGAGTTCATCACAATGGGATAACCTGGATTTGATTCGATCGGGACTATGAGGACCTGTCAAAAGCTCTAACTCGCCTTAAACAAACCACAACCGTAGCAACTTATCAGGAAGCTTTTGAAAAGTTTCCACCCCCAGCTGACGACCGCCTAAAATTTTAATCAATGTTTATTACAGGACTCCATTCACATAAAAATTAAACAAACCCGTAACTCATTAAAACAATAGAAGTGGCTGGCTAATCGAGAATAACCATGTATATGAGACCCAAACCAACAACTCATCTGTATAACTTTTGTGATAAATAAAAGCCTCACTAATCCAATAGCTGGTGGGCACATCTTTCGCACCAACCTAGCGCATGAACCAAAGTTCCAATACTCAACTAGTAACCTTCCGTCGAATCACCAATCAAGAGGCAAAAGAAACAGGCGGGTTATGCTACTGGGCCAGACAGTCGATCCCGCCATCGCTAAATTTTAATTTAATTATTTATGATCAGTGATCAAGGATGCCGAGAGCGTAGTACAGTCATGATTCACCCCATCCGGCATCGAGACGCCGAAGCGAACTTAACCGAACATCGCGAAGCTATACCTGTGTGTTCTCTTCCATGCACTGCAAAATAAACACCTACAAACCATATGTGTCATTGGCAAGTTGAAACAAGAACGTAACGATTTAACACCTAGTTGATTATGGCTACAATCCCGAGAAGATAGAATGCGTTGCATAAACGTCGCCGCCACCTTCACATTCGCGACTTCTCAGCCACAAATGATCACTACGCCTTCCTATCATAGCATGCCGCTGGTATTAGAATTCGTGTTGGCTGCAAATCAGGACCCATCGAGACCGACTATGCTAACCGACCATGAACTCTTCAACGTGGCAGAACTTCCTACGCCTGTGATTTAGGATGAACATGCACCAAGCCTTAACTGATAAAGACCAATGGAATACACAATATCATTATTTATCAAATAATTCCTTCCAACAGAGTAACTAACTATAAATTCCTACCCACCGAGATGGCCCCAACTCTCAGCTAGTTCTCTTCTGCGATTGAACCACCCAACACCGGTTTCCAAGATTCGCCATAACGACCATCATATCTCCATTGCAAATAACCGCACTGCGAAGTGTGAGGCCATATCACCCTTATTACCAGAAAATCGAGATGAGAAATGCAAAAGAGCTTGATGTATCCAGTTTGATACCGATCAAGTCATGGTCGTTCAGTCCTCGCTCATAGTAAAGAAAATGATGAGTTTCACAATCGTGTGACACAAGTTTAATGGAGTCACAAGAAGATATATCCAATTTCTTTTATCGACGAACCCTAGATATTCCACGACACCAAATTTTACTCGTTAGATTTGCGTCCGATAATCATCAAACCATCGAAGAAGATGTCACGCCTTTTAAACCAGATTTTTGAATGCAGCACGATACATTACGGTGTCATCAGGATGCTAGCCTCAGCTTCACACCACTAACAACCTTCCAAAGTCTCATGAATGACTCCTTCCACTCTATTCATCGAATCTACTCTTTTTGGTTTTCTTGATGACATTCTAATTTCTGTCTCGAACTACAGGCACTCATCTCCACACATTTTCTTTCTAAATCTGTTCAGATCCACTAACAAATAGTTTGTTTGCAAGAGAGTCACTGTGATTCTAAAGGTTACAAAACATCACTGGGTCATATAATTTTGGAGTTAAAGAATGTGCTGATCCAACTCAAACAAGCTATCATTGCGCTAACACCAACAACAATGTAAAAAGGGTTCCAGGGTTCCTGTCAGGTGTTACTACCGAAAATCATCCATCATTTGATGTATATTCCTCTGACCCATCTTTTGAGCAATGATGGATTTGAAGAATAAGGGATGAGCATGGATGGCCTTTCAAAACAATTAAAAGAGGCACGGACGCTAACACCAATCTTATGCCTTCTTGATTTTACTCAACGATTCGTGATTGAATGTGATGCCAGCGAAATCGGACTTGATGTAATTTCACCTAAATAAAATTCCGATCAAGGGCATACTTTAGCTGCCACTGAAAGGTTCACTTTTACTATCCAATCTACAGAAAGAAAAGGACACCAAAGTAACTAAGAAATAGCTTCCATTTGTTGGGAAAACTTTACAAACTGCGACTTACCAAAAGTCTCTGGCACTATTGAGCAAATTAACTCACACCAGAACACAAACAGACGATGGACTAATAAAAATTATTTACAGTGATTTTACGAATGAGATAAATGCTGGCTTGAAATCATGATTCTTTGTCACGTGTAGTTGAATTCCAATTTTTATCCATTTCTCAACCACGTGTAGTACTTAAAAAGAAGTCCAGCAGGACTCATTTTATGAAGAATTATAGGGTGTTCAATTTCCACACAAGTTCCATCACCCTACCCTACATCGAACGGTTACACACTCGCAAAATCTGGTGAGGAATTGGTGATAGCAATCCACTTATCTCCTACTCCTACCTCCCACCATACATTAATATATAGGTAGAGCAGTATATATATATATATATATATAAACACTAAAACCTCATTATGAGATTCTGAGTAATCTCAACGCCTCCCTCATTCATTCATCCACCCACCTAGCCCCCAAGTACTCTCTCTCTCTCTCTCTCTCTCTCACGTTAACTGGGCTCAGTTTGAAGGTCTGATCGCAAACCTTCATCACTTTAATCGGCAGATCTGAAGCTTTCCTTTTCTTAATCCATGAAACGGATCATATTGTTCCGCTTTTTTTTTTTTTTTTTTTTAACTGCCCATGGATGTTATAGGGATTAGGAAATTGCGCTTTAAGTTTCTCGTGGCTCATCTCACTGGTTATGAACTGGTTTCACTTAAACTTGTAAAAAACAAGGAGGAATGTGTTGGAAAGTGTTTTTTCAAACAGAAATAAAAATGTTTTTGCAAAACATGAATGCAAAGGTTAAACAAATATGGAAAACAAGAAATAAAAAGTTGTTGAAAGGAAAGCAAAGTGTTTTGAAAACAAGAAAATATGGTTATGGGAAAAAGAAAATTGTTTTGTTTTATGGTAATTCTTTCATTCAAGAAGATTGGCAAAAAGGATTTGGTTTTTTTCTAAATTTGCAAAATAAAACACAACTATAGAACTAAAACAATTTTTAAAATCAAATAATATTCTTCGTATTTTCTATCTTGATGTTTTGTTTATATTTGAGGCTAATGATTTTTACTTGTAGCTTGAGATTCAAAATCAATTTAAGATGATTTATTAGCATGGTTTATAGATCTCTAATTCCAATACTTCTTCACTGAACTGCTTTTAAATTTCCTTTACTTCCCTAGAAAATTATATGCTCAAAGTTGATAGAATTAATAGGAAGCTCTTGAAGTGGATTTGCAAACTGGTATGTTGGAGGTGTATTCTAGGGGTCAGGTTCAGTTTGTTTTACAAAATTTCAAAAGAGTCCTGATTTCTAAATTCAAGTTCTTAGAAGATTTATATACTTCGCTTGTTCCTCCCGATTACAGTTTCATGCATTAATCACAGAAAAATTTTATGTAGATACGTAATATAGCATGTTCATACACACATATCTAAATTGGGACTCAAAAACCATGTACTCCGGCAATTCAAAGTAGGATCTATAGTTTTCCAAAAGTGATCAGCCGGTTAAAAATCGAGAGAGGAAAGAAAGAGAGATGACTGCCTCTATCTCACATGCAAAAGGAAACCCAATCTCCACCTGATGGTGGTCTGAGGTCATATTAAGTAGAAAAGCGACTTCTCAACAGGTACCTATGGATGGTCCAAAATTCATCATAGACTATCACAAATATCACACCACGATAATTGGCTTCATGTTGTATCGCTTACATAATATAATAATACATAATTGATATTTATTTTAATAATCCAACAAAATCTTAATAATTTTAATACCAATCCAGGAAATTACAACATTCTCCACTTTGATAGCATTAGTCAATTGAAGAATATGATTATTGTAACTATGATAAAATATCACCCACTTAATTGCAAAGACATAACAATCAACAATATATATATATATATATATATATATATATATATATATATATATATATATATATATATATATATATATATATATATATATATATATAAAGCCTTCAACGTATAGAATATTTTATCCGATAGGAAAAAATGTCATAATACATCACCAAGCTCATACTTATGTAAAGAGACTATGAATAGAGAACCTGATATAGAATAAAACAAACATGCATTTCTAACAAATGGTCTGAAGATTCGATGTCAATGAGGTATGATGATATTATTGATTATGTCATTCATCACATACCTCAAACAATTTGCAAAAAACAAATAATACAATCCACCCTAATTAACCCAAAAATATCAGTAAGACTTAACCAACCATATGAGTTAGCATGATCGTTGATAAACCCTGCAGCTCAAGTCATGGGATCCGCTTAAAGATATGTCCAGAGCAAGATATTCAACTCAGTCCTAAATTCCCGAACTTTTCTCCGACAAACAGTATTTTATATCAAAGTGTTTCTGTTTGGTGCAGTACACTCTGTTGTTTAGAGAATACAGCAAATTATTGTCACAACATATAACCATGGTTTGATATGCCTCAATAAGGAAGCCAAAAATCAATTTCTTTAGCTTCATTTGGTTTATCAAGTAGCTTCATAACAAGCTTTACATACTGTCAGAAATACAGAATGGTGTTTGTTTAACACTTTCCAAGAATGCCCTCCCTACTCATAAAATAAACCATAAGTAGATTTTCACATCCTGGCAACTCTGTAAATCAGACCAACAGCTGACCTCTGTTGATCGTACCTGGTAGTCAACATATAGTCCTTGTACCTTGCAAGTACTAGTGACCTTTCACTGCTTCTTCAATGATTCAAACCTGATCGCCTAAGTATCTCCAAAGCATTAATACAAAGCAATACGGATTTATACAAATCAAGAATATATTGGGCCAACAAATAAGAAGCACATGACCTTTCCATTTCACTTCCTTTCATTCCCCGAGGACATCGAGATTTGTAGAGATTTATCACCCTTTGAATGGGTGCAGCATATGAGGAACAAGAATGGCAACCGCTGGAGGATTCTTTCAACATATCCTCTCGAGACAATCCAAGAATGTTCTTGTGACTATCACAATCTGGGACGCCATGTGACAAAAGAAGGACCACCAGTCTTCATATCAAAATGAGATTATTCACCGCTTATTCATTCAAAGTTTAATACAACCACTGTACCAACATGCATCCAGACTCTTTCCAACTTAGTACTGGTCTCAGTCTGCATTTTGACAGTTTAACAGATAGGCAATGAGGCTGGCACCAAGCAGAGAGGAGGGAAACATTTAATATGCATGTAACATACATTACCTATGCGGTCACAACAATGATTCTCATTTATCGCCAAACATGCTTTATTAATGATTTCTTATTTATCATGATCCGCCATGGTCAATGAATCACTAAAAGGAAATATAAGTATATGAATGTACATGATCTCATGTCATCAAAATTCGGAATACCTATATGGTATCAAACATAATTTGATTAAAGTTTAGGTACCAAATAGTACACCTGGTGATTAATAAATAAATTACACTAATAACAACATACCGAAGTAGGTATAATTATTTATGCAAAACATTCATATGACTAATTAAAATTCCTGCACTAATTATTTAATTTATAATGTTTTGCATAATTATGTCACGATAGTAAGATCATAATTGTTATAAATAACATTTAGTTGGGTTTGCACAGATCATCATGTAAATATAACTTTGACAAAATGTAATTTAACATAAAAAAACAAAAAATATTTGAATTTTAAACCGAGAGTACAAAGAACTAAATCCCGGATTTCATCTCCTTGTTCCTGTGGCTTCCTAACCTCATTTCTCCACCATTTTGACGATAATTAAAGTTTAAATTTTACCATCAAATCAATGTGGATCAGAAAAGTTAACTAGGTCGCCAGGTCCAAGGTTTTATAACTCCTTTTGTTTTTGTAGCTTTTATTTATAATGAATGCAAAAGAAATGCATAAACGGGTCAAGATAATCCCAAACCTTTGAATCTTGAACAGATCAAATAGACTCCATATAGAGACAATAAAACCCCAAAGTGAAAATTTTACAAACATAACTCAATCACACAAATTATTAGTCGTTATTGATCAAAGAGATAATTTATCACAACACAATGAAGACTATTATTCGATCCTCAATATTAATGGGCAATAACTGTATTTTAGTTCTATAATCCATCGATTCATAATATATTAATATGATAAACCACGTTCGTTGAATCAATACGCCGGCAAACAGTTCAACATGTAGTAAACGGATTGGTCTGATGTCAACTGCATAGATTCAAGAATTTTCAATCAACCTCTTCAACCATCAAAGTCTATACCATTCGGAATTATACATTTAATTTGAATCTGCCTCGTGAAAAGTCTTAAACAATTAAAAAATAATAGTATGAATATTAACAACGAATGATCACCAAATAATGAATGATAATGAATGGTCGTTGGTCGCTAAAAGATAATATTGGAAGAAGCTTATTGTAAGAACCTGTAAATTCCCGCAATTAGTGATGGTAATTTTTAAGCTTCAACCTCACATACTTAAAATCCATCCATAATATGATAAAAAAAGCTCTGATCTCTCAAATTACACCGTCTCACTGATCACCTCACCGCTTTCCTAATGTTAGTAATGGATGAACCATTTTTAATTCAAAAATCTTGCCTTGGTATTTTCTTCTCACTCTTCACCCACAATGTGAATCTCAGAACCTTACCTGTATATCAATAATGGGGTTTATAACATATTAGTTCTTCCTTCAAAATTAGAACAATTTATTCTTTCCCTTTGATTGATCGTTGTTGGGTACCTTGATTGAATTCACAATTCTCATTCTCTGAAGCCAAGAGAAGAGATTATCGATTTAATTTATTACGTAGCAATATTAGGATCATCAATAATGCTCATACCTTTAAAATGTCACTCTCGTGAATGCCTTCTCTCGTGTCACCCGGGAGGGCCTCCGGAAATCGAGTTTGAACAACCCCGTTGCGGCAGAGACCACATTGGGATCACCCAAAGAAACACGCAAACCAAAGCAAAGTCGATGAGTAAACGGTTCAGCAATAATAAATAAAATTTCGCAGAAAGATACTTCATGGTCAGCGCTATTTCAATGGGAGCCGGTTTCTAAATCATCGATTACACCATACATCGCTTACCGATCAAGAAAACCACCAGAATCGTAAATCGTAGTCCAACCAAATTTGTCCGACCAACAACCAGATGCACTAAGAAATATAACTGTGATTCAACACAAACCTTATAAATCAATCGCTCAAATCCAAATTAAAACGAAAAATACAAACTAATCTAAAAATTAAAAGAAAGAAAAGAAAATTAAAATGTGCAGTTTCAAAGAACCTGCATCTCTCTTTCAGTCGCCAAGAGCTACTTTTCAATGCACCTACGATTTATATGGTTCGGTGTCGGCCCTTAATTTGGCGCACTTTTGGATCGCAGCTTAATCGCTCAATATGTTGATACCGTCGCCATATCAGAGTCCTTGTCGCGACCCTCGCCAATCAGCTTTGTCAGCAGGTTTCGTGTTTTGGTTGGGCGCACATGTTCGATTCGTACGATGTCGCTGATACCAGATGATGTCGCCGAATTTTTCTATCGATGTCGCCATCGCTTAGACGCTACGACTTAATCCTTTCAGACGGAGGCTTACCTCTAGATGTTGTCGCACTTTTGTCTCCGTGGCCGTGATGTCGCGACATCTTCGATGTCGCACCTCAAGTCCTTACACTGATGTCGACAACCGTGATGTCACGCAACCCTTTTCTTGTTATCCTGTCGCTGATCGCTGGATGATGTCGCGACTTCTTTTTCTCGTGTAGCGCCGATGTCGCTGGCAGCCTTGATCTTGTCGCTATCTCTTCAAAGCGGTCCGATGTCATGCACTACGCAACCGATGTCGCTGATATTAAATGTCTTCACACCGCTTATCTTCACGCGATTTCTTTTTTTGCGTCGCAACCTCATTTTCCACTCAGACTGAAGAATTTTGTCGCTGACTGATTGATGTCGCGACATCACGGTTCTCTTATCACCCCTCGTTGCTGAATCTGAGTTCCTTTCACGCCCCAAATTCGCTTTTGTCTTCACTACGCTTCATTTGCGACTGAGCCAGAGTTGCAAACTCAATATGCATTTTGATTTCTGTAAAAGCTTCACGACATCAAATCCTTTAATCCTTTTGTGCTTCTCTTGCTACAACTTCCTTCTACCAATTATATCAAGACCGCTTCCGCTACATTCTCGCCTTTATCGCAAATTCGCTTTTGAATCTCGCCGCATGCTAGCTTTGCGAAGTTTATTCCATATTTCGCATATAAATCGGGCCTTTTATATAAAAATCAATCAAAACGGGACTGAAAATAGATGACTTTAAGCTCATCAAACTCTAAATCTAAAATTTTGCTTGTCCTGCAATAAAGAAAGACTTGTTTGTCTCAAACAAAGGACATTTTTCTGTCTGCTTAAAATATAATCAATTTAATTGAAAGACTAGAAATTGCATTCTTCTCGTGTATTCACTCTTTAAGTCCGCATCATGTCAGTTTACCTTTCTAGCATAAAATAAAATTGTTGAAATTGTTTTATAAATGAAAGAGGTTAATTTATCCCACAAATGTAAATTTAAGTTTTCTTTCTCATTTTTAATGAGTCAATTAACCCCTGTGAGGATGTTCACGCTTGATCTTTTTCCCGATTTTCCAAATCTATGTTTGTTGTTCATATTGATCTCCACTAATGTAGGTAATTACAACCTTCACATCAATCAGCCCTTGTAGTTTGTAATGTTAGGCTCAAGGGGTAGGATGGATGGGATTTTTAGGTTAAGACACAATACTTTTCCTTCTTACCATCTGCCGCCTCTTTTCTCCTTGTATTTCCTTAATAAACTCCCCCCAAATCCTCATGTTTGGGATACCACCTTGATTTTCTTCATTTAAATCGTATGCCCCATTTCTCATTCATAATTCAAACTCTAGAATTTTCTTTTCTCTCATACTATTCAGAATAAGGTAAATGTTTTGTCTTCTTAGGCTTTTAACACTCTTAGCGAACTGTTGGTACCCCATACCGCATGGCATTAGGGTACTAGGTGTTGAAACACTCTAAGAACTTAATTGTTCAAGAGAGGCGCTACAAGACAAGACCTATTCCTCAGCTTTTTCATGTATTTTCCCGATGAGATCTTTCGTCCTTTTCTCGTATTTTCTCTCTTGAGTTCCTCAAGAAATTTATACTCCCCCAAACTTTATTTCTTCCTCTCTTTTTGAATTCTTTGCAATCACGAGTTCTTTGGAGGATTGATTCCTCGTAGAAGGGCCTGTGGTCTCTACTAAGTTTATTTCAGAATAAGCGTTTGTTTTGGGCTCAATTTCGAACTAAAGCATATGCACACATATGAATAGAGCCATGGTGAATGGTCAACCTTCTCAAGATGGTCTGACATTTCTCGTTGGTTGTATCACTCAGATTTCGCCTTGATCAATAATCTAACAAGCTCCCAGAATTCAGTTGATTAACTGTGACTAACCCCCGGGTGGATTTTCTTGATCAATATATCAAAGTTACCTAGGATTCAAATAATGTTATATCCGTGTTTCGACTCACCGCTCATCACAAACTCAAAAACGGTTGATTCCTTCAATCAGAGTAACCATCCTTATCCCGACTCATTAGCAAAATTCAAACTAAATCGCACTGCGGTTTCCAATTAAATTGCCTCGCTGTCGGCCTTATTCTGCATTGAATAGAATTATTAAACTGATCCCCAAATCGTAAACCAAATGAAATGTAAATAAAATCTATATCAGTGAACAACCAATTTGAAAATCACTAATTTCGCCGATTAATCACTATTTATTACCTCGTTTATTTGCGCCGTTCGCCCTCTAACTTCAGCTGAGAATGCCAAAGTCAGTTAAATTTAGGGCAAATAAAAACCCATTCAACTGCAACCTGCTCGTCAGCGACATATGATTGCTCGCTCGCGATGACATTTAAACTTTCGGGAGGGACTAAATATCCAGTTAACAAGCGATAACAGTCGCGACATCGCATCTCAGATTGTTAAGTCATTGCATCACTTTCCTTTGGGTTAATCATCACATAATTCCAAATTTTTCGTCAAGGACCTCAAATTTCTTTCACAACAGAACTTTTGGTCGCGACCTCACCCTTGTTCTTCCTTCAATACTGACTAAGTCACGACATCAACCTTGTCATGACTCGCTTCCGTCACGACAATAGTTTTTCTCAAAAGAACCTAATCGCAATTTTGTTCAAATTTAATGAACAACAGCCTTTTCACTCTTGATCAATTAGCAATTCATCATCAAACAAACCAATTTCCACAACAAAGAATTAAAAGAATGTGTTCCATTCACCTTCACTGCACTTATATAGAGAAAGGAATGCTCCCCTTTTCCCCGTCGTTTTCCCTGGTAAGCTGCCTGATACACCTGAGTTGTCCTTTCTCTCCTTCCCTGCATTTCGCATAAGCACTCTCGCAACATTTACGTAGAAGTATCCAATTAAACAAAATTAACTTCTTGCACATCCAATCATTATAATAACTAGAGAAACAAAATCTAAAACTAAACTAAATTTCCTTTTCTATGGGTTGCTCCATCACCGCTTCAAGAGTCCTGAATGACTTGTCGCTTTAATTCTTTCTCTCTCTCAATGAACTAGTTGTAGCTCTTCCTTTCTTTCCTCCTTGCTCGATAATGCTTCGCCTTTGGTCCATTGACTTTAAATTCTTCCCAAAGACGGGGCCTCTTTAATGTTACTGCTCCAAATGCAGTGCTTGACACTACTGTGTATGGTCCACTCCATTTAGATTTCACTTTCTCAAATAATCTTAATCGGAGTTAAATAGCGTAACTTGATCCCTTCTCCTAACTTCTTCTCGTAATCCTTCGATCATGCCATTTATTTGTCTTGTCTTTAGTCCCAAGATTACTACAGGCTTCATTTCTCGCCTTCCACTTCATTCAGCTTGAAGCAATCTCTTCCTTGCCATTTTGAAATCGAAATTCAGCTTCAGGGCCTACATAACTTTGTATTCCACCAAGAGGGGCATGGTTTGCCAAAGACAACTCAGATGGGACATTCCAATGTGAGTTTTGAATGCACCTGTAGTTTCAAGTATCGCCCAGCTTTGGAAGACCAACTTTCCCGCTGGTCTCATGGGCCTTTCCAAGATTCTTTAATCTCCCCGTTGGAAATTCATCGTCCATTGGTCTCGGGGATGATGTTAAACTCTTTATATGCTTGATCCCATACCCGCCATGAGTTTTGCAAATATTTTGTTAGCAAATGGCTTCCCATCACTAAGAGCAGCCCCCGGTGCTCCAAATCGCCAAAATACTCTTTTGTAAGAACCTGCAAATCGCAGTTAGTATCATTCCTGACAAGCCATCGCTTCCACCCATTTGGAAAATAATCCACCGCGCTAGTGATATACTGTAAGCTCAAATGACAGGGAACGGTCCCATAAAATCTATTCCTATACATCAAAAAATTTGCACCAACATTGCCTTTTAGGGGCATTTCATTTCACGATATTTCCAATCTTACATCCGTCACAATTTGACCTATTCAAAGATAATCAAGATAGTAGCCAATAAACTGCATTGGCATTTTAGAGTCAGTTTCTTTCTCCTAAAATGCCCTCTACATGGTGATTCGTGGCATCTATCCAAGATTTGCATTGCTCACTTTCCGCACACATCTTCCGATAATCATGTCAAAGACTTCTTAAGAAGCAAGGTCATCCCAGATGTAAAATACCCACTGTACCCCGAGTTTCTTTCAGCAGAAGCCGACTCGAGGAACTACTCTAATGTCAGTAATCCACACACAAAGATAACGCCAGAAATGCTAAGTCGGAATGACACCTTAAACAACCGCTCATCCGGGAAGTTCTCTCGTTACTTCCGCCTCCTTTCTCGCTTCATTCCGGTTTACTCCGACAAGTGATCAGCTATCACATTGTCACAACCCTTTTTATCTTTAATTCCAGATCAAACTCTTGTAATAGCAGCACCCACCTTATCAGTCTTGGCTTAGCTTCCCTTTGACATCAGCAGCTCATGGCCGCATGGTCCGTGTGAATTATAACATGGGATCCCAAAATGTATGGCTCACGCTACAAGCAAACACTATGCGAAGAATCTCCTTTTCAAGTGGTGGAATAATTTTCTTGTGCTTCATTGAAGGTTCTCGCTAGCATAGTATATGGCTCGAATATTTTCTTTTTTTCTTCGCCTAATACAAATTTCCCCATTAAGTAAATCACTGCATCACATTATTTCTCGCTAATCTCGATCCCATTCTCGTGGCAAATCCATGATAGGTGCTGAACCAATCTAATCTAATTTCTTCAAAGGTCGGCTTATAGAATCATTAAAATTAAACTTTGTGTCCTTCTCTCAAAGAATTCGCATAGTTGGTCCGGGCTATTTTCGAGAAGTTCTCGATGAATCTCCTATAAAATCCAAAGATCCCAAGAAGCTCTTTATCCCCTTATCAGGAGGTGCAAGGGCTCGGATAATAGAAATTCGATTGGTCCACTTCTGGTCTAGAAGGTAAATTTATGACCAAGAACAATACCTTCTGCTACTTCATGAAATGGCATTTTTCCCACTTAGTTAGCCGCTTTGTCCTTTCAGATTTTAGCATCAGCCTGTGCTTGTCTTATTATCGTCTCAAAATCGACTCCATACACTCGTGAAGTCATCCATAAAAATTTAAGGATCACCAACCGAGAACATCGACATCATACATCTTTGGAAAGTAGCAGAGCATTGCATAGCCCAAATGGCATCCTTCTGAAGGCAAAGGTTCTCATGCGGCATGTGAACGGCTGTCTCCTCCGGCACAGAATCAAGAAACACACCCGCCCAAGAAACAAAACAGAGGGTGTCCCGCTTAGTCCGTTCAACATTCGATCAATGAAGGGCAAAGGGAAATGACTTTCCTAGTCAAGCCGATTCACTTTTTAATCAATACTTCCATCCCGTCACCGTTTTGCTTGAATTAATTCATTTCTTTCATTGCGGATCACAAGAATCCACCTTCTTTGGAACCACATGGATCAAGCAACCCAAGGATTGTTCCAAATTGTATAGATAAAACCAAAGGACAATCCATTCGAGTACTTCCTTCCCGACTACTTTTTCATTATCGATCCAAATTTCTCTTTTATGTTCAACAACTATTTTGCATTTTCTTCCAAGCAAAGATTTGCATGCATATTGATGGACTCGATACCTTTAACTCCTCAATAGACCAAGCTATAGACTCTCGATGATTCCTTAAAATTTCAGCAACCTCTCGTCAAAGACGTAGTCTCAGCGTAAATTATTACTGTTTATTTCTTTGGCGCCTGTGTAAGCATACTTTAAATGACTTGACAACTCCTTTAAAACTAGCCCTTCTTTCACCGGTTTCTCGATGAAATTCTCTTTTCTTCATTTTTTGTTCTTTTTTCGTCCCATTTTGTTCAAGATTCATCACTTTTCGCAGAATAAATGGGATGTGCAAAAAATCTGAATCAAAACCTCAAGATAATCGAAATTCATCTCTTCTTCATCGATAGAAAGTCAGAATTATAATCATAGTAACGATCGAATTGTTGGACATATACATCTTCTATTGACTTGATATCTTCCCTTTCTATGTCTAAATTCTCAACTGGACAAATTGAAATCACGCTCTCTTCTCCAACTCGAGATGAGAATTCCCTCTCGCATATCGATTAGAGTCAGCTCCAGCTTGTAAGGAATGGCCTTTCCCAAAGAACAGAGGAACTTGTGAATCTTCCTCCATATCTAGTACAATGAAGTCTACTAGAAAAATAAATTTTCCCACCTTACCAAAGACATCTTCATGATTCCTCTGTGTTTGCCGTATTCTATCTCGCCATTCGAGAGTAACAAAGAGGAGTAAGCTCCCCAAACTTAACTTTGGCAAATGTATCAGTGGCATTAAATCGACACGCATCTCAGAGGTCATGGTAGGTTTTCTCAAACTCAAACTCTCCAATGGTGCGGAATGGTGAAGCTCCCTAGATCCTCTACTCTTTCTCGTAAGTCTCTCGATCACAAGATCGCAAGCCGTACTCGCCCACAATTCCATCTTCAACAATCTTCCTTCTTTTTGCTCGCATGTCTCAAAAATTTTGCATAAAGCGGCATCCGAGTCACCACTCGTGAAAGGCATCGATCTCCGCCTTCAAAGGTTTTCAAAACCTTGCAAACTCGTTCCTCTATCTTTGATTTCGCAGCCGAGGAAATGGACTCCAGTGATTGTTCGGGTTTTCTTCTTGCTTCCTTCTCTTCTCTTGATAAATGCCTTTCCTTTCTTTCCCTTCCGTTGTTCTCAGCATTGTCCGGGCCTCATCTCCCTGCTTCTATCTTCGCTGTCTTTTCCACCAAAGTCTTTCCCACTTCAGCCGTGACAAACAGGCAGGCCTTCTCTATTCTCTCTTCGTGGTCACCGGGTGCCGCATCTTTCATCCGTTTCGCGTGCCTAGTGGCCAATACCATTTGTGTCTCCTGTGTTCTCGAGAGAGACATTAGCTGTCTCTCCCCAAAATTTGAGAATTGGTACTGAGGCTTCCACCTGCAAACTTCTGTTCATGGAGATTTAATACTTTGTCATTCCCCCCATGATCATAAAGATTTGATCTCTAAACAGTTGAGCCCTCCTCCGACTGTACTCATTTCTATTTTCACCTCCCACCGCAGAACTCCTCGGTGGCTGCCGAGCATCCTCGCAGGAGGATTCATTCATGCCTGGGCCTTGTGGAGTCTCTCCACCATATGAAAAAATTTTCACGGTTCCTCGTCGGGATGATACAGTCAAGTGTGCTCGGGATTTGGTTTGAATGATAGCTTCTCGTTCCCCAAGTACTTAACCTCCTCAAGATCATAAAATGGGGCTTCTTCAGTACATCAACACTTCCTCCACAGTTCTTCTCCCTCGATCGGCTCCTATTTCATGAGCTAAAGTAGTACCTTCCTCTTGCTTGTCCATTCTATACGATGGCATCCAATCTCGCTTCCACGGCCATTTTGGCCAAATTCTCCATGACTCCTCTTCCTCTGGCCACTACCTTGAAAACTCGATGGAGCTTTCATACTGTGATGAAGGTGTCCCCACCACTTCACTCAAGACTCTACATTTGAATGCTCCACAAAGATGAAACATCAATAATGCTCCTTAGATGTATCATTCAAGGCATGATACACTATGTCCATCTCCAGTCTTCAAGTCTATTCCATGCACTCCGCATCTTTAAGCAACCTGAATCTCTCCTGATGTTGTTATAAAAGGCTCCTCATCTTCCCCCCAGCCGAAATTACAATTATCTCCCTCTCTCTCAGAGTGACGCAAAGAATCCACCCAACAGTTTCTACAAGCTCCTCCTAAGTATCAACGTGAACTATATGGTAAAAGATCCATACCATGTATTGTCAGACTTTAGAGAAAATGGGAATAAATGCAATTTTGCTAGACCTCCTGGTCTCACCCCATTCAACTTCACTCAGGTTTACATCCCTAGAAAACCTCCTGTGTGCTCTATTTGGCCCTCTCATACGATCTCGCAAACTCCGTTGTTGCTTCGAAATCCACAATCAAGTATTGCTTTGTCTTAAAGTTATTCAGACTAACCGTAGGTCAGTTCGATCGAGTATTCATCCCGAATAATAGGTCCCCAAAAGTCCCTCCATTGTATCGTTGATCGAGGCCTTTTATCGCTATTCTTGTTCTTCATTCCTCGGGTCTTGGTTTTCATCCTCATATAAATGAAGCTTTCGCCTTTCGTTTTTTCTTCTTTGCCAAGCTTCGAGTGTTCTAATTCATTCATTCATTGAATCAGACGTTCGCTTCCTATGCATTAAAGCTCGAAATAAAACATACTCTCATTAATAGGATTAGTCAAGCCAACAAATACTTTCTGCTAATATGGTTTGTTAAAGATTAGTGGCTAAAAATAACCATCGCTGAAAACTATTTTACCGCTTTAAAATGTCCAAATGGTATTTCCTTCTTTCATTCAATATCGATCAACTAAATTCTTCGATCCACTTAACCATTTACAAAAACTTCGTTACCTGACCAAAACATATACAATTTATCACACTATTAGCCAAAGGAATTGTCTAATCCTAAAGAATAATGCCACAACAACTTGTATTTGTGTTCTATAACTATCAGATTCATTATTGCTACTTTATTAAGAGTAAATCATTGCGTTCCGTTGTTTTGATCCACCACACGCAAGCTGCCAGCCTATCAAGTAGTAAATTGATTTAAGTCCGATACTGATCCCACAGATCTCAAGAATTTTCAACTACCCCAATCATCAAGTTTCCATACTATTCGACTATAATAGACAATTTGAATCGTACCGTGAAAGCTTGAAATAATGAAAACAAAAATAATATGAATGAATAACAAATGAATGACTAATTGAATAATGAAATGACAAATTTAGATGACGCTTATTTATAAAGAGAACATTGAAATAAAGCTATTGTGAAGAATCAATCTCATGCCTTGTATGATAATTTTGCTTTCAACCACAGATTTTAAAACTAGTCCAAGGAATATATTAGTGCAGGCCGATCTCTCCAAACCACACCGCTCATCTCACCTTCACCGCTTCTCTCGAATACAAGGCTTGATAACTACTTTTAATCAAAATTTTGTTCTCGTATTTTTCTTCTCAATATCATGCCCATAACATGGACTAAACTTAGTCTTTCTTGTGATAATAATGATGGGTTTACATAATTATACTGTTCCTCTTTCCTCAAAATTAGAATAAAATTATTCCTTCCTTGATTAGATCGCGTTGCTAAATGATTGAATCTACACCAATCGAGGCTAACTTCCGTATGCTTAAATTGACACCTACCAACTCATTCCTGCTTCAAGTGAGAAGAGGATGAATGATGAATTACACAGAGCATTATTAGATCATCAATATCGTTCCTCACACCTCCAGAATTGTTCATCACTCAGAATGCCTTCTTCCAGGTCACTCGAGGGCCTCCGGAAATCGAGCCATAACCTCGTTATGGGTATATGAGGATCGACATTGGGATCAATTCCAGAAACACGCAAAACCAAAGCAGTCGCATTTATAAACCGTTCGCACACGAATAAAATTCCGCAGCATAATTTCCTACAACAGCGCCATTTCAATGGTCGTTTCAAATCATCGATTGTACCATATCGTGGTTACTCCATCAAGAAAACCAATCAGGAATCTAAACCGTAGTCCGAATCCAAATTTGTCTCGAATTCAAACAACCGTATTAATTAAGAAATATAAATCGCATTCAAATACAACCTTTAATAACTAACGCTCAAACCAAATTAAAACGAAAATACAAAACCAATCTAAAAAAAAATTAATAGAAAAGAAAAGAAAATTAAAATACAAAGAGCCTTCTCAAAGAACCCGTATTCTTCAAGTCGCCATATTACTTTCTTCAAAAGAGGCAAACAAGCAGATGGCAGGGTTCCTGCTGAGCCTCACCTCGATGCACTTCTTTTGACTACAAATTAACCGCCCAATATGCTGATACCGCCGCGACATCGAGTCCTTGTCGCCACCGCTGTCGCAAATTGTCTTGGGCCTTGTCTGGGTTGCGACATGTCTTGATTTCAATGATGTCGCTGACAACCGGATGATGTCACACTTCTTTCTTACCGCCGATGTCACATTGTTTTAGGACGTCACGACTTAACCTTTCGCATTTGATGCCGCCGACCACGCAGATGTTGTCGCACTTTGGTCTCTGCGCCGATGTCGCTGGCATCTCATGTCGCCACCTCAAGTCCTCATAATCGATGTCGCGGCAAACGCCGTTGTCGCTGAATTTTCTGATAATCGCGTCGCGATCGCTGGATGATGTCGCTAATTTTTCAGCACGTCGCTATTAGCTTGATCTTGTCGCTATCTTCTTTTCGCATCCGATGTCGCTAATTATTTAACCGAAGGTCGGCTACAAATGTTCTTCGCCAATCGCTTATCTTCTCGTCATATTTCTTTTTGATGTCATGGAATTTCATTTTCCACCGATCGAGCTAAATTCTCTAATGGCCTGATTGATGTCATATCATGTCTTCACATCTACGCTGCTTACCCGAGTTCCTTTCACGCCACTATGTCGTTTTCACTACGCTTCATTTGGTAACTGAGCTTTGTAACAGAACCTAATATGCATTTTGATTTGTAAAGCTTCACGATATCAAATCCTTATCCAAGCTTTCCCGCTGTAATCCCTTCTGGCCAATTATACGCATCGCCTCACCACATTCCCGCCTCCTTTTACTGCAAATTATGCTTTCTTTTGAATTCTCGGGCCATGTTAGTTTTCTGGGTGAAGTTTATTCCAGATTCTTGCATATAAACCAGTCTTTTTATATAAAAATCAATCGAAAATGGACCAAAATAGATGACTTTAAGCTCATCAAAGTTCATACATTAACAACCATAATTAGTTATCCATTTGGCTCGATACCAATTGATAGAAAATTTTATGTAGATACTAATATAGCATGTTCATACACACATAATCTTAAATTTGGGACTCAAACCATGTAATTGCACCAAAGTAGGATCCAGTTTCTCCTAGTGACCGCCGTTGAAAACTGAGAGAGAGAGAAAGAGAAGATGATCGGCTCTCATTCCATATGCCAAAAGGAAACCTAATTCCACCGGGACGTGGGAAGCCAAAGAGGCTCATATCACTTGGTGAGTAGGGACCTCATAAATAAGTACCTGGAGTTAGTCCAAATTCTTATCATAGACCATCTACGCCACATGACACGGTCGGGCGCTATATCACATAATATATTACTAACAGATAATTGATATTATTTAATAATCCAATAAACAAATCTTAATAATTGATTAATACTAATCCATAAAATTAAAATACAACATTAATTACACTCATGGTTAAACTCTAGCTTAATTCCAGTTAGGTTGTACAACATTGAATCGGGCTTAGATGAAATTGTTTCAAAGATTTGATTTGGATGAATGAAATGGCATATCTTTTCTAGTATTTGATTTGTTACTCATGAGATCTTTTCCAATATTTAATAAAAGAATATATTTGGTAGTTATTGTCATTCAGTTGAATAGTTATTGATTTTTATTTGAATATTGCTTCTCAAGTTTGTCATTCGCTAGTTGTAGTCGGGTTTAGGTCTATTTGATTATTCATAAGAGTGTTCCAACTTTGTTTGTGTATAATGGAAATTTGTCTATTTTGTGTAAGCCAAGTTGATTTGCGGACTGCTTATTTTGATAAGCTTATATTGTTTCTTATTGATGATGTATTGTTCATGATTATTTCTTTATGGATGAAATACTCCACAATCATTCATTCAAGCTGATTCTAATAGTAACATCCAGTTATTGATGACATTCAAGTAGGACAAGATACAAAAAACGATCTAGAAGTTCGGGGAGCATTTTGAAAGACAGTTTACGAAGTTAAATGTCGCATTGTAGTAAGATTTACAATTATCATGTGCAAGAAAATAAATACCCGTTTATCATTTAGATCGCCAAATCCCATTTGGCGAAAGAGAATAAGAATGACATATCTCACCAGCACTAAGCATTCAAAAGATGGAGATGGTAAGCATGGTAACCTTAGTGTTGCTAAATTCAATGAAAGAAAATTAGGAAGGCAATTGCTAGCTTTTCATGATTATAGGGTGGATGAATTACCGCCCGCTTGTTGCAAAAGGCGACGTGAGTTGATGAGAATCGTTGAACCTAGATTTAGTATACCTTCCCATACCACTGATGAGGATTAAGAAACAGAATTATATAACAATTAGAAAGAAAATTGAAGTATATGTTTGTCTCATCTAGTCATGTTGGTTTGCCTTACTAATGATATATGGACGTCTGGTCTAAAATTTTAACTTATATGTCCTTAATCGCACATTTCATCGATAAAGACTGGAAGTTACACAAATAATCAATTAAAAGTTCTAATCATCAAAGACAATGGAAGAACTAAGTTAACATGTTTGAGTGGTGATAGATAGCATATTTTATCGTTATGTTGAGAATGTTATTTCTAATGATGGTGCTCTGATTATTTATAAAGAGTTTAACTAAGGATGGAAAGAGCACTATCTTAGAAAATGAATTTATGCATGTTTGGTGTCAGGTACACATTTTGAATCTAATTGTCGCTGAGGGCTCAAGGAAGTAAACACATCAATTCAAGGTACGAATGTCAGTAATGGTAAGTCTTTCCTTCAAGCGTTGACAAGCTTAACATGTGTTGAGGCAAAATCGGGTGAAAAGGGTCTTTGCCTTGATGCACCCAATCCAGATGGAACTCCTTGTTACCTGATGCCCAAAGTCACACGCACTCAAGGTGCATTTGATTTGTTGCAGAAGATGAGGGTAATTTTGTGTTAATTCGAGTGAGGGTTGGTGGTTTAAAATACCCACATTTGATGATTGGGACATTGTTCGTGTGTTTATGAAGTTTTTGAAACTTTTTTATGAGGTCACTTTGTGCATTTCTGGATCATTGTACACCACATCTAACTTGTTTTTTCAAGAACTTTCACTGTGATATGATCATCAGTATGTTATTGCTGTCTCTCGAATCCCTGCTCGACCCGACATGGATCCGAACCGAGTTCAGAAAAGTAGATTCTAAAACTCGACTCTTTACCTGATTTTTTTTTAAACCATATCGGTACTGTGCAGCGGTCTACATCATATAAACATAATCCAAAACATTATGCTATATCAAAAGACTACCACCTGAGTGGTGTCCATCAAAATCAAACATCTATAATCGAGTCCCATTTACAAATACAAATTGTACTTTTACTTATATAACTGAGCGCTGAACCTAACATGTAGTGAACCCCACAAGTGTGTGTCAGCCCACCAGATGCTGATGCTCTGCCGATGTCTTTCCTGTACTACACGATTAAAACTCCGCATGTTCTTTACGCTTTAGTGGGAAACATTTATAACTGCGTATACACATGCATATACACAATTATAATAAATGTATAACCATAACAAATATCGTAAATTTCATGGATTCATCATGGACTTCAGTAAGGCACTTAAGCTCATAACAGCTTATGTTTATTCAAAAATCTAGGAGTTACATGGCTTCACCTATAGTGACTTATACTTATAAATGCACTTACATGCATTAGGACTTCGTAGGAGTTACATGTAACTTGTCTTATTCAGACTTATACTTTTACGACTTATGTTTATTCAAGACTTCGTAGGAGTTAAGCAAAACTTATTCTTATACAGACTTACACTAGCGTCTCTGAGGTACCCGGGAGGTATCACAGAGATTTCTAACCTATACCGGTATTGGCGTAACTCGTCTTTATATGAAAGTACCAGAGGTACTTACAAACTTATAATCGGTACTGATTCTATGTTTTGTTCTACTAAGTATATCCTCGGTCTTACGAAACTTATACTTCTGTATTTCTATAATATACTTTGTCTTATTAACTTATACTTGTATGCGTGACTTAATTTTTCTTAGCATCTTTATACCGGGATTACGTAATCCTATTAATGCATTTCGATATGTATACCTGTGTAGTACTACAAGAACATTTTACCGGTACAAAGTACTGCAGGGGCTACAAGAATGCATTCCTTATAATTGAGGTACCGTAGGTACCACCTAACTTATACTTATCTTGCGTATACGGAGTACTCGTAAGCATTCACCGAACTCAGACTTATTTACTCGATATGCTGCAGAGTACCCGTAGGTACTGGCTGCAATTTAACAAATACAAGAGCACCCGTAGTACTACGTAATTTATCGCATACGTGACTTATCGTATGTGAGTACCCTAGGGTCATGACTTGTCTGCATGACTTATCGGGATGTATGAGTACCCGAGGTAATACAGACTTATACAAATACTTTATTCTATCGATGCAGAGTACTCGTAGGTACTACAAAGACTTGGTGCACATGTGGACTTATCGAGCGTGGAGTAATCAGAGGGTACCAAGGGTGATCTATACAAATACTTACATTAGTCCTTCGAGGTACAGATCACGATTCATTATACTGGCAACCGTGAGTTACATCGGACTTGTACTTATTTTTACGTAATTTGTACTTATTTACCGATACGAGTAAATTGTAGGTACTAATGAGCCATACTTATTGTAATCGATAATGAGTACCCTTAGGTACTACTAGACTTATACTTTTGTTTCACTGATACTGAGTACCCGTGAGGTACCACCGGACTTATACTTATTCTGACCTCCCGTAGAGCCATAGGTTTCTTCAAATACTGAGCACTGTGAGGTACGACATAACTTAAACAGATACGAGTGTCCAGAAACAGAGAACTTAATCGGGGAGACAGAGCATCTGCAGGCACACATAGCAAATGCTGCAGGTACCAGAGGTACATCTGCATCTTTACCATATTCCATTCCTTTGCCTGTCTCGTAGCCCATCATATAATTGTTGGGGATTACTCAGACTGCAATACTGAATGAGTAGGACACAAGACACAGCACCGGTTGTGCAAGAGATCAGAGAGTGCCACGTGACTAATCAGAGAGTACCTAAGTGACTAGTGTCAAGACGCCGCAGAGCGAGCACCAATCGAGAGCACCGGCACACCACGGCTGGTTAAGGTCGAGAGTGCCGTCGCGACTACACCTGAGAGTAATCAAAGTACTAATGTGCCGAAGCAAGATCAGAGAGTGCCGTGGTCATTCAATAACTGGTCTTAGGCAATTTTACAATTATATGAGTTCAATAACTTAATATCTACAAGAGAGCACATACCGCATTATACGCTCACACATGCATCAGATTCCAATCACCTGGTAAGGTATGATGAGCATGTAATCACACCTTAATTCATGCGTATTCTTATTCTTCATGAATCTACGTTACTCCAGAATTGGAATCAATCCAATCGATCGTCCAAACTGCTATGGCATTTCATGCCAACTAAATTATTACCGATTTTACCGAGGGATAGTTTGCGATATTAATTTTTCCAGTACATTTTCTCCATATTTGACACTGGTTATTTGTGCTCCCTTTAAAATCTATGGTGATAAGGGTTATTTCAAATTAATCACACCAAATCGAGCACCGAAACTCTCCGTGACACATCCAAACGAGACTGACCACTCTATAATCAACTCCGATGCAGAAACGGTCAAGACAATTTCCACTTTGAGTGAATTTGCTTATCTAGAGTCAGAATTTGAGATTCGAGGCAAATAGGTTTTGTTCTTCCTTGAAGTCTAGTTTACGTAGCCACTTGAATCACTCAAATCGATAAGAAATGAGCAAGTTATGGCTAAAATACGAAAACCGGGTCAAAACTGAAAACTGTAACAGGTTCTACCGGTAGAACTTAACTTCACCGTAGGACGGCCAAAATGACCAGAATCGAGTTCTACTGGTAGAACTAACTTCACTGGTAGAAGATAACCGAATGCCCAGACGTGGGTAGTTTTCACATTTTTCCTTCACTTTAATCCATGGATTAATTCCCACACTTCCTACACACCAAAACCAACTCACCCACCTGAATCTTTTCTATTCAATTCATCTTTCATTTCTCATCTTCTTTCAAACCTTTCCAAATGAATTTCTCCCAAAATCATTTCAATATAAGTCTAAACCCATACACAAGCTAAACTAAAGGATTTGTTAGGGTTTACTTCTAAACCCTAACTCAATTGTTTAATATTTTAACCATGAATCCAACCTCAGCAGAGGATTCCCTACTTTTCAGGGATTTAGAGTATTTACCAACCCCATTTTCCACAAATCTTTGATTAGGAAGAAACTCTTAACAACCCTAGATTTGGAACTCATAAATCTCTCTAGAATCCCATGTACAAAATCCATGTGATCTTATAATAGAGTTCATATCCAAGGTTAGATCCATACCTGTCCTTCCATCTTCTTCCTCTTCACTTCTCTTCCTTCCTCTTCTTCTCTCCTTTGCTCTCCCCTCTACGTTTCTCAAATGAGACCAATTTTTTAAGTCTTTAAACATGGATTTGTTAAGCTAATGTTCGTCTTCCAAAGAAAAACCCATTTTCAGTTAACTTCCTCTAATTGCACAATTTGCCCATAATTTTCCCTTTTGAAATCACAACTTATGGCTATTCTAGTTTAACCCCACATCTTCTCTTGACTTTCATATCCTTTTGCAAAATTACAAGATTGCCTCTTGTATCTTGTAAACTTTCCTGTGGTTTCAAATTTATTTCCAAAATTCCTATTTAGCTTTGTGCACATCTCACACAACTAAAACTCACTGCAGGAGTTTTTAGTGTTACAAAGATCAGTGGAAGATGATGACTATCTTTTGAGTACCATGGCTATGAGAATGAAAGTGTGTATGATAAGTATTGGGTAATACGATAATATTAATTTGATGTTGTTTGTTGCTATCAGGTTTCGACCCACGATATAAATCGACGCTTTAGAATTTTGGCTCAATGACAATTATAAGGTCGCATTGCATGAAGTAGTTAAGGTTCAACTAGTTGAAAATATCAAAGGATCATTGACCGACATAGCATGTAATACACTAGTAGATTTAGTGTGGGTGTGGATAAATAAGTGTTGACCATGAGAAAACGTCTTCTAACAGATAACTGGTTTCAAGATCATACCTACAAATTTCATGAATAGTACCTCAAGTAGAGAGTCGAGAAAGGTAATGTGACAACAAATCGTAGTCGGATCTGATATATTTGATGGAGGGGATGCTGAATTTAGCTGACTTTGATATTTTAATTATGGAGTTGCTACCCTTCTAAATCTCTAATCCTTACTAAAAATACCTGTGATTGTTAGCTATTCATTTCTACAAGGCATCAAAATCGACTTTTAGCACCCAAATGTATTTTAGATCCTTTTCTGGAAGTTGTCCGGCACCCAAAACGCTTGAGGGTCTCATATGTGCACAAAATTGGCTTCCAATCATCATCCATTGCTTATGACTTTGAAGATGTTTTGGAGGATTCAAAAGCTATAAACTAGATTCGTGTTTTATACTTTTATTATTATGTTTTTATTATTTGTTGATGAATTCTTCAGATCTAATTCTTTTTCCATACTCTTTTTTTTTCTCAAAAATAATCCCATAGGCCAAAAGACAATTCAAATTTCTATGAATAGAGGTGAAACATACTAGCAAAAGGTGTTATTTAACTTCTTTATATTTTTTAGTAAATTATAAGTATTTGTTATTGTTGTGATGTTTGAGTTGGTAAAATTTTGATTTGTTTTTGTGTAGGCTAATGATTTGTAGAACTAGTGAGGGTGAACTACCACAAAGCAAGCAGTTACAAGGATTTTAATGTATTTGTGCTTTTGTAACAATTATGGTGGATTGTCACCCATGGTGGATTGTATTTAGTAACTATTATAGGATGTGTATTTGTACAATTGTGGTGGATTGATGATTAAAACAATTATAATTATTGTTGTAATTGTTTTAGATTTAGTGTTATTGATTTATTGTGTTATTAAATTGGTGCAACATTAGTGCATGTTATTTAATTAAATTAAATGTACTTGAAAATTAATAAGGCTATTAGTAGTTTACTCCACCTTCCTACTCGATTAATCAGTAGGAAACGTAGGAAGTCTGCAAGAATGCTAAGACCGACGGTAGGGTAGGGTAAGAAAAAATTCTTTCGCAAAGTATTGGGTAGGAAGGCGGAAGACTATATTTCCTACCCATAGGGTAGGGTGAACACTCGTAAAGAATTATTCCAAAAATTCCTCAAGTCGCCCACAAGTCATTCCAACATGATGGGCGTGGTTCAAAGAGACATGCTTATTCGAGTCTCCACCTCAACCTTGATTTCAAGATAATGGTTGACGCACCTGTCGCCAATAGTTAGCACTGGTTTATAAAACCTCTTGTATCAAACATAATTTGCTTTGCCCAATATGCGATAAAGGATTTTACAAAGAATGTGATGTCCGTCACGATTCAAAATCGATTGTAAGGAAGTTTGACGAGGTTGTTTACCGCGCACCTTCCCTACACAAATGTGGACTAATATCTCGATTGACTTTATTGAGGGGTTACCATCTTCTAATGGATATATTAAGCATCATGGCGCCATCGTCATTGAAAATTATGTCACTTCGCGGGCCTTGAAACAATCTTATCATCGTTGTAATTGCGCTTGCTGCATTTGTTGCCAACGTGGTTCGCCTACACGGTATTATGACATCAATCGTTAGCGACGACCGTTAAGCTCGTCTCGCTTCCTTTAGCGAATATCGGTTTCCATTTGTAAGGATCGTTGTGTAAGAGCTAAAGTTACCATCCCTAATCAGACGGTCAAACTAAAGTTGTCAATCGAAATTTGGAGCAATATTTACGATGTTTTGCGTGTGACTGTACCATGGAATTGTCTAATGGATTCCCACGAGTTCACTGGCATCATTTCAACTCACTCAATCCACTGCCGACACCTTTCGTCACATGGCATTCCACCTCTAAGTCTATTGGCTTGTGTACCAGGCACTTCCCACATCCAAGCAGTAGATGAGTACCTATGTGACTGAGATGCCATCTTATGTAAGCTGCAACATAACCTTTTGCTGGCCCAGGATTGGATGAAATGTCATGCGGGCCAACATCGGCGCAAGGCCTCATTTGTGGGAGATTATGTGTATTTGAAACTCCAGCCATAAAAACAGACTTCTGTGGCTTTTCGAGCCTCCATGAAGCTCGCCCCACATTTCTTTGGTCAATACAAAGTCATTAAGAAAGTGGGTCCGATGGCTTATAAACTGGCTTTGCCTTCGGGTTCTCAAATTCATGATGTGTTTCATGTCAATTTGTTACAGCTGATTTGACTCACTCAAAACATCTATCCAATCGCTCCTGACATACTTTGATCGTCCTTCCACAACCTGAAGTTGTCTTAGATAGTGCTTTGCAAGGGTAAATACCGCCTAAAATCTGAAATCCTAATGAAATGGATCGATGTACTAATAGAAGATGCAACTTGGGAGAATGAGTGGCGTTTCACCAAGTCATATCCTGATTTCATCCTTGTGGACAAGGATCCTTAAGCAGTGGAGAATGATATGTGCCACTAGCAAGATGGAATACTTGGTCTAACTTGATTTAGTCATTGTTTGTTGAGTCTGAGTTGCTATTCTTTTTCCTTTTCTTCAACATTTATTGTTCTTTAACATTGTTGTTATTTTCCCTTCTAGTTGTATGGCTATATATAGCCTAAATGAGTTCAATAAAGATAGGTCATTTTTAATTCACGAAACAGTCCCCTCTTCTCCCTAGTGTTCAAAAGATACGCATTAAGCGAAGTAGGCACATTGACCTTCTCCACTCCTAATTTTCTCAAATAAATTAGTGTTGGCTTACATCCAACTTCAGAATCTGAGGGCACTGCATCAATCTGCACGATTCTTGATTCGTCGTGGCCAAATCGAAGGTTAGGAAATAAAAAACCAATGGCGATGGAGTCGAAATCGAAAGTGAATAGTTTTAGGCAAAGAAAGGAGAGTCTAGAGAAATCAGACTTGAAAAATCTCTTGGATTTAAGGAAATTCACAGTGGAGAGGACTTGATCTACAGTTTCTAGCGATGAGAATTTGTGAGGTTTGGTGTTTGGATCGTTAATGCCCAGGGTTTTGAAGTACCGGAGATTATCTTGATGAGATGTACGAAATCTGAGCAGATATGGACGATGTTCAGAGGAAAGAAGAGATTGAGAGGTAGAGCTTTTGATGGAAGATATGGTTGGGATGTGGAGGGAGTGAAGCATCATGGTTTAACGGGAAATATAGCTAGGACTAGAAGAGCTTAACTGGTATGTCGTTACCTTTGGAACAACAAAAGGATGAAGATGGGTTGTGGGTTGTTCAAAACGGCATCGTATCATTAAAATGCCCTCAAAACGACGTCGTTTTGGGTGACCTGGTTTTATTCTTCCATTAGTAAAAACCACGCTATTTTGTATTTTAACATGTAGGTATTGATATTTGCTTACATAGGAAGACATCTAGGTTCTCACCAGTCTTCGTGTTATTCGTGCTGTAGAATCAATTAAAATGAAACTTGATATATTTAAATAATAACTTTTTTTGTTCAAGATATATTTGCAAAAAGTTTCGAAAAGTTTATGATTTAAACAATATTTTTCCCTTATTTTAATGCATAACATGAGTTCGGAGATTATCATTGCTAAACTTTTTTTTTTAATTATGATTTTAAAGAGATTGAATCCAAAAACAAGAGCACTTAAATTGTTCAAAGGACATGAAAAGAATGGATTTTTTCTAAAAAAATGCATCAAAATAGAAAATATAAGAAAATGGGAATTTAGTTGATAGCTATTTTTTTATTACTATTTTATTTTTGAAAAAGATAAATTATTGGATTAGTTGGTAATACAGGTTCAAGAAACATAGAATCAAAATAGCTGCATTGCCGGTATTAAAAATGTATAACATACCTAAGATTTTAGATATGCATCATCTGGACAAACAAGATTTGATATGATGATTTGTCATTTGAAACGCCAACGTTAAAACCTACAAAGAAGTTAATCATCAACGACGAAATTGCACGTCGCAACAAGTTGACGACAAAACATACCACAATAAATCAGCAACAAGAAAAAACAAAGAAAAACAAAAGAAAACTCATATCGGTGGAAGATACCGTGAGCATCGGGTTTTAAACCACTAATTCAATGGGCCTAGGGCCTAGCCGGCTTGGTCCATGGTTTGCCTCGCCCACGATGTGAAGCAGCCTAGGCCCACCGATCATATCAAAACTTGTAGGCACTACCTAGACAGAAACTTGACCCATCTCCGTGAAAGTTTGAGGTAACCTCCCGCAGCACCAACCTCGTATGCCCTGCTCTAGGGAGTTCCACCTCCACCGGCCGTCTTCCATTTACACGCTCTATGGACGCATCGGATAAAGGTGAGTGGGAAACACAAAAAGGCATTATCCATGAATTTCCTAGTTCCCAAATCCCTTACTTCTTAGAAGATTAATCCTTAATAAGGAATAATTAGTCCCATATAAGGAAAAACATATTTATCCCTAAAAATAGGAGATTCATTCTCAAAAATAGGGAAGGAGAGTCTCCACATCCACATTGATCGAGGTAAACAGAAGTTTATCCCACGTAGAGAGGTATGCAAATTCCAACTGAGCGAATTTCCTTCTTTTTCCTCTTTGTATTTTTGCTAACTTAATCATTAAAGAGGCGGCCGACCCATCGTCCTCTCTGACGTCTCTCTTTTGCAAGACACATCACAACAAGGATACCCTAAAGACGATCATCAAGGTTACAACAATTGGCTAGCCAGGAAACAAGCAAGAAGTCTCATTTATAGGCTACAAGAGCTTGGCTTCAATGGTTATCAAGTAGCCCTTCATCACTTGAAGCTCTGTCTATCCCCCATTCTACATCTACTTCCCCCGAGGTAGTCGCAATGATGAGCATTCTGATGAACTAATTTCTAGAAGATCAATTCCTCCATCGACGCACATGGAGAGCGCAGGAAATGCTAAAAACAGACGAAGAGTCAAGAAGGTCGTTTAGCGCTGTACGACGAGGATGACTAGTTGCTAACTCGGGTCGAAAAAGTCACGATCTTGAGAAAAGAAGATGTGCGAGATAATGGCGCAAATGATGTTAGATCCCGATTGCCAATGATAAAAGGAAAGGTCCATTAAAGTTCCTCGACTTACACGCATGTACCTCAACGACATGAGCTTTGTCTTCAAGCTTCCCCATCCTTGAATCTCTCACGACAAAGAATACCGGAGAGCAGCTAAGGACCGAACGTGCAGCAGGCCCTCGCCCCACCCCGCCTCTCGCTGACGCTACAAGGGTGCATTTTGTAAGGCAAGAGAGAGGCACGCTGTAAGACACTCACCGATCGTGTCAAGCCTCTGAGAAATCAGTGCAGCAACCCTCGCACGCCGCGCCCGCCATCGCTTCACATCCCGCTTTAGTACAATGCCAATGTTTTACATACCGCCAGCGACCCTAATTCGGAGACCCGATGGCATGCTCTTTTCACCCCTAGGGCAACACATCCTTGACTATGAGCCACCCCATGAGTTTGTCATTCTAGCTTTTACCACGTTTGATGGCTCAGCTAACCCCTACGACCATATGCTCCATTATAATCAGGACATACCAATGTCAACGACGCAGTTATGCAAAGGTTCTAAAGCCATTTACCGGTACCTGCTTCTGCTCGTCTTGCTGGCATTCAATAAATTGCTCAACAAACTAAGTGGGCCATATTCATATCACAAGATTCTCAAGCCCGCGCGACAGTAGAAACATCATCTCCTTACAAACCTTTCTTATACAAAGGCACAGGTTAAAAGAAAGGTGGGTGGAAAACAAGAATAAGAGATACCTGATCACAAAGAGGTTCGCAAGTCGCTTCAGAAAATATCGATAAAGATGGACGCAGCCTTCTAAAACTTTAAGAGAAGCCGTCATCTAATCATTTTTTCCAGTCATACTATCTTTAATTCGGCCAGCGATTATTGAAAGTAAGAATTACATGATGGTCGGAGCAGTACTCAATGCTAGAGGTGACAATATCCGTGGTAATCACCTGGGACACATGATTACCACAAAGAAGCCGGTCAAAGGAAATAAGTCACTGAAACAAACCCAAATCTACAGAAAGGTCAAAATAGAGACTGAAGCATCCTCCACTAGTCACAAAAAAAAAGCCCTTGCAATTTAATCTCGGATCGCCTCTTATGAGGTTGTCGCCATTCACGCTACTTGCCATACTTTTTTATACGTCTACTCGATCCTGTAATATCCTCCAAAGGAACAAACTCGCAGAAAAGTAAATTATCATAAAGATCACGGCAATGACCTCCAATAAGGCCGAAGCCTAAAATTTCCATGGGCAAAGTTTATCATGTGGGATGATTCAGATAGATGTTTCAAGAACCCAATCACGTGGAGTCAAAGTGCTTCACGTACATGGTCCGCTGTACCGACGTGACAACCTCTCTCTACGTAATCCGCACTGCTATAAACTATATCGGTGTCCATCTAATCTGACCAATATCGCTGAAGTCGCCAACAAAGAAACTCCTTAAGAGCGCCACGCTAGTTTAGGGCGAATGCTGCTCACACTAAGTAAAGACACAAGAAACAAGCCAATAGTGGTCCCATATCCTTTCCCCCTATCAACCCGAACAGGACAATTGTGCCTCACTATGATGCTCTCGCACAATTCCAGAGTTACCCGCTGATGCATGGTAACGTGCGTAGATCCTCGGCAAAGATGGGTAGACTTATTGCAATTACCATGTTAGTTCGAGCAGATGACCTTTCTTTAGGAATGTTGACCGCCAAGTGCAGATCCTTCCGACTCAACTACATCACTACTAATACTCAAGAAATGGGCCGCTTCCTCCCTATGAAGGCTGAGCCTCTGGACTAACGTTCTATTTCAATCTGTCAAAGACTCGGGGCCTGAACGCCATAATGGTAATACTGGCCCTGATGCATTCGGATGAGTTATCCCTTCGACCCACCACCAAACAAATGCTTATTTGACTAACGCTGGGGTGGTCACCCTTATGCACCCAATAATGTGAGGCGTTGTTATCAGCTATCTACACAAGAGTAAAGGGAAGAAACCCCAAACCGACCCGCATATAACGCAAAATTCGCTTCAGATCGTGGAGGAAGAAAAAGGATCCATTGGCCGTGGGATCCTTGCATAGTAATGCTGGACCGTCAGGTTCACTGGGTGCCGTTTCCCCTTTGTCCGATGACGGCAAGAATGCCACACCAGCTATTAAATAACATATGTGTTCGCTAGAACCACTATATATGGTGTGGACAGCCTGATGGTACCCTCGCCAAATGATTACTCCCCACCACGTTTCGCGGATAGATAGAGGTTGACCCGCAATCTAACAACCATCTGTGATGTAGTAGAGCAAACACGAAAGCGCTTCATCAGAGAAGTGAAGTACCCCAAGTAGTTAGTCAACGTGGTGGTAGTTCCAAAGAAATGAGGAAAGTAGCGAGTATGAAGCATGCCCAAAGGATAGCTTCCCCTTGTCATATAGATCATATTGTTGATGCCACATCCGGGCATGGAATACTGTTGTTTTTGGACACCTTCTCTGGATATCACCCTGGCTGCACCCGCCTCCCCCGACTAAGAGAAAATAGTCAACACCAAGACGTTGCACCAACGTGATCTCGTCAAAGAATGTTTCCAAGCACTTACCAAAGGTTAAGATCGGTTAGATGAAGAACTAATCGTTGGGCAACACCATGGTTGCGAGCATCGATGATGTTGCCAGTGTAACAAGAACTCACCATTTTTCAAGCATCTACAAGAGTTTCTAGTCACGCGTATATTACGAAACTAAACCCTCTAAATGTAAGCCGTGAGTCACAAAGTTTTAAGTTTCACTTGATCTAAAGGATTGAGCGCAATCCCCTTCAACTTAAAACAATAATGGACTCCCAAACTCACCTAAAAAGGTTCAAACACTCACGATATCAAATTTCTCGTGCGTTTATATCACACTTCACCGACCTGTTAAAACCATTTTTCACTACCCTAAAGGGAGCCAAAGGGGCCAGCTGGAATGAGGAGTGTGACCAAGCCCTCATGGCTATAAAACAATATCTTACCGAACAACCAATCCTGGCTAGCCCAAGGGCAAGAGATACACTCTATCTTTACTTAGCAGTGTCAAAAGTCTTAGTAAGCACAACTTTGTTCAAAGAAGACAAAAACCGAAACCAAAAACCGATATTCTTCATAAGCAAAGGCAGAACTCGATATACCCCAGATAGAATAGTTTACACCGGTCTCTACGTTGTGGCAAACTTAAGAAGCTCGCCTTTACTTCTCGTGCACACCCCATTGCCAGGCAACCAATCTCCATCTCGCAAACACTATATACAAGCCCCGACTGTTAGTGGAGGATGGGCTCTGCGACCGGTCAAGCTATGAGTTCTAGATCCAAGATAAACCTCGCAATGGCAAGGTGTATTAGCAAGATTTTCACAATCTACCCCACCCGATGTGGTCCAAGATAACAATGGTTGGTGGATCCTAATGTGACAGCCTCTCACCAAACGAGTGCATCAACTGCTGTAACTTCGTGCTTCTTCTCCAACTGGGGAAAAGTTAGAGTCGTCTATACTACTAAACTTCCCCACGTCCAATAATGAGACTGAGTATGAAGCAATCCTTGCTAGGATCGATCTCTCTCACCGATTACCCGAGAAACTCCTTATATGCGCCAACTCTCAACCGGTAGTGATTGTAAACTGGGCATACGAATGCATAGTGACCAACGGTGATGGCCAGGTATATGGGCAATGGTAAAGAACGACTAGGGAGCCTGCGCTTAAGCTTCAGCACATCCTAAGGGACTCCACGAAAAGGTAGACACATCGCATCAAGTGTCTGCGGTTCATCCCAATAAAAGAAACTGTAGTCCTCCTAATTTACTACCAGCCGACATCGCCCATCAGAACAACGAGGTGTCAAATAGATAAAACATGCCCTTCGTCGACTTATATTGCATTATCTGAGCCCTGAGAGTCAGCCGAATAATGAAAGCAAAGCCCATAAGGTCCAAGTTCAGGCATCGCGATTTTCCTTGGGTAAACGGCGCTATACTAAACTAGCCTCTAGACATGCTTTCGCATTTTAAGTGTCTCACTGTCAATGTTATGACAATATATACTAGTCAACTTCATGAGGGGGTATGCGAAACCATCCTAAAAGTGGGCCAGGACTTTTAATCATGTGGCCTACACACAAGGGTACATCACAACCATGAGAGCTGCATGCAACCGCTTACACGTGCAAGATCACGCTACCGGCAAGCTCCCATATCAAGGATGTTAGCTCCAAGACTTAGCAACCACATAAGCCCTACTCTTTTATTAAGTGGGAATTATAGTTTCCTGACCACCACCACCGCCTCGTGCCGCTTTTGGTCACACCGACTCACTTTAGAAAATGGATAGTCAGTTCTGGGCTCCATCAAAGACAAGGATAGACGTCACCCACTCAGGTGGAAGAATGTCCTCCGGGTTCGAATACCCCGCCGATCATAACCGATAATGGACTACGCCTACAGCAAGCAAAGTGATATAGAACTTCGCTATGAGCCGAAATCGTACCTTAGCCTTGAACCCCATTTATCTGAAACAATGGATAGGTGGAAGCATCTAACAAAAAACCTTGACGCTGAGAAAAAGGTCATTGCTAGGGGAAAATGGTGGACGTAGCTACCGAGATCCGTTTCATAAACAATCCAGCCGAAAGCCGATAGGAATATCACCATTTGCCCTCACATATGGCATAAAGGCCATTATTCTTACAGACGAGCTTCGAGAAGAAATCGCTATACGCATGGCATCTTACCAACAAAGGATGGCGAATTTATACAACAAGCATATAAAGCTGCATGCATTCCAAGCCGGGAATCTAGTCTTGAGAAAGGTCTTTTAGAATCACAAATTGACTGGCCATGAAATTTTTAACCAAATTAGGGAAGGACCACATAGCTGTCCTGTGGGGCAACAAATTAATGCATTAATAAACTAGACAGACGCCAAGACTAAGAATGTGAACTTATGCACCTTATGTGACGCCCAACTGTGGTCTGCTGATCACTCCTGCCAACTACTGGAATGTTAAGTGGATGTCGGTTACCCTAGACTACTAGAAAACGGGTGTAGTCCCTAATGGAGCTCTACCGGCAATACAACACCCGCATAAAACCTCACTGTCCCAAATTACCCAATATAACTGTCTTATGATTAAAAACCACTACCGGCCTCTCTCTCATGTTCCAATCACTCATACTAAATGTATATATATATATCCAACTATCCAAATCAAGAAGTTCAAGAGTTCAAAAGTCATTTTATACAATGACATATATTAAAATTAGAGCCTAATACATGTAATACATCATAACCTTAAAGCCACAATCTAAGCTTTCTAAACCCCGCCTTTAGACATTCAGCCTCAAAGACGCCCCTGCACTGGGAAATAGTATCCTCGACGTGGTGAGCTAATGCTCGTAGCTGAATCACCCCAATGGCTACTTCTCCACCTGCGCAGTGCAATGTCTAAAACACACATTCGCAAATGTGTAATATCCCATTTGAATGTCAACCGATCATCTGCACTGAAGTCCTCATCGATTCCCCACACTCACAAGCCTTCTGATGAGAATTATTATGTTTATTTCCTGTTTCGTGACAACCTCCATATGAGATCACCTGGCCTGCCTCCCAATAACTGATATTATTATGGATCACCTCCCGATGTGGCATTGACCAATGCCTCGACTTCCATTGATATTATTTTAGTGTGGACTACCCTCCGAGATATCATTTAGACAACCCTCCTAAACCGCTTCTCACTCACCTCACGCACTCACCCTATCATCCTAGGTGTCTGGGAAAGCAGATGGTGGTCACATGCCAACCTAGCTTGCGCCTTGCGTCACATGTAAATATATAAATACGCATTATATTCACATAAAAATTCAATTACACAATCACAAAGTATGCAATTACGATTTTCATCACATCAAAATTAGCCTCACATGGGCTAATGCCATCAAACACGGCACCAATTTGAATCACTCGACTAAACATTTTCACACACAAAAGGCAGATTTATGAACATCACTCTGAATAGAAACCCTAAGCATTATTCCTAAAATCATTAATCATAGGTTTCACTTTGTGAACCCTGGATTACCTGGCCATTTCCTATTCATTCCTTAATCAACACACATGATTTATTTCTGCCAAATTACATAATTAATCAACTCAACACCCGTGCTCAAAGGAGACGCACAATGGATTTCAAAATAAATTTGACACTGTCCCAAATTTGACGATCAAACGGCCGTCATGCCTCAAACCAACCAAACATTGAAAACACTAAATAAATTGTAAAACCTGTTAGGAGAAACCCCTACCTCACTAGGTTTGTTTAAACTCTTTAAACTGTACCCACGCGGTGCCCTCTCCGTATAGCCTTTCTTCTCGTCCCGAAGACGCGACTCATTCTCTGATTCCTGATGATTCCTGTAGAGAGAAGATACCACTCCTCTCAAAGTTTTTTCTTTTTTTCCTCCTTTTCTTTTTCTTTCTCTTTCCTTCCTCTCTCCTCTCTCCTCTTCCTCCTCTCCTCTCCCATTCAAAACCACAGCACACTTCACCGATTTCACCCTTCTCACGTTTTATCCTCCCCTTTGAAGGAAGAAGACACTGTTCTCTGTCCTTATTATCCAACTTAACACCAAAAAATGCCAATTTTGTCCCTTTTTTCCTAGCTTTGACATTCTAAGACTATCTCAACTGGTCCATTTTCATCATTTCTTCACTATGCCACTTATACACATGAAAGACGCATATATGTGACTCCTTTGGTCGCATCGAAATCATTTTTACAAAGATTTTCAACCTCATGATGCCTCGAAAAACTGCTAACTCCGACTATTTTCGATCTAATGAAATCTTGATCATGATAATAGATTTCGCCAGATCATCAAACTAGAACTCCGTTTCTGCACCATCCCAGATCCAGAAAATAATTTGACTTTAACTGTAATACCTTGTAACCAATAATAGATATTTTCTGTTATTTTGGTTCAATTTCGCCTGGCACTTAGATATTATCAGAAAAAGTTTTCTTTATGATTTTCCTAATATTTAAACTGCCCTTCTTAAAAGACACTGCAAGTTTAAGCCTCTAACTTCAAAAGAACAAACTGAGGTCAAGCTCATTAAAATCTTCAAAATACAGATTTTTTATGTCTGCTTTCCGTCATCTCCTTCTGCATGACATCTAGTTTCTTCTGTCAGTTGCAACTTCTGACAATCGGTTTAGTTCTGTTAATTGAACATCCATCCATGCCATTCGAAAAACATATAATAATAAGATTCAAAAGAGATACTAAAACTATTGACAACCCTTCATGGCTAGAACAGGTCTGCTACAAAAAACAGAAAAAAAAATAAAGAAAAAAAAAAGGGAAGATGAGGGAAAGGTAAGGAGAATCGTAGTCACTCAATGGCCATCGATCCACATCGACCGCCGCAACGCTGGGCAAGAGAATCACTGAGAAGTAACTAGGGTTCAAAATATCCAAGCAATTGTTAAGAGCTCTGGCTGCCTGCCTTAACTCGTCACCTAATAAATGTCAGGTTTTAACATACAACACCAGAGCGCCATAGGCTTAAGATCACCTGTGGCCTTCTTAGCCTATGGCTTTGTTTCTTTACCATAATTTGGGACTAAAGGGAGGATACTTCATCTTTTGCAGCCCCAAGCTCTAGCAGAAAATCCACCAACCTCCAGGGCTGGCTTCAACTCGTCTTACTCGCCCTCCACAACCGCTCACCCTAGCTGGAGCTCATCCTCCGCCTCGAGATTCTCATACACCTGCTACAAATTACGCCATCATTAGCACTGAGACTCCTCCTTAGCCTCAACGCCTTTTCTCCGCGCCGTGGTCGGTTCGCCGTCATAGGCATTAATAAAAATTTATAACCTATCACTCATAACGCATAGCATATCTACTATAAAGTGTACAGTGTTCTAAGATCGCCCACGTAGATGGGTTTTCGGAAACAATCATAATAAAGCTTATATTGGTGATTTACTTTGATATTTGGGTCATGATAAAAAGAGGTGGTTTTGTAATGATTAAAAGTAAAAAGTAAAATTTACTAAAAGAGGTAACTAATCTCGAGTGTCGTCTAGGTTTCAGTTCCTAGGCAAAGAAGCTGCTTTTGGGTTGGGTAACATATAGTTATTCGAATCGTTCTGCTTGAATATAATAACTTACCTCAAATAAATATCCTTGAGTAATGGTATTTGTCTCTATTAACGTTTAATAAGTTAATAACATCTCTCACTCATCTTCTAATTCATCTATAAACGCAACCTACTTAACATCGATCTAGTGATAAGTATCCAATGGAGCTCAGAGCTGTCATAAATACTAACCATCTGGTTGTATTTGAAAGGATCAAACCTTAGATTTGAAGGAAATAAAACATCCTCTAATCGCTTCCAATAACCTATATATATAGGATGATAAATCAACTAATGTCACGATCTAGCAATAAGCATCCAATGAACCCTAAAGTTTATCAAATACGAACATTCATGTAAACTGTAAGGGATTAAACCGTTTGAAAAGAAACCATTAATGATGTGGAAATACCTCCTTTAAAACATGGAAACCCCCCACCTTTTTGTCCACCACCTAGTTTTGTATCTAAGGAAACTAAGGTTTTAACCGCTTCCTCTTCTTAGATAGTGTTGCTTTGTTGTCGAGAAAGGGAAGAGAGAAACGAGAGAAAAACCGCACTTTGTGAAGGCCCTCACTGGGGTCTTTACAGAACCCTACGAAATACTAGCAAGGTTGTTACCGCCTTTCTTTGATCATGTAGCCCACTTCTACCTCCGCCGAAGCTTGAATTGCTACCGATTTCTTCATGCTCGAGCTCGACCATCTTCAAGATATAACCTCCTAAAAACAACAAAACTTTACACAGATCATTAGCAAACTGAGTTAAATAATAAGCATCATTAATAATTAGCCACTACTACACAAAACAAAACATAGAGTGTTAAAGGTATAAAACAACACTTTTTGGGTAGTAATCACTCCCCCCAACCAACACATTGCTAATTTCTTAGCAATGAAGGAAGAATGAAATAATTTAAAGTAAGATGATATATATATCCACAAAATAAAAAGTTTTTCAAAAGTAATGAGGGGATAAAACCCAACCTTCAACAGTCATCAAATCGCCAATGACTCCTCAAGAAGAGGCAACATGAAAATTCTGGCACAAAAGAATTTCCACCCTAAAAGAACCAACCTCAGAGGCCTTCAACAATAACCTATGTTAACATGATTAGATTTCAAATTATAGTTAGCATTAAACTATCCTCTCCCCCAACCTGAGCTCTTTTCTACACCCAGCGATCAATTTCAACCCCAATAGATCGTGAACCAATTTTATTTCAACTTATTCTCGCTTTTTTTTCCATTGTAGGGGTGCAATGCTGAGGGTATCGAATTCTCAATTGTCCATGTAATGGGGGTCCATTGATGACTCCCAACCAATCAAGGTTTAGGGCATCATGTCATAAGGATCTTTCAACCACTAACTCTTCATATTTCACCCCGGACTTTTAATAAGTTCAATACTCCAGCACCTACAATTTGCCAAACTCTACCTATTCACCCATGTAGCGAAAGAATGTGTTTCAAGTGACTCCAACCACTGGCTTTAGGGCACTCCAAGCTTTAAAGACTTTCACCATATACCCCTCGGACCGTGTTCATGTTTCAAGGTAAGTGTCACAAATTTCTTTTTCTTTTTTTTCTTTTTTTTTAGACTCATTGGTCTTTTTAGGGATCCCAACCTATTAAACATAAAATATAATTAAATGATTTTAATGTTTGAGAAAATACATCTTATATTCAAAATGTAATGTGCACAGTGTGTGATTAGCTCAAAGTGGAAGAGGTAAGGTTGAAGACAAGAGGAGTTTTCCACAATAACTTTTATAAGCATAAACAGCTCTTAAAATCAAGAGAGCATTGAAGAACACGCTTCAATTTCTCCCATTGCAGGCTAAGAATTACAAAAAAATTTGTGGGAAAACTAAGCAAACATGTATCAAACTATTCAAAACTATTTGAACTAAAATAAATTTATAATATAGGTTATACTCCTTCCTTAACTGCCCCTAACTACAAATTCTGACATCATCTCAATGTGGTTATGGAACGGAAATTAAGGGAGGAAGTGATAACCTCGTGAAATGTAGCTCTGTTAGAGGAGAACCACATGAACAGAACAAAAGAGATGAAAAAGTGTTAAAATACAAAATAGGCATTGAAGATTTAAAAACTTGGGAAGATAAACCAATCATGTCATAAAATACCTAAAAATATGAATAGCAAAATATGATCATGCTACAAGCATGGAAAACAAAAGATAAAAATAGCATGTATCAAGCATCTACGAGGTGTGGAATAATCAAGACGCGTAGAATGGAGGATAATCAACCAAGTGAAGTCGCTACTATTTGCAGCCACATACAATATGTATATGGTGGATGGATAGGTGATTCGTAGCCATAGTAGCGATCCGAATCAACAAAATTTATATTCCCTATATTTCTAACGCCGAGTCAAGCTAATGCAGTGAGGTGGTCTAGGTCGAACACGGGGGATGGGTTTTCTGCATAAATGGATCGAGTGAAACAAAATCGTGAATTTGCTCGATTTAAGGGTAAAAACAAGGTCAGGTTTGCAAACCGGTGAAGGAAATAAAATGTAAAATGTAACTCGCTATCAGCCACGAAGCTTTTGCAGATCATAAAGAACTGAACTCGGAGCATTTCTCGCTGGGAGGATGATAGTCATCTCCCTAACCTGACTATTCGCATCAAAACTGAAACTTCTAATAATTTCGAGAAAGCATTTATTTAAAATTTGTGGTTCCTCTATTGAAAATCTATCTTGACTCATCCCAAGAATGATTCGTAAAGGGTAACTAATGAGTCTCAATGGATCTAAAATAAGAACCACCGAACCCCAAAAGATTACCAAGTATTGATCAAAGTGATGTAATTTCAAAGAAAACCCAGCCCCTTAACCCACCTCGCTGGGCTCTCCTCCAGAATGGCAACTGAACGGATAATAGTGTATCTAAAGCTAAGAACACACTAAACTCAAAAGTTTGCCAGTATCATAAAGAATTAAGATCAAAAAGTTTAAACCTAAAGTTAGAAATCGGGAACTAAAAATATAAACTGGTCATAAGTGGAAAACATGGGAACCACCAAGAATTTCGCAGATCCTTCCCCAAGAGCCTTTATTTCTAAGAAGGAGTGGTTTTACCGCCATCCTCCGTTGTCATCCTGGAGGGTGTTTGGCAACCAAGAAAGGGGAGAGAAAAAGGAGAGAGAGAAGAAAGAAATCAAAGAAAATGAAAAGTCGCGTATAAAATCAAAGATTAAAGTTGCTTAGGTTACAAAACCATGGGTTTATATAAAGCCACCCACGCCAAAATACAGAAAGTTTAACATTTTGGCTAAACAAGGACAAAGAACCAAATGAGGTCTGGCTTCACAGACACTTCTCCAAAAGTATGATTGTATGTGAAATTTCGCTTAGGAAATACAATTTCACAGAGAAAATTACAGAAGTAAATTTCGCTAGGTAATGAATCGCATTGTAGATAACAATCAAAGAATTTCATGAGACCGGTAATTGCATAATAAATTTCCCATAACTTAACTTTAGCGAAATTTTACAGAGATATGAAAGTGTGTACTCTCGCTTAGGAACAAAGGCATACGCTAAATCTTGAAGCTCAGTTTCACACTTGCCAGATTATGGTTTCTTTCAATCCCAAATAAATTTTCTCACCCAGCGAAATTTCCCGGAATTGTTGCTTCAATGCATTGCCTATCAGCTCTCTATCGATTCATTTTCACTACTATTTCTCTATTTCTTCATTAAATATCGTATGTTTCAAGGCTGATAAATGGGTTCAATCTTCATGTTACATATATCTCGATATTTGAACTCAAGGTACGCAAACCTCAAAAAGAACTGCCACAAAAATAACTCTAAACGTGCATAAGTGATAATTAAGAAGACCCAAACACTTTAATCGCATATTTGACATGATTAGCACAAAAGGCACCTCAAAACTCATCTGAGATGATGTGGCCCAAAATAGCACTTTGGTACTAATCAATGTGAGAGACTTGCCGCACTTCTTCCAAAGAGACCTTATTCATTCTATTCTGGCTTCAAATGATCAAGTTACGACTTAGCTTGAAGAAAGAAGAGAAAAGAGGTTAAAAGTGACTTTAGTTGGAACATTTTGAAAAATTACATCTTTATCATAAGTTCTAAAGTGTTCTTTATGGATATATCTAGATTCTAAACTTTCTAAGCTTTCCAACGAGACCAAGATCACCTAAATTGGAGTTCGGATGAAAAAGTTATGGCAAAAAAACTAGAGTTGCAAAATCTGTAGGTTACAGAAAATGCAATCCCTATGTAAAAATTTCATTGGATTGTGAAAATTTTGCAAGGATTGCGAAAAGTCATGGAGGGTTGCGAAAATGTTGTTTCTCTATATTTTTTTTACCTATAGAGCTTCCCTATCCCAAAAATGCACCATTTTCTTTTATAGCTCAGAGCATCTGTCCATCCAACCCACCTTATCTCCTGAGCCGCTCTGGCCAAGCCAGAAGGTCTCCATCAGGTTCAAATTACCAATTTAATTTCCACCTCGTGGAACACCGACTTTGACTAATCTCGCCTCGAATTTCTAGAATCCATCGTAAACATAAACCCTACAGAAAACAGACAACACCAAAGAGAAAGAAAACAATTTCTGCATCAAAAGATTAATGTTAGCTAATAAAAATATATATAAGCAAGAAAAGTGTAATGGTAAAATTAAAAAAGATACTAAAAAGAATGATAAGAGAAAAATCATCAGCCTGTGATGAGGATCACAAGTGTTCAACAAAGATAATCACTTGCACTAAGGCACCGATAACAACACCATTTAATTCGTCGCCCGTAGGGTATTGATCAACAAAATTTATAACCTAATACCTCATACTAGCGTAGCATAGCTACTATAGCATAGTGGCTATAGGATCACCCAATGTAAACAGGTTTTCTCAGGAAATGGACTCCACACAAAGTTTTTACCGGTAATTATATTTGGATATTTAAGTCAGATAATAGATTTTAGTGATTAAAACTAAAAAGTAAAATTATTAAAAACATGAAAACAAATCCTTTGGAATGTCAAGTCATCTTTAGGCTGAAATCCCTAGCAAAGAAGGGGTTTTCCAGTCTTTTCCGGCATCGGGGGAGGATACTATAGTTATCTCCCGAATCTGCTATCGGGTTTAGATATAAACAACCGACTCTAAATAAATATCCTTTTGAAAAATGGTATTTGTTTCCCATTAATCGCCTCACAGACAGCTGAAGAACATCTCCTTGACTCCCTTTAATGGTCCATAAATAATAACCCCACGAACATCACCCTGGATTTAGCGATAAGTGTCCAACATGAGCCTGAGCTACCACAAATACCTAACCATTCAAGGTGAATCGAGGGATCGAACTCAGGATTCAAGGAAATAAAAACATCCTCGAATCGCTCCAATAACCCAGATGATAACTAATGAATGTCAATGGATCTAGCAGCCAGCATCCAATGAACCTAAGTTTATTAAATACGGATCATTCAAGGTAACCTGAAGGGATTAAAACCAATGTTTGAAAAGAAACCATTAATAGTGGAAAATACCTCCGTTAAAACATGGAAAACCCCCACCTTTTCATCCAAAACCTTAACCTAGTTTCCTGTACTCTAAGAAATGAAGGTTTTAGCCGCTCCTCCTCTTCTTAGGGGTTGTTTGGCTGTCGAGAAAGGGAAGAGAGAAAACGAGAGAAAAACCGGAAGCTTCTATTGTAAGCTTTACTGGATGTGAACTGAATGTCTACAAAGTCTTGTTTTGGGGTGTTTCATACCACTAAACCCATTAGAAATTACCAAAAGATACAAATAAAACACTATTACATGGGTGAGAAAGTGGAAAACACAAAATCAAAAAGTTAAAATTTGCGCATTTTCGTAGGGGTTATAAATTTTGCAACCTCTTGCGGCTAAGGCCGTCACAATTCTTCTTTCCTCGGTTATGCTTTTTATGCTTTAGCCCTCTTCTCGCCTCCAGCTCAACTGCAACTGATTTTTCATGCTTGAGCTTAATCCCTATCTTTAAGATCTATAACCTCCAAAATTAAGTGCTCAAAACATAAAGTGTTAAAGGTATAAAACATCACTTTTTTGGTAGTAATTAGTGGCTCTGTTAGTGCCCTCCTAACTCTTTCGCCTTAGTACTAGGATCTAGCCCTGTTTCAAGGGCGTCATCTAGAATCAGGTTTCGAGACCTGGACCTAGAAGTATGAGTCGCAATCGTCAAGATCAAGGTCATTTGATGGAGTTCTGACACAAGGCGCCTACTCTGACGGCTGTGATAAATAAGAAAAATGAGGCATTAGAAAAAAATGACACCACGAGAATTCACCTTTAAAAAAAAAAAAAAGAGGGGGAGTGAGAAAAGGTTCTAACATACCAGCTCTACTGTCTCCTTGAAATCATGGTTGCGCATGTGCATACCATCCTCATCCACACGTAAGTAGGACATTTTGTCCAAGTAACTGGGGAAGATAATGGAGTATTCGTTTATGAGCGCCACCACTGGTATCTGGCGGCTAACTAGGTAGAGATCACTAGATGTGCCACTTCAAAGTATCCTCCTGGGTCAAGAACATCCCACTTCATCGATGACGAGAGTTGGAACACCAACCCACCAAGGCCCTTATCCTACCTGGGCATTCTCAGAAGCCTAGTAGAGAACATAAGTTCAATGGGATTATCTCCACGGAGCCTCCCCACCGCTTGATACACGTGGAGGCCCCCGTTTGAACCCCATCCCCAGTCGGCCGCCAAGGCCTCAGGAACTCTGGGGGTAGTGGCGCCCCACCAAAGCCAACAGGCACCGCAAGCTCCATTCCGGGAATCCACTGTGATAACAAATTAACTGGCCCAAATTCTCCATCCGACTCAGATCAAGCTGGGCTAGGAACTTCTCGTAGCCGAGGGTGTTTCCCCTGTGAGTCAAGCAACACAGGCATCCCGCGGCTTAATCCAAATGACGAGGCTAGACATGCTCCTTTCTCTCGTCGCCACTGATGTTCACCCCAACTGCATCAAACCCCCAAGCCTTACTGATAAATTTTTACCCACCCGACCTTCTTCTCCTTCTTCTTTTTTTTCTCCTTCGTCGCTTGGGGCATGCTTCGGATCAGGCGACGAGGTAGGAACACTGAACAGGGGGTTCGGACCTAATCGCCTATGAAGAGCTCCTGGCACATTAGCTTTAGGAGATCCGCGAGGACGAAGTGCTCGCCCATGTCCGACAAGGGGGCATGTGAAAGAACACGACTAAGTGTAACGACCACAAGGCTGCCCACCTATAGATTCTTCGGGCAGAAAAGAAGGTCGGCCGCTCCCCTCCTATGATCCTGCGGGGTCGATTAATGCGGTCCAACCTTGCCTCTCCTCCATCCACCTACTGCCTTACCCCGCCAGAGCCTACCTTCCACAAACAAATAATCAAGAAACAGGTGGTCATTGGGAGAGGACCGCTTAGAAAATATGAGCTACATCAAACTAAGACAAACCCGGGAACAAGAGGGATCGATCTTACCGTGCTGGAAGCCTCGAGAGCTAAGCTGTCATGTGCCGCGTTTCAACCAAGACAACCCTTTTCGCCTCGTTTTGGGGAGAGCCTGGGAGCCTCATATACCATACGGGATCGTGGACCGAAGAGCAACAAGCGGCCTCAATCCCAAGCTTCAAAGTAAATGAAAAAATCCCACTGGTGGAGACGCCCAACAGAGAGAGAGAGAGTTCAGCACACTGCAACCCATTAGAATTCGAAAAACGTCAGTGTAATGAGTGAGAGTTTGCAACGCAGAAACTTCACCAACGGCGGGCAGAAGTGAAGCTGCAGCAGAAACTTTTCCTTAGTGAAGTAGATGGCACGCCTCCCTATAGTTGAGGCAGCCAACCGTCCAACATCTCTAGAGACTACCTCGACAGAATCCTGTTGTACAACCTCGCTCTTCAGAGACATAAGAAGAATCAGATTTGTCAAGAGGTAGCAAGTATTTCTCAGGAGTCCTCCGATGTCTGTAAAATTTCGATTGTTGGAAACCCTTATCATTCTATAGGGTAACAAAAAAAAATAATAATAAATAAAACAAGAAGGGGTCAATGGAAATCCATGAAGCTTAAGGTGGAAACTAAACGCTTGAAAGATAAAGAAACTCCCTCGAGGTTTTACATCCCACCTGACAAACCTAGGAAACGCGACCGAAAACCTTCGTTGTAACCTACTGTGAGCCTGCAACCAATAAAAACACTCATAAACAACCAACGATAAAAAGAAGGTTTAAGATGCGAACACTCACCAGAAAATCGACAGTCGTCGAAGAGTCAAGAGTCTCCAAAGGGGTTTCGTGAAAGGAATTTTGCAGCGATAGAAAAGGCAAATCGAGGAGAGAAAACTTTGAGAAAACGGGACGAAACCTGCATTAAAACCCATACCCTATTCGTAGGGGTGGCAGGTCACAGGGCTACTTAAACTAAATGCTGCTTAATGCGCCATTACACAAGATGCGCCGTATATATTCTGGGAAGCGTGCGTTTCCCACATGCTTTGAACCCATGAGAGCATCGCCTCCTTACATTCAACTCTCCACATTCAACATTTAATACTACAATATTTTTCCCTAACTAAAAAAGCACAAAATTCCAACCATGAAAACGGGCTATCGGAATACCGGGTTTTTAAACTCCATACTGGATGGGCCTAGTCTAACCTCTGGTCCATGGTCCGTCTGCCCACGATGTGAAGCACTCAAGCCCATCGATCATATTAAAACTGTAGAGGAGATCACTCACGGAACCCAAGCCCAGCTCCCGTGGAAAGCCTGGGTATCCTCCTAGAGGTCAGCCTCAAGGTGGCCTGTCTAGAGTTCCAAGTCCCCCAACCGGCCGTCCTTTCGCTTTATAAGCACTTTCGGGATCGAATGGGATACATGAAACACGCAAAAGGTATTTATCCCACTTCCTAGTTCCCAAATCTCTTACTTCTCAAGATTAATCCGATAAAGCAAGACTAGCTTCCATATAGCGAAACATATTTATCCCTAAAATAAGAGATTCTTCCCAAAATAGAAGGAGAGTCGGCATCCATTGACTGCGTAAATTAGAAGATCCCCACGGTGTGAGGTGGTGCAAACTAACCCATAATCCCTTCTTTCTTCCTCTCACATTTTTGCCACTCTAATCATCGAGAGGCGCAGCACCCACCATAGCCCGACGCCTCTCTTTGCATGATTACATTGCGCTGCTGATGCCTCGGAGATTAGACTATCAAGGTTACAACATATACCACTTTACTAACACTATTTAAAAACAGTTTTAAACAATATCTTTTCAAAATTATTTGTTGATAATTTGTTTTTAAAATTTAAAATAATTTTCATGTATAATGTTATATTTTTTTACCATTATATATTTAATTGATTATTTTTAAAAATAAAAAATAATAATTAGAAAATATTATTTGAAAACAACCTCTTTTTTATTTTTAAAAACGAGAAACAAAAAATGTTTTATTACTTAAATTTATTTTTTTCTGTTTTTTTGTTTTGAAAACTAAAAGTTGACTTTCTAGCATACCAAATCAGCTCCCACATTTTATAATGGAGAAATGGAAACATGTTATTTATAATGTCAAGCTTCACCAACGTTGACGTAATATTATGCTCGAGATGTTAACTACAACTTGTATTTCCTTCATTGCAACTAGCATTTTCCCTATAAGAATCAATGACACTCATCTTATACTCATACCTAAGAAACAAAAAATTGAATCTTATGAGATGATTGAGTTCATTTATTCTTTAGTCGTGATTTACAAGATAGGTGTACAAACCCATAAACACACTTAAAGTTGTTCTACCAAATATTATTTCTCCTACTCAAGGTGCGTTTGTTACATGTAGATCTATTTATGATAATATACTAATTTCTAATGAAATCTTGCATTATCTTCACAGAAAAACCCAAGGAAGGTCAATATGTCGCTTTTGAAAGTGGATATGAACAAAGTTTATAATAGATGGAATGGAGAAACTATGTATAAAATGGGATTTCATGAACAGTGGGTCAAAATTATAATGGCGTGTATTTCTTCAATCCGTTTCCAAATCCTTCATGATGGCAAGGAGATAGGTCCAATAATACCTTAGTGGGGTCTACGTCAAGGGGATCCCCTATCTCCATATCTTTTTATTATATGTGCTAAGTCTTTAAGTTCTTTAATCAAATCCAGAGAAGTAAGAAGATGGTTGCTGGATTGCAAAGTAGGCTCCTCAATTTCATTTGTTTTCAATGATACTGTTTATTTTTCTTAGTTAATGAAGTTGAACTTATATCAATGACATATTCTTTCTTCAGTTGTGTTGGGAGGCATCAAGGCAATGGGTCACCATTAACAAGTCCTCAACTTCTTTAGTCAATGTGAATCCATAGTTAGTGGGCTAGATACCGCTGCTCCATTTTGCAAGTCCAAGGGATAGTAAATCATGACAAATATCTAAGTATACCTTCATTACAGTAGAGTAAAAGCTTAGCTTGAGTATTCAAGGATTGTGTAAGGGGTCTCGCATACAGAATTGAATAACAAGTTGTCTCTTCCCAATTATAAAATAATGGTATAACCGTGATTAGTAGTCGGGAATAATACAGTTGGTAAAGAAGTTCTATCAAGTCTGAGGGCTGGTCTTCCAATTATGTGATGTCACTCAGGTTCTTCCACAAGGTGTGTTCGATATCGAGAATGTTTAATGCTTTTTGCAGGTAGTAAACTAAACAAAAGGGCAAATGGTCTTAATTAGATGAGATGAGATAGATTATGTGTACTCAAGGCTTTGAGGAATGGGTTTTCAAGATTACAAGAGTCTGAATCTTTGCCTTTCTCTTTGTAAATAGGTTGAAGCTAATGTTAAAGCCAACATCATTGTTAACTCAACATTCGCTATTCAAGCTTTCATTACACAACCCTGCTATACTTAGCATAGTATCCGGCTATGGTCAGATATTCTACGTCAACATAGTCGGCTTAGTATGGGAGATGGTGTTTCTATCCTTGTAACAAAAGACCTTGGCTTCCAATGGATGGTCTAAGCATGGTTACAACCAATTTGGGAAACGCATACAAAGAAGTTAGAGTTAAAGAGTTGTTTCAACCAAGAACTCAACAATGGGATATAGATTTAATCTCAGATTTATTTAATCCAAGGGATAGAGAGAGGTGATTTAATATGTCTCATTGAAGTAAACATCGATAAATGGTAATATTGACCATTGATGATATGGGTTTGTATTCAATCACAGGTTATAAATTCGGCGCGTTTTCATGTGGATGAAGATGGTACCATATGGATGACAATGTTCTGAATTTATCCATCCCCCCCAAATGTTGTCACTTCAGGTTTCATTAAAGGTATCCTTCCGAGCACCCGATAACTTTGAGGAGTCATATGGTCAATATTCCATCTTTATGTCCGTTGTATGCAAGGATAGAGAGTCTACCTTATCACTCCTTACTTTGCAAATGTCCCATCAAGCCAAGAATGTCAGCTCTCACCCTTTTCTTTTATTGATAGACTTGAATATGTTCCTTCCTGGTTCCACCGTCTCACATCATCAATTTCAACAGATAACATTGCATTGATGGTGATGATATGTTGGGCTTTATGGACTCATCAAAGCAAAGTAGACTAGGAGAACCAAAGGTGGATTCCAGGGCATATTTTGAAAATAGCTGGGAGTACACTCAGGAATATCAAGTGGAGGTTCACACCCAGCCCTGAGGTTACAAAATCTCTCTACATTTAGGTCTCATTTTTTTCGATCCCACGTTGATGAAACTAGTACTGGCTAAAGCTTACAAATGTTGATGTCAGTAGGCGCAGCAATAGAACATAACCTAAATTGAGCTTCATATCGCATGACTATGAGAAATAGATAAAACGAACAAATAAAACGTTAATGAAAACTGATGGAATATGTTTACAGAAATGAAGAATGATCAAGTCTTGTGTTGAACTCAATATCCTTAAGACAAATTACACGCTTCATGGTGTTTCGTAAAGCCCTTGGCAATCTGCTTCTCCTCCCAAGATGTTGATCATCTCCAACACAAAAGAAAAGTAATTTTTTATCGGTTACTGAACTTAATCCAAATGTAACTCGATCTCTCAAAAAACGAAGATGATTGTTCAAAAAAATGAATGAATGAATGAATGAATGTGTGGCCTATAAATAGACCCGCTCATGACTGTTCGACACAATCATGAAGCTTGGGACGGCCAGCTCCATTGCTCATGGTGACAGACACGCCACAGCCTCAGGAGTAGAAGATGCTTCAACAAATTCAAAGGGACAACGTCTTCAATGGTAACCTTACGCCTGATGCAACGACAACGTTGAGGCCAAAAATGAATTTAAGTATATGTATATTGCCAGCTTAGCTCCGGAATCTGTCCGAACATAGTACAAGACGCGCCATGTGTTAACCGAGTAATGGCTAGGTCCTCCCCTTCCATTAAATCGGGTGCCTCAAACAAACTCAACTACAAGGTAGGTGTATATATACCTTAAAAGTCTTGTTCCCATTTGATGTGATACAAACTTTTCACAAGTTTAAACCTTTGTTACCATTTTCAAGCAGTGATGTTTCGAGGCAATTCTAATCTCACCTTAATGGCTTTCTGGAGCAACTTAATAGATAATCTTCTTCTCCTCATGGAGGAGAAACATCTCATGTGTGGACCCTACCACACAAGAGCGCTTCTTAGAATCCATTTAATTTTGTAGCCTCAAAGATAGTTAGTTCCTTATGCTCGCCAAACCCATTTTTCCAAATACCGCCTAATACATGAATGAAATTGACCTAAAGTAGAAATGGACGCAACAACACTAAGAGAGAGTTTAGTTGAAATTTTTCTATAGAGAAGGTGTAGCTTGTGGCCTGAACCTTCCTAGAAATGCTATCGGGCTATTGATTTATCAAAGGAATATGATGTCTTGAACCTGCTCAATCATTTGTAAACCAAGATAATACAGTATCCATTAATAAAAATCTTTCCCCGACACTGTTTTCACGACAAAGTTCACTTTGCCTGAACAATTCTTTCTTAGTTTGTGAGTGCTCCGAGAATTTAGCCTTTATCATTCTCATAGAACCGACCCAGTTCTCATTCACATAGGTGACTTCTTATGGAAGGTATTCTACTATACCCCACTTGTCTTTAACAAGATATAAAAATCATTAAAAACGTGGCTTACCCTGTTCAACGCTGCAGGCATCACAATTCTGATTATAGGAATGAGTAGGAGATTTGTTCTCCGTAGTGATCTTCAATGAGTCACACAAAATTCGGTTGTCCCTTTGAACTTAGATCTTCGATCTCCAATGTTTAGGTCTTGCCATTCTGCAACTCTTTAGTGTATGTGCTTTTAAACCCATTCCCTCAATGATTTACTTACTAAGCTGTCAAACCTTGTCTACTTGATCCGCACGTTCTCTCGACCTTATGTATTCAATGGTCATAATTATTATTATTAGAGAGAAGTCGCTCTTACTAGATATGTCTTCAACGAATATGTCAAGACTTACCGTTATACATATGACTGTGGCGACCCCCAAGCCCCGACCCGACCCGATCATGAAGTCCGAACCGAAACCCCGGACGCCGCTTTATTTCTTTACCGTCATTAATTAAATCTCTTTTAGTTATCGCTTTATTAAATTTTAGTTTTCAAAAGTGTCGCGAATTCAAACCCCGATTGGATTCGACAAGGATTCAAGCCGGAGCCCTATTAATTCCCGACATTTTCAATTATCTTATCAAAACATTCGCTTGTCTTATTTATTTTAGATTTGTAATTTCGCTAAGTATTTCCATTTTCGGGCAAGCCTCCATAAACATTTACAATTAACAAAAGATTCATAATGTTTACATTTAACAAAAAATGCCTTTACAAAAATATGATCCGTAGCGTTCAAACCGTTTTTACAAAATGTCACTGCTCAAAGAAATGGAGATTGCATATGACTTGTTACTACCCTAATTCCTTCCCATGACTCGGAGCTCCTCGATCTCGTCTTGCTTCAATGCCTATCACTTCTGCATCAAGCAAGATCGATAAACAATACGCTAAGCATTTTCATGCTTAGTGGTTCTATACAACCAGATTCCCATTTTCGCTCATATAAACTGTCATGCATTTATCAAAATAATGCCTTTTATACAATATCGTTGTAATGTAAAGATACTTATACAAATACACTTTTCAATACCATCGCTTCTTTTCTGGGCTTAGATTCCACATAAGAAGATAGAATTCGACATCCACTACAGATTCACTGGTGAATCACCGTTTGTCATTCAAGAGTAATGTGGTTTCACATTCAATATTACCGCCTCACATATGACTATAGAATTCGACATTCACGATGCATTCATTAGTGAATCCGTCTGTCATTATTCAAGAGCAATGTGATTTCGGGTGATTAGACAAATATTTGTTATCTTCATGACGACCACAGAATTCCACATGTTGGTCATTCATCAATACGTTTCAAAATCAATTTACTTTTATGCAAAGAATTCAATTTACAACACATCGTATACATGCATATATTTGGCAAACAAATAATAACAATGATTCAAATCAATACTAATCATTCAAATCGATATATATGCATATTTTGCAAATAGAGAGCAATATGAGAATAAAGAGCGTGTAGAACAAACTAAAATAAAGAACAAGTATGTAACAAACAAAGAATAAAGAACTGTATAGAATGCACTTCACTATCGTATCTGGCTTTCTTTCTCGATGTCAATCCTAGGTCGTTATCATCTTCACTCCGCACCTAGTCAAATACAATTTATCTACTCTTAGTGATTACACATAATCATACTTGAACGACATCGCCGAGGCAAAGCGAAACTTTTAAGGAGGCTTAAGGAGGTATGGTATCGCTGACTTAAATTTCATTCTTATTCCTCTAAGAGTCTACTTTACTCATAAATTGAATCATTTCAATCTTGATTATCCTAACTAAAGTTAAGGCCATTTTTCATGCCAACTAATAAATTCACCGATTACATTGGGGGACAAAGCTTTGTATTGCTCATTTTTCCGGGTCTTAACTTCATGTTTGACTCTAGGTCATTGTACTCTTTTAAAGCTAAGGTGCTATGGTTCTATTCCAATTGAATCACCCACCGAGCACCGAAATCCTGCCACATCCGAAACAACCCTGATTTATGGTTCAAAGTCGGAACCGTAATTTGGCTTCGCATAATGGCCCCACTTTGAGTGAATTTTTAGATTCCTTAGATCAGAATTCGCGATGCCTATTCTTTAATTTTTAATTCTCCTTGAAGTCTATTTTACGTAGCCACTTGAATCACTCAAATCTGATAAGAATTTCAGCAAGTTATGGCCAAAATACGAAACTCGGGTCAAACTGGAAAGCGTAAATGTGTCAGCCGAGATAAGCTCAAGTCGTATCACTCTGCATAACTACTAAAACGACTAACACGAAGAAGTTGTACCGGCATGTCTAAATTGCACGGCATAGTGCCCCAAGTGCCTGCACGTGTATTTTCTCCCATTTTTCATGCACTTTTCCATCCCAAACCAAATCTATACTTCATATACACTTCAAAATCACTTCAAATTCATATTTAACCTCAATTATCCTCAAATCATCTTCAATTGATCTTCATCAAAACCTTTCATGATTTTCTCCTAAAAACAATGCTAATATGGGTCATAACCTACACATACCTAATACACACACCGTGTTAGTGGTTTGTTCTGCACCCAAACCTTTTACTTTGCAATTAAACCGTAAATCCAACCTCAAAGGGAGGATTCATGTCTTTCTCAGACATTTGGGCTTTTACCCACAACACTAACAAGTTAAGGGTCTGTGCGATCTCTTCCAATAAAAACCCTAGACAAAGGAGGATCAATTTTCCTTCCAAAGCCTCTAGAATCCAAAATATATTTGATTCTACACAACATACCTGATCTTTCGACTCCTCCTCCTCCTTCTTCTTCCCTCTTCCTTGTTTTCATTTCCTTCTCTCACACGTTTTTTTGTTGGTAAATTGGAGACCAAATATGAATTTTGGTCTTATCTCCCCTTTATACTCCCATAAGTCTCAAATTGCAACTAAGTCCTTTCACCTTTTAATTTTTGCAGAACCAATTTGTTTTAATTTATCGCGCCCATCTTTACTCTTTATGATTTTTATCTCCTTATAATACTTACAATTTCTTGTCTTTGTTTTAGTGCTCAAATTTTGCCCACTAAATTTGCTATTTCATAATTTTGTCAATTCATCACTTTCCTGAAACTCCAAGTTTTGCTCAATTCATACCTGCATTATAATAAAATTATTATAAAATTCTGCAGATTGTGCTGCTACAACGACTGGGTGTTTCTACCAATCGGCCGATTGACTATCACAATGAATGCAGTATAGCAGCACGTGTCGTGGGCCACATCGATCTCCAGAAAATGACAAAGCCACTCGTCTCTTCACCGCCACCTTTATCTAGTGTAATAAACCTAGATTCCATCGTGGATCTAGCAATGCATAAGCCATAGAAGATTTCCCCAAGACACCGCTCCACCTCACCAAGTATAAACAGATAGCCACTCTGGTCGATTTCCAAGACTTCGTGCTCTGACATCCACCAAGGCCATATAAGATCCTTCAAGTACCGCCGATATTTCGAGTAGTGCAATCCATACTCGTGTGTGTATTTCAAATACCCCAAACCCCCAACTATTGCCTTCCAATGGTCCACTCGATTACTATGGTTTCTACCAATTTGTCGACAACGTAAGCCATGTCCGGATTCGTACGCTCACGACATACACGTCGCTTAATTGCTCAGGCATATTCCTCGTTGTATATGGCACATTATTTTTGGATAAATGTAGATTTACATCTACAGGTGTTCTCATTGGACTGCTATCATCTTGTTTAAATTTCTTAAGAATTTTCTCAATGTAATGTGATTGAGATAATATTAGTCCATACTTTAGAGATCTTTATCCCAAGTATAACATTGGCAACACCTAAGTCTTTATGTCAAACTTATTGTTGAACATTTCAGGCTTAATGATTTCATTATTGCTCTCACAATGAGTATATCATCAACATAGAGACAAATAATGACAAACCCATGTTCTGTTCGACATACACATTACTGGCTGGCCACTTGTGATTTTTGAATCCATTTGTCATCATCACACTATCACCCTCATACACGCATTGCAAGCCATGAATCCATAAAGGGACTTAACAAGCCAATAAATCTTTTCAATTGAACAATAAACCCTTTCCTGGTTGTTCCATGTAGATTTCTTCATCCAAGTCACTCTATTTGAAGAAAGCTATCTTACATCCATTCGATGTATCTCAAGATCGTATACCGCAACACCTATTAGCATTCGAATGGATGATATTCTTGTTATCAGAACAGTATGAAATAGTCTAAGCCTTCTTTGCTTGTAACCTTGATAACTACCGGCCTTATATCTATCAATGTATCTATCCGCTTTCATTTTCTTCTCGAATAATCCATTTATATCCTGCAGGTTTTCAACCCGGTGGAAGATCCAATTAGTTCCCACGTATGATTGCAAGATGGATTCTACTTCATCGCTTATACCTCTTTCCAATATGGAGCCTGTAAGTCTTCGACATTGCTCTTTAAAGCTTTCAGGCTCATCTCTTCTAACAAATACGCTAGAAAACTGACCAAAAGATTTTGTCGTTTCAAATTTTCACGCTTAGGTTCATCATCATCTTGTTGCCTTAACTATCGCCATCGCAAAGATCAAGGAGTTCTTTTACTTAAGTTTGACTCTATGTGGGATTTGTAAGGAAATACATTTTCAAAGAAAGATGCATCGATTCGAGCAATACTATTGGCATGCATATCGAAAAATTTATGATTTATGAATCGTAAAACGATAAGCACTACTATTATTATGTGCATATCCAATGAAAACACAATCAATCAAGTTGGGTCCTATTTTAACATTTTTAGTATAAAATGCTTAATTTTACCTGCACACCCCCATACTTTTAAGTATTTCAGAAGAAGGTCTTCAACCTTTCCACAACTCATGTGGGATTTATTGGTTTTCTTGTGAGGTATTCGACGAGAATATAATTTTATAGAAAAGAATTGCTTCCCCACAAATACCTCTGAGTAGTCCTAACTTAATAGTAATGCATTCATCATTTCTTTTAAAGTTCTCGTTTCACGCTCAACAACCCTACTATTGAGGTGAATTGGTGTAGTAGTTTGGTGTATTATACCATGTTGTGAACAAAAATCACCAAAGGTGCCTCTATATTCACTCACCTCTATCACTTATTATCACCTTGATTTTTCTATCATAGTTCTCCACCTCATTCTCAAATGTTGAAACATTTCCAATGCCTCATCTTTACTTCTTAAATTAGTAAACATAATGTCAAAGATCTTGTGCAATCATCAATTAATATAAGAAAATATTTCACTCTACTGCTTGAATAAATTTCGATCACGTATATCCGACGTATTAATTTAGAGGGTTCACTACTTCTTCAATTGATTGCCAGTTCTTATAGTTTAGATTCCACACAAATCTCACATTTATGATTGATCTATTTTAAATTTATAAACATTCCATATCGATTAATCCGCAAGAATGTATCATAATTAATACGTCCTAGTCTACCATGCCACACACATTTGAAGATTTGCCATTATGCGTAAGACGTGTTCTTTTTATTAATATTCTTAAGAGGGAGGGTACAAATAAATATTATGATTCATTTTGAAGAGCCTATCGCTTACGTATTCTTTCCTACATACATCCCATTTTTGTTGGGGATAGTTGTCTCGAGACAAACACCAACTTGAAGCCCTTCTCTATCAACAACAGATCTGTATTAATTAGATTCTTTTCAAAATTTTCGCACATGCAACACATCATTGAGAGTAAGTTCCCTTGCCCGATGTCATCTTCAATACTACCTTCCTCGCCTTCAACCTGAAGAAGAGGAGCCGCCTATAAAGAGTTGTTCTCCATTATCTATGCTATGATATGATGAGAACATCTTCAGATGAGCAAACATGATGAGTAAACGTGTCCACCCACCATTCCTCGTATCACAATGAAGTTCACTCTAGACTATGGTCAGAGGTTCATGTCTAAGACATCGTCACTTCAAAATACAATGGCTCGAGGGCGCTTTCTTCTTCGATTCCCTGTTCCTACGACCATGACTCGCCCTTAGCATCTGCCCTCGCTTTGTTTCACACATAAGACTCTGGCCTTGTAACTTTTTCGTAGACTGGCTGGGGACCTCATCATTACCATCGCGGCTTCCTCTTCTTGTGTTATCAGTGGGAGGTCTCGCCTCGTTCCATACCATCGCCTGATTCCATGATGCCCTCGCTTCCTTCTTCTCGCATGCACGCTTGCTTCTCTCATTCTCACCCTCACTATCAAGTCTTCAAGTCTCATTTCCTTCCGCTTTTACGATTTAGGTAATTCTGAATTCTTTTCCATGTTGGCAATTTTTCAATAATTGCGTACCCACTCTTGGAAGGATTCACTAAGAGACATCCCCTCTGCATGTATGTCATGCAAAAATTACTGTGATCTCGAACTCGCTTATCACGCCTGAATCAAGCATCTGTAGTCTAGGAATTTTCCCACTACAAACTTCGAGCCCCGCATCCCGCCTTGTATTTTTTGTCCAAGGATTCCTACGCTTTTCATAGCAAGGCGCAATACACATTATATAGTGTGTTGTCCAAGCCATTCAGGAGGTAGTTGCAACACAAGAAATCAACATGCTTCCATGCTTTCACAAATGACAACCACTCATTTATCACTTACTTTTCCTTTAACGCGGAGATCTCTCAAGGAAAAGGGCCAAATTTAAGGTGTGGTCAGTATCAACATCTTTGTTGCCACCTAACTTTGTCCCATTAAACTTTTTTCCGTTTTCTCTCCATGACTATTACCATCAAGGCCATAACGTGCGCTGAGGAGGGGCACCACAAAGGGAGTAGAATTGGTGAGCCATTCTACTTAATCGGTCCGAAAGCAATAAAACTAAGATAAATCAAACAAAGGCAAGCAGGTTTTGTAATAAATCAAAACAAGGCAATGGGGCAAGAATTCCTCGTGATAAACCAGATGAAATGTAACAATAGTTTCAGTTCCCGTATATCGACGCAACCAAGAATAAGACTGATATAGATATATGTAAAAATAAAAATGTAAATTGTCTTAAGATTGTTAGGCAGTAGCAGTAGAACAGAGCAGCAGTAGAACAAAGCGAAACTAGAGCCTATATCAGTATGACTATGAGAAACAGATAAAACGAATGCAACAAAACGCAATTAAACCGACGGAACCCGTTTACGTAAATCGAACGATCAAGTCTTGTGTTAAACACAATATCCTAAGACAAATTATCGCTCTTCGCAGCCATGGGTTCAGTTCTCGCAATTCCGCCTCCCAAGATAAACAGATTCATCTCCCAACACAAAAGAAAGCACTTCTTTATGGTTGGCTGTTGAACCAAAACTAGTGCAAAACTCGGTCTCTCAAAAAATCGAAGATGATTGTTCAAAAAAAATGAATGAATGAATGTGTGGCCTATAAATAGACCCGCTCATGACTGTTCGGCATAGTCATGAAGTCAGACGTGGCTGTGTCTATTGTTCAAGGTGAATGTATTACGCCGTCTGCGGTGGAGAAGATGCTTCAGTCAAATTCCAAAACGAAAGCGTCCCAATGGTAACCTACGTTCATCGCAAAACGACAGCGTTTAAGGCCAAAAAATGAATTTAAGTATATGTATACACAGCCAACTTCGAACCCGGCCCGGGGTTGCGGCGGCCCGCGTGCGTGTGGTTAACCGAGCATGAGCTAAGTCCTCCCCCTTCCACAAAACTAGGGTGCCCCTTGGGGCCCAAACCCAACCATGTGCGCAGGCAGGTATATATACCCTTTAAAAGTCTTTGCTCCTATCCGATGCAGGACATGCCTTTTCATGCTCTTAAACCTTTTTTGTTACCATTTTCAAGTGGTGATGTTTAGAGGCAATTTCTAATTCACTCTTTAATGGCTTTGAGCAACTTAATAGATAATCTTCATCTCCTCATGGAGGAGAACACGTTTCCATGTGGACTCACTATAAAGAGTCTGTGGGACCCATTTTAATTTTAGCTCAAAGATAGTTAATTTCTTATGCTCAAACCCATTTTTTCCAACAGATGCAACAGTTTTCTCCAAATTGAGATCTATTGGTATTGGATGTGTTCTTAGAAATTCTATAGGGGATTTTATTTTAGCAATGACAGTCCCTATCCATCTTAATTCGGCTCCAAAGGAAGCTGAAATAATGGGAGTTAGAGAGGCTTTATCATGGCTCAAACAAATGCAGATGACAAAAGTGCTGGTAGAAATGGATTCCAAATTTTCAATGCCCTCAATAGAACATCTCCATTTGCTTCATCCCCTTTTGCTATGTTAATTAAAGATTGCCAGGACTTGGCAAATAGTAGCTAAATATCATTTTCACTTTTGCTCAAATGTCTGCGAACAACGTTGCTCACATTGTAGTTAGAGCAACACGTTCTATGTCATATCAAACTGTATAAAATTTTCTAGCTCCTGCGTTCTTGCTCCCAAGCTTGACAAAGGACCTTATTGATCTATAAATATGCACGTTTCCATAAAAAAAAAATGATATACCTTTTGCAACATCAAAGATTTGGCCTTCCTTGATAGTTAACTGTTTTTCTCAATAGGGACGTAACTACTAACCCAAAACTTCTAGACCCAAACACTGAGTTTGGTCCAGTTTCTGAAACTTCTACCAAGCCCATCAGGCCAGGCCCGGCCCGGCTACTTGGCTCCTCCTCCGTCGGCAACGATAGGCGAGCTGAGCAAATGTAGGGAAAATCAGATAAAGCCAAAACGACGTCACTTTGTGACGTTCCCATGCCCTCTTCTCCTTCGAAAATGTATGAAGCTTTCATGTTTTAGATTGAAAACGACATTTTTCTACTTCCACCCCTAATTGATTCTGAAATGCTTTAACTAACATCTCAGATCTGTTCTTCGTGTAGTTTCCACAAGGTAGATTTCTTTCACATTTATTTCAATTAAGAATTATTTATGATTTTTTTTTCATTTATTTTGTTTTGAATCAGTGCCATTGCAATCAATTGCAATGGTGGATTCTGAGTTGTTATTCTATGGCTTCCTCCAAAACCCTTGCACGATTAGGGTCTTGAAACTGTTGATTTGACTTTTGGAGTTGGAGTTTGTCCATTTGCTTTTGGATTACAGTATTTTTAATTATCGAAAGTAGAAAATTCATAGAATATTGCCCACCAACCTTCAAGAGTCCTCTACCAAACTCGTTCTTTTTTCTTTTTTTTTTTTGGTTTTTCCTATTATTATCATTTTTATTTTTCTGTGAAGAATAGAGCAATCGAATTGTGTTGTTCGTTGGGGAGTTTGATTTTGATTTTTGTATTTGGTGAGTGTCCTTTATCTATTTTGCCCTACTAAGGTAGTGTTTCCAATGAGAATTACATGTAGGCTTTCCTTCTTTTTTTTTTGTTGGATTGTTGATAAAGTTTGTGAAATGGGAAGACTTAGAATATTGTACTGGGTTGAAGTTGGATTGGCTATTCTTGGGAAGATTCAAGGCTTTTTCTTGTCTTTTTGTGTGATTTTTCATTTATTAAGTGGGGAATAAAGGGGAAAAAAGATGCCTTGTTTTCAAACAAGGCATCTCTAGCCAAATTCCTTCATGTTTGGTTCAGGGTGCTGTTTTAATTCAATGACATGAATTTAAATGCTAATGGTGTTGACCAGTGGATCTGTATGCTATTAGGTTCTAAGCTTACAGATCAGGCAGTATGGGACACTGCAAAATTGCTACTAGTTATAATTTTAGAACGGTAGATGCGGATAATCATATTGGGTATACTCGGATATGTTCCAAAGTTGAATGTTGAAACAACCAGATTTTTTGAAAAACCCAAAATGAGCTAAGCTCCATTCTATTGGGTATACTCTGACTATGTTTGGAAACCAGATTACATATTTTTCTAGTAGTTCCTCAATTTCTATGTCAAAATTTTATATATTGGATGTAATCAAAGCTGGAGCTTTATAGAGCATCTATGAATCTTTGCATTTACTTTTGTTCTGCGTATCATCACTTGAATCATTCACCTGGCCTTGTATGCATGTTTGTTTATTAATTGTCATCACCAGTTTTGTCATAACAGAATTGACATCTAGGTAGTTGGCTAAGCAACATTGTATCAGCCTATCAGGCATTCTTAGTGGGTTGTAGATACTATATGTCATTCCGTTTTCATTTTCTAATGAAGATATGGTACAGTTTCAATATAGTTGCATTTATTGTTTCGTTTGCATCTAAATATTCTGATAACTGTCAATATATATATATATATGTACACATTCTATTAACAGTGTCAACATTGAAAATTTGTGGTTTTGCCTCAGCTTGGATTAGCCTGCATCTAGAACCTATTTATTTGCTCTCATTTTCTCTTTTTTTTTTCATGTGTTAGTAGGAGTGTAATCCTCTTATAATGTCTATACTTTGAAAAGTTATGTTTTATAATAAGTCATAATAAAACCTATCTGGAGGACAAAAGTGCACCTGTGAATAGCCATGGTATTGAAAAGTGGACACCTCTCTTCATTTCGCTTTCTTTTGTAAGCCATACAAGCATGAAGCATGAAGCATGAGAGCTAGCAATTGTTGGGAGTGCAATCTGAAAGTGATTTGGAGACCGAACCTCTTAAACAATAATGGTGAGGAAGATGATGGTATTTGATTTTAATTTGAATCAAAGCAAAGGAACAATTAGATTTAAGAAATGCAGTTAAACTTTAAGATTCTGAAACCTAAGAAAAAGAAGTTTTTGTTTTTCTAGGATTTTTTATTTTTTATAATCATACTTTTTTCGGAGGGATGGGGGTTAGAGGGTGATTGGCTCAGTCAGTAGCTACCCATTTCTGCCACCTGAAATATGCTAAGAATATTTCTCCTTGAGATAGTTTGTTTGACAATTCTGAACTTCCTAGGCTTGCATGCTGGAATGCTCTTTGTTTTAAAGGGAATAGATTCCAAAGTTGCTGAAAAGAATGTACTTATTATTGAGGCTCTTTATGTTCAACTGAAAATTAAGTTGGTTTCTACCCGACTGCTTACTGGCTGCTCATTGTCACTCCTTTGCAGAATAGTTTCTCAAATATATCAAGGAGAAAAATTAAGGAAATATATGGTGTAATGGCATCTGAGAGGGAAATTTTCCACCGTTCAGGACCATTACACCTGACTGCTGTAAACTGGTAAGATGTTCTATCCCACTCATTTGCTTTCCTTGTTGAATGAGAATTTCTTATAGATAGAATGTAGGGCATGCATGTATTTAATTTTCCTCGGGCAGCAAAGGCTTTTGGAGGTGAGTCATTGAGGTTGTAGGTTCAGTTCCGTGTATCCACCTATTGTAAAAATTCATGTAAAGAATCATTGTTAGATGTTGAACTCATGCAAGGAAATTACCTTAATGATTTGTATTGGAGCTTTTCCCTAGGATGCTCTATATTTTACTTTAGGATGCTCTATATTTTACTTGTGTATTAACAAGAGGATGACAGAATAAACCGTATATCTATTTAATGCAGGAAGAATGATCACGATCGAAGGTCTGTGGCCGCTAGTTTGGTTCAGGGTGTCTACATTCTAGAGCGGGACCGCCAGGAAAAACGTCAAGGACCCCAAGCTCTTGCTCCTCCTTGGTGGGAGTTCTTTCAATTTCAGATGGTGCGCCAGCTTGTGGATGATGTTGATTCCTCTATTTTTGGTGCCATCTATGAATTCAAGCCCCCAGCATCACCTAGTAGTCTCTCAACAAGTGAAAGCCCACATTATGTCATTGCCTTCAGAGGCACCATTAGGAAGCCACATTCTGTCTCACAAGACTTGAAGTTGGACCTCCACCTCCTCCAAAATGGTCTTCACCGGACATCTCGTTTTGAGATTGCAATGCAGGCTGTCCGAAACATGGTGGCTGCAAACCAAGACAAGAATATCTGGTTATCCGGCCATTCCCTGGGTTCAGCCATGGCAATGCTTGCAGGAAAGAATATGGCCAAGACGGGCATTTTTCTTGAAGCTTTTCTCTTCAATCCACCATTCTTCTCTGCCCCAATTGAGAGAATTAAAGATAAAAAAGTGAAACAAGGGCTCAGAATTGCAAGCAGTTTGATCACAGCAGGACTAGCTGTTGCTGTAAAAGGTACCCACCAAAGATAGTTTTGAAGATCCATTTGTATTTGTCTACTTGGGTTTCCATGCATTTGTTAATCCAGCGGATCATCTGCTCTGAGTATATCAGGGTATTTTGAACACCAAGGAAAAAATGAAGGACATTGGGCAGGAGGCATTGAGAGGTTGGCTGCAGAATTCAATCCATGGTTTTATTCATGACTGCAATGGGAAAAGTCCGGAGCCACCACTTCACCTCATTCCTTCTTCTCTAACAATTAATTCAATTCGATCCCCAGATTTCGTTGGAGCCCATGGAATTCACCAGTGGTGGGGACCTGATAGTCACTTCAAATTCAAGCTTTACAGATACAACTAAATATTTGGTACAGCTACTGGAATCCACTCTTGGATTTTTTTTTTTTTAATTATTTAATTATTATTATTATTATTATATTATTTTTAGGTTTTTGTTTTGCCATTGGAAAAACAAAAACACAATTTTTCCATATGAAGGATGATAGTATAGAATTAGCTTATGATTACTGTAATGATCACTGTATTTTCCAACCAACCAAACAATCTTTCCATTTAGTTTGTAGAAAGACATGTTTTACTGGTTGTATGCTTGTATAAATCTGTCTTGACCCCAAGACTAGCATTGATTTGTCGCCTGCTGGAATCCATGTATTGATAAAACATGTTTGGTTTTTAGATTTTTTTTTTTTTTTTTTTTATTATGAAAAACACAAAAAACAATAAATTCAAAGAACAAAAAGAGTTGCTGCGAATAACAGAAAACAGTTCTTTAACTTAAACATGATTGACAATTTTTTTAGTTAAATGGTTTAGTTGTACATTATGGGATGAAATGACGTTGCAAAAGTGCTTAAAACGGGGAATCTAAACAGGTCATAATCTGAAAGCTTTTCTACACTTATTCCTCTAAACTTTACCTAACCAATCAACAAAAGCACTTGCCAATTGTGCAGTTGCTTTTCAACAACTACAAAAAGTAACAAAATCCATTTGCTTTGCTGGCTCTTCTCTCTTTGAATGCCAAAATGTCAAATATAAAAATATAGATTGCCAAAAGAGGGGTGCATTATGAATATTCATCTTGTTCCCAGAATCCTTTTAGCCCATATGGAATAATTTAGCGTCAAATTCTCTCTTTCTGCAAACAGAAGTAATAATCTAACTTTCCAGCTAGTACCCATTTGATTGGGATTGGTAGATTCATCTCAAGTCTGGGAAAATTTTATACCCATCAATACATATTTTTCAAGAAACAACGTTTTATTAAATATATTTAAAAAACATAACACTTCTACCCCTTATCTTGGCTCAATTAGTAAAGGGGATGTGTGTAGGGGAGGTTTGAGGTTCGGGTTTTTATAAGAATAGAGTATTACAATCATGTAATGCGAAATGAATAGATATAAAAAAAACCATTATGTAACAAAAGCTAAAGAACCAGGTGCATATCTTATAATTACTTAGAAAATTGTGTTTAAAAATATAATTTTTAAATAAAAATTAAATTCAAAATTTCATGTTTGAAAATATAAAATTCTATTGATAAAGTTGCTTTTTGAAAAATTATTTTCTTTTCTCAATTTTCAAATAAAAACCAGTTTCGAATTTTAACTCATCAACAATGAAACGAAGTGACCCAAAAAGAAGGCACACTATCTACTTTTAGAGAGCGACAATAACTGATGTTGATGTAAGCAAATATCCTATGATGGTAAATAAATTCTTTAATTTTATATAAAATTCCTCTATATATAAAACTTTTTAAATTGTGAACACTAAAGGAAAAATCGTTAAAAATTGTCTTTCTTTTTTTTTAAATTTTCCTTTTTCCCTTTTGTCTTATGGTAGAAAAGACTAAAATGAGGAGTTTGAGGTCGTGCACTTTCTTTTTAAACAAATATCCAATATGTCTCTTTCTAAACTATTATACACCCGCCTAATTGATGCGCCTATAAAGAAGTAAATATCCGATATATCTGGACACAGATAAGCACACCGATATCTACATCAATAATCGACAAGCTCAAAAATCGCAAAATCGATAATATCACTGATATATCACGAAATATCGGCCAGAAATATCGCGGCCTATAACACACACGCCGCTTTGGGCTTTAATTTCATAAAATATCGTGATATATCGATATATCGGATATATATTCAACCAAATTGAATCCTCGATTCGATCCAACGATTATGGACTAATACTCAACACTCTGTTAAGATCTAACGATCGATTCATAAAAATAAATCCAACAACTATAATTAAATTACAAAGATTTTTTTACCATCCAACTGTTATTTTGACCCAAAAAAAATCTATAAATACCTTTAAAATCATTCCATTTGATCATAAATTCTCTATAACCATATCCAATCTTCATTTCACTCAAATTTTTTTTCATGACAATATAATGATACTTTCATATTTTAAAATTGGGCTTAACTTAAGAATAATATATTAATAAATTAACATTTCATTAATAATATATTAAATAAACTGTTAATGAATATTCAAACAAGATATTAATTAACCCAATTTTCTGGTATTTATCTAAATCATAATATGTGTTTTCAAGACATTTATGCATTTATAATCAATATTATCAGAATAATCACGCTCATGAAGATTGCCTTTATCAATACGGCATCCTCTATCAAATTTTACAAATCTGTTCACATCGATCTTCATTTCGATTTTAAAAGTTCATCAGAATGTGAATTTCAATATATATATCCGATTATTAATATTATTTTGCACTTTTGTGAAAGATTTTCTACTTTAATTTCAAAATATTTTTATTGAATTTCGATATATCGATATTCATTTAAAGATTTATCGATATCTCTTCGATATTTTCAATATATCTGTAAATCGAAATCGATATTTATATCCTTGCTTGTGAGAAATATTCAAAATATTTTATTTTTTTAATTTAAGTTAGAAATCGTAATTGCCAACTTAGATTTCATTTTTGAATTAAAATCATATTTGACAATAACGACTTAGTACAAAAAACGTAACTATTGTTGACAAGTATCACTTTAATACGAAATGAAATCATATAACCACAATTTCAACTTCATGATTATGGTATCAAACATGTGTTTTGGAAAAAGGCTAAAAACAAATTTTTTTTTCAAAACCAACCTATAAACGACATTTTCTACTTCCACCCTAATTGATTTCTGAAAAGTTTGAACTAACATCTCAGATCTGTTCTTCGTGGAGTTTCCACAGATTTCTTTCACATTTATTTCAATTAAATTATTTATGATTTTTTTCATTTTATTTTGTTTAATTCAGTGCTATTGGAATCAGTACAAGGGTGGATTCTGAGTTGTCATTCTATGGCTTCCGCCAAAACCCTTGTACGATTAGGGGCTTGAAACTGTTGATTTGACTTTTGGAGTTTGTCCATTTGCTTTTTGGATTACAGTATTTTTAATCATCGAAAGTAGAAAATTCATAGAATATTGCCCACCAACCTTCAAGAATCAAGAGTCCTCTACCAAACTCGTTCTTTTTTCTTTTTTTTTTTGGTTTTTCCTATTATTATCATTTTTATTTTTCTGCGAAGAATTGAGCAATCGAATCGTGTTGTTCTTTGGGGAGTTTGATTTTGATTTTTGTCTTTGGTGCGTATCCTTTATCTATTTTGCCCTACTAAGGTAGTGTTTTCAATGAGAATTACAGTAGGCGTCTTTGTTTTTTTGTTGGATTGTTGATAAAGTTTGTGAAATGGGAAGACTGAGAATCTTGTAATGGGTTGAAGTTGGATTGGCTATTCTTGGGAAGATTCAACTTTCATGTCTTTTTGTGTGATTTTTCATTTATTAAGTGGGGAATAAAGGGAAAAAAAGATGCCTTGTTTGAAATTCCTTCATGTTTGGTTCAGCGTGCTGTTTTAATTCAATGACATGAATTCAAATGCTAATGGTGTTGATCAGTGGATCTGTATGGTGGTCACATGATCCAGCTATTAGGTTCTAAGCTTACAGATCAGGCAGTATGGGAGACTGCAAAATTGCTACTAGTTATAATTTTATAACGGTAGATGTGGATAATCATATTAGGTATACCCAGGGATAAAAAATCCGATATACGCTCATATATCACGACATACTGATACGCAGAATGCTCGACACGATACTTCCAAGAATTCCATAATTATTTGAGGGAAAATCGAAAAAATCTGTAATATCGACGATATCGGGTTTAACTAATATACGCGAAATATCAGATGCGTGACACGCCACGCATTAATTTAATTTTTTAATAAAATATCATAGATATATCGGGATATATCGGCAATATATCGAGATATATCGGAGATATATCCAAATGGTCAAATTTGAAATCTTCGACTGATCCAATCTGCTATTGACGATCCCAAATATTTTGTTATCTAACTAGCCATATTTGCAAAAAAATTAAATCAAACGGCTATAATTAAATTACAAAGTTTTTTTTTACCATCCAACGACTATTTTGACAAAAAAAAAATCTATAAATACCTCTAAAATCATTCCATTTGATCACAAATTCTCTCTACCCATATCCAATCTTCATTTAACTCCTTTTCGTGATACTTATACGATACTTTCATATTTTAAATTAGTTAATTTAGTAATAATATATTAATAAATTAACATTTCATTAATAATATATTAATAAATGTTAGTTAATATTTGACACTTGTGCACGTCATTTAACCACGAATTTCCTATCCATCGGTGTCATAAACAAGTCAAGACATTTACGCATTTGGGATGCTCGATCCTATAATCAATATTATCTAACACTACGCCTCTTCGCAGATGAAGATTTGCCTTTATCAAAAATGAGATCCCTCTATCAAATTTCAGGAATTAGCCACATCGATCTTTCATTTCGATTTTAAGTTTTATCAGAATGCACTTCATCAGATATACGTAACGCCCCCCAAATCCTCAAAGGCCCCGCTGACAACCCGGCCAACTCGCTTGAACCTGTGGATATCGGGTACCCCGAGATATCACACTCAATTGCCTCATATATCGCATCTATTCGTATAATTTTCTTACAAATAACTCATTTCTTATAAAATTCACAAGAGTTTGATGTACAACTCTTATACACTTTTTGCATGCCAAAAATATATTAAAACTAAGATTATTCTAATATATTTTACAAAATGCTTTTCAAGGCCACAACCCGCCTTTTTCATTCACGGCCTCGGCGGAATCGCCTTCGCTATTCTGAAAGTGGGGTCCCACGACGCGGAAGAGTTCTGCAGCAATAATCTCCTAGCGATTATTCCTCACCTAAGCTGGACACAGAATGGCGTACATAAACATCAATCACATTTCATATAATTTATAACAAGATAATGAAATGTTCGTGTTACGATGAGATGCACTTCATGCTCACAACCGAGTCCCAACCGACTTCCATACCTATAATGGCAGGGAAACCAAATGCATTGGTATTTATCCCAATGACTTAAACCATTGAACAACCCTCCAATTTTAATTTTATCAAACCATGATTTTCTTTTTCTTTACACATGGATTTTTCTGGTTTTTATCGCGCACGCCGCTCCAACATTTTCACAACTTATCACGGACAATGTCTAACCGCAATAACATTCGGGTATTTCACTGGGGGATCTACCCCAACTTGCTTCGCCCCAAAACATAATCTATCATTTTGATCATTTACACCCGTGAATTTCTACTCGACTTTCATTCAATTTTCCACTACCACCCATTCACCCCCACCGGTGAATAAACAATACCCTACACCCACACCCGACTTGACGCGATGTGACCATGCACATGAAATGCATGATGCCAATGCATTTTCCTTAATGTTACATGTATATATAAGTGCTACATGAAACATTTACAAACCATGGATAATTATAATTTTTACATATAATTTACATCCATGCAGTCCATGTTAATACATCAATTAACATGCATCAACATAATTCCTCACACACCGCATGTTATTCATAAAGTGCCATAACACAACAAGGCTATACAATCTGACCTATCCAACAGAAAACCTCACTGTCCTTCACAACCCGAACTGGGGCTTTGCCCACACATCCATACAATCATTATATCACAAAGAAGCAACCTAACCCGAGACATCGGGATCTCGAAGTTCAAACCTCAACTCACAACAAATTAAGACTGTGTGAAAAACAGTCATAAACCTCGCAACCATCCAAATCCCAAATTTTGAACTAAATTACTCGCCTCTCAGCCTCCCATAAACAACCCATACCATACAAACTTCTTTAGGCTAAAAGTAAACCTAAAGAAGAAAATCTCCTACCTATCACAATTACAACATGCCATGCAATGGTCATGTCATATCCCTATTTATTCACCCCCGACGTAACCATGCAACCTACACACTTTGTGCAAAAACATAGATTTCAAAAAGGTTATGGTCACCCATTATCCTCCACAGGAACATGGCTAAAATCTTGACTCACCTAGCTTTCCATGCAGCCTAACACCCAAACTGAGCTCTGGACAAGGCGAATCAGCCCAAATTCCGAGGTCACATACGGTTAGCCAACCCTACCCGGCTAGCCTACTCCTACCTGCGCCCTCGATCGACCCGCCTTGCCTAGCCAAATTAAGTACCCACCGCTCCATGTGCACATGGATGGAATTTGACTCCAATGAGTTTTCCATGTTGTACCCAAGAACACCCAAAACAAGTAGCTCGAACGGCAATGATGACTATCCGGGTTGAGATCACACATGAGAAAGCCACTTACCCTTCTAAATACTTACCCAACCTGCCCATGCCGGCCGTCCAAAGACTCCACTACCTCCACAAAGATACGGTTAGAATCTAGACTTAACGAAATTCTTCCATAGAAATGCGAACACCCAAAACGGAGTACGGACGAAGAAGTTATGACCTTTCGCTGGGGGGGAGGCCACACATGAGTAGCCAGTCCTTACCCGCTAACCTACCTAACCCCGCTCGACCGACCCGCCTTTGCCGGCCAAATTCCAAAGACTCCACCGCTCCTCCATAGGCACATGGTTGGAATCTAGACTAACGGCTTTCCATAGCCAGCACCGAAACGAGTTCGAACAAATAAGTTATGACCTCTTTAAGTTGGAGGTCTCACATAGTCAAACCCAAATGAGTCGACCTAACCGCCGTCGACTGACCACTGAAATTGACCGATTCACTGACCCGACCCATTGGGAATGTTCAGGTAACCCGCCATAACTCATCTACAGAAAACTAATCGAGAATTCAAAAGTTCTAACATCAAGTTCATCGATGTGACTACAATTTACCCGAATGACTTACTACGCACTTCCTTTATTTCCCACCTAAACCAGTTCTAAAGTCCTAAGCACGCAGACTACCACAATACTAAGAATTTTCCCGCCTGGGCTCAAAGATAACCAAACATTCCTCAAAAAGAAGACAACCAACACCATTATTCATTTTAACTATAACACATAAAATGGCACACAAGACAATTACTTAGTCCAATCAGCCCCTGACCGTCTAAAATGGGCCCCGTAATCTCCAAAGACATCGTCTCCAAAGTCTGGGATCTGTCACACCGCCACCACGACCATTACCAAACCATGCCATTCGACGCCCCCAGGACGAGGATTAAACCAAGAGTAAAAAACCCCTACCTCTCTGAAGACTTTGTCTAAACTCCCCAACTCGGTCTCTATGCGAAACCCTTTACCGTGAGGGGATGAATCCTTCCCGCCCGCCGAAACCACAGTCCGATCACCGGAACTTGTAGGCCGAGGGCTCTCACTCTAAAAATCTCTCATCTTTTCTCTCTTCTCGCTTGTTCTCCTTCTCTCACCACCTTGGTCAAGATGAGTCAATGTCAGAACTGTCCCTTCACTCGCATGCACGCCACCTCTCTAAGTGGCCACCCTTGGACACACCTTATCCCTTATCCATTGGGATTTCCACCAATCATTAGCCTACTACATGTCTCTCATAGTCCCATTCAGCTCATGCTCGACTAGCTCTCCAGACTCTGACACTGCGGTCTCCCTTCTCTGAGCCACTCAAAAATGTGCCAAATGTCCCCGCACCACTCGCCGAATACGCAAATTCGACTATCTCGATCCAACGTGAATTCACTTAGGGCCTGTATTTCACGCACGATTTCAATGTGAAATCCGTTTTCACATCCGAGATCTAGAAAACTTCGAATTTGATCTAAATTACCATTTTACCTTCTTCGTAGGATTTGATTTTCCGGTTTCATAATAATATATTCGATTATTAATGCTATTTTTACACTTTTAAAGTATTTCTTTGAATTTCAAAGTATTTTTTTTAATTTCCGAAGTTAATTTCGATATTCATATAAAAATATCCACCGATATATCCGATATATTCAGAAAATCTCAAGACCGATATATCCGTCGAAACCTATATATTTCGTCCTTCGTGATACTCCGATATGTACCAAAGTTGGAATGTTGAAACAGCTAAAACTCCAAAATGAGCTAAGCTCCATTCTATTGGGTATACTCTGAATATGTTTAAGTCCAGATTACATATTTTTCTAGTAGTTCCTCAATTTTGTGTCAAAATTTTATATATTAATGTAATCAAACTGAGCTTTATGAGAGCATCTATGAATCTTTTTTGCATTTTACTTTTGTTCTGCATATCATCACTTGGATCATTCACCTGGCCTTATATGCATGTTTGTTTATTAATTGTCATCACCTGTTTTGTCATAACAGAATTGACATCTAGGCAGCTGGCTAAGCAACATTGTATCAACCTATCAGACATCCTTAGTGGGTTGTAGATACTCTATGTCCTTACGTTTTCATTTTCTGATGAAGATATGGTACAGTTTCAATATAGTTGCATTTATTGTTTTAGTTTGCATCTAAATATTCCTGATAACTTCTGTCAATATATATATATATTCTGATAACTTGGTGTGTCTGTACTTGAAAATTTGTGGTTTTGCCTCGTTTTCTTGGATTAGCCTGCATCTAGAACCTATTTATTTTGCTCTCATTTTTTCTCTTTTTTCATGTTAGTGGGAGTGTAATCCTCTTATAATGTCTATACTTTGAAAAGTTATGTTTTGTAATAAGTCACAATAAAACCTACCTGGAGGACAAAAATGCACCTGTGGATAGCCATGGTATTGAAAAGTGCACACCTCATTTCGCTTTTGTAAGCCATACAAGCATGAAGCATGAGAGCTATAAATTAAGTTGGGAGTGCAATCTGAAAGTGATTTGGAGACTGAACCTCTTAAACAATAATGGTGAGGAAGATGATGGTGTTAGATTTTAATTTGAATCAAAGCAAAGGAACAAATAGATTTTAATAAATGCAGTTAAACTATAAAATTCTGAAACCTAAGAAAAAGAAGTTTTTGTTTTTCTAGGATTTTTATTTTATAGCCATACTTCTTTTTCTCGGAGGGATGTTGAGGGTGGTTGGTTCAGCTGCAGCTACCCATTTCTGCCACCTGAAATATGCTAAGAATATTTCTCCTTGAGATAGTTTGTTTGACAATTTATGAACTTCCTAAAATTGCATGCTGGAATGCTTTCTTTGTTTTAATGGGAATAGATTCCAAAGTTTATGAAAAAGAATGTACTTATTACTGAGGCTCTTTATGTTCAACTGAAAATTAAGTTGGTTTCCTACTGACTGCTTACTGGCTGCTCATTGTCCATTTGTCTTCCTTTGCAGAATAGTTTCCAAATATATCAAGGAGAATGAAATTAAGGAAATATATGATGTAATGGCATCTGAGAGGGAAAATTTCCACCAGTCAGGACCATTACACCTGACTGCTGTAAACTGGTAAGATGTTATACCCCACTCATTTGCTTTCCTTGTTGAATGAGAACTTAGGAGATAGAACAGGGCATGCAGTATTTAATTTTCCTCGGGCAGCAAGGCTTTTGGAGGTGGAGTCATTGAGGTTGTAGGTTCAGTTCCGTGTATCCACCTATTGTAAAATTCATGTAAAGAATCACATAGATGTTGAACTTCCAGGCAAAGGAAATTACCTTTTTAATGATTTGTATTGAGCTCTAGGATGCTCTATATTTTACTTTAGGATGTTCTATACTTTACTTGTGTATTAACAAGAGGATGAAAGAAAAAACCGTATATCTATTTAATGCAGGAAGAATGATCACGATCGAAGGTCTGTGGCCGCTAGTTTGGTTCAGGGTGTCAAAATTCTAGAGCGGGACTGCCAGGAAAGCTATGACCCCAAGCTCTTGCTCCTCCTTGGTGGGAGTTCTTTCGATTTCAGATGGTGCGCCAGCTTGTGGATGATGTTGATTCCTCTATTTTTGGTGCCATCTATGAATTCAAGCCCCCAACATCATCTAGTAGTTTCTCAACATGTGAAAACCCACATTATGTCATTGCCTTCAGAGGCACCATTAGGAAGCGACATTCTGTCTTACGAGACTTGAAGTTGGACCTCCGCATCGTCCTAAATAGTCTTCACCAGACATCTTGTTTTGAGATTGCAATGCAGGCTGTCCGAAACATGGTGGCTGCAAACCCAGACAAGAAAATCTGGTTATCCGGCCATTCCCTGGGTTCATCCATTGCAATGCTTGCAGGAAAGAATATGGCCATGACGGGCATTTTTCTTGAAGCTTTTCTCTTCAATCCACCATTCTTCTCTGCCCCAATTGAGAGAATTAAAGATAAGAAAGTGAAAGAAGGGCTCAGATTTGCAAAAAGTTTGATCACAGCAGGACTAGCTGTTGCTGTAAAAGGTACCCACCAAAGGAATAGGTTTGAAGATCCATTTGTGTATTTGTCTACTTGGGCTCCATCTTTGTTTGTTAATCCAGCGGATCACATCTGCTCCGAGTATATCGGGTATTTTGAACACCGGGAAAAAATGAAGGACATTGGAGCGGGAGGCATTGAGAGGTTGGCTACCCAGAATTCAATCCTTGGTTTATTCAAGACTGCAATGGGAAAGGAGTCGGAGCCACCACTTCACCTCATTCCTTCAGCTGCTCTAACAATTAATTCAAATCGGTCCCCAGATTCCATTAGACCCCATGGAATTCACCAGTGGTGGGGACCTGATAGCCACTTCAAATTCAAGCTTTACAGATACAGCTAAATATTTGGTACAGCTACTGGAATTCACTCTTGGATTTTTTTTTTAATTTAATTATTATTATTATATTATTTTTGGGTTTTTGTTTTTCCATATGAAGGATGATAGTATAGAATTAGCATATGATTACTGTAATGATCACTGTATTTTCCAACCAACCAAACAATCTTTCCATTTAACTTGTAGAAAGACATGTTGTTTTACTGGTTGTTTGCTTGTATAAATCTTTCTTGAACCCATGACTTGCATTGATTTTTCGCCTGCTGAAATCCATGTATTGATTAAAGCACAATTGGCAAGTGCTTTTGTTGATTGAAGAATCAGTCTGTTTGCTTCTACAGTATTTTAAAACTGTTTACTATTTTCAAACATGGAAAATAACATGTTTGGTTTTAGATTTTTTTTTATTATGAAAATATAAAAACATAAAAACAATAAATTCAAATAACAAGCAAGAATTAAGCCATAAGAACAGAAAACAGTTCTTTTAACTTAAACATGATTCTACAATTTTTTAGTTGTAATATGGGATGAGATGATGTTGCAAAAGTGCTTAAAACAGGGAATCTAAACAGCTCATAATCTGGAAAGCTTTCTACACTCATTCTCTAACTTACTTCCACAATCAACAAAAGCAATTGCCAATTGTGCAGTTGCTTTTCAACAACTACAAAAAGTAACAAAATCCATTTGCTTTGCTGGCTCTTCTCTCTTTGAATGCCAAAATGTCAAATATAAAAATATATATCGCCAAAAGAGGGGTACATTATGAATATTCATCTTGTTCCCAGAATCCTTTTAGCCCATATGGAATAATTTAGCGTCAAATTCTCTTTCTGCAAACAAAAGTAATAATCTAACTTTCCAGCTAGTACCCATCTGATTGGGATTGGTAGATTCATCTCAAGTCTGGGAAAATTCTATACCCATCAATACATATTTTTCAAGAAACAACGTTTTATTAAATATATTTAAAAAACATAACACTCCTACCCCTTATCTTGGCTCAATTAGTAAAGGGGATTTATATAGGGGAGGTTTTAGGTTCGGGTTTTTATAAGAACATAGTATTATAATCATGTAATGCCAAATGAATAGATGTAAAAAAAAAACACTAAAAGTGAACTAAAGGCTCAAATGTATATCTTATAATTACCTTAGAAAATTATGTTTTAAAAATATAATTTTTAAATAAAAATTAAATTCAAAATTTCGTATTTGAAAATATTAATTTTTTATTGATAAGTTGCTTTTTGAAAAATTATTTTCTTTTCTCATTTTTTTTCAAATAAAAACCAGTTTCGAATTTTAACTCATCAACAATGAAACGAAGTGACCCAAGAAGAAGCCACACTATCTACTTTTAGAGAGCGACAATAACTGATGTTGACGTAAACAAATATCCTATGATGGTAAATAAATTCTTTAATTTTTATATAAAATTCTTCTATATATAAAACTTTTTAAATAGTGAACACTAAAAGAAAAATCGTTAAAATTTGTCTTTTTTTTTTTTTTTTTGCAATTTTCCTTTTGACCTTTCCGCTTTTGGTAGAAAAGACTCAAATGAGGAATTTGAGGTCAGAAGGACCCTTCTTTTTAAACAAATATCCAATATAAGCCTTTTTCTAAACTATTATCCAATCTCGCTTATTTGATGTGGCACCTATGAGAGATATTCAAATTATTTTATTTTTTTAATTTAAGTTGGAAATCGTAATTGCAAACTAGATTTCATTTTTGAATTAAAACCATAGTTACCAATAACTACTTTAGTACAAAAATGTAACTGTTGTTGACAAATATGACTTTAATACAAAAATGAAATCATAACTACAATTTCAACTTTCAAGGGTTATATAAAACATATGTTTGTAAAAAAAAAAGGCTAAAAACAAATTTGTTTTCTCAAAACCAAGCTATTTTGGGAGTTTGGGTCAAGATGACATTTATATTCAAAAAACTATTGATTTCATACTATTTTTAAAACTATTATTCAATATAATCCTCTTATACCATATAGGAAATATGCTCATTTTTTTTAAAAAAAAATTAATATAAGTTAGAAGTCATAATGAAACTGCTTTAGAAGTATTGAGTTTTAGAAAAATGTAAAACCTTTAAAAAACTTTAATTTTTTAAAATTAAGAGAAACGACACTCTCTTGGCTAAAATCCTAATTTTTCTACATCTCTGATGGCGAAACGTACTCTCACCATCGAATTGTTCAGGAAATCTAAATTTACCCTATCAAATTTCATCAAATTCAAACAAATTAAATTTCCTTACGTTTTCAAGAATCAAAGAACGGAGCGACACTCAATATACGCCGTGATTACTCATATAGAGTCATGTGTCAAAACCCGGAAGAAGTTAAACAAAAGCTTCAATAGAACTGATGTTGACATGCCACACCACTTTGAGACAATAAATCCAAAGATAATAATACAAAAGGATATGGGGAAATGAGAGGGGACATGTGGTTAGAGTAGACTTCCCACTTGACCAAATTGGATCAATTCAGTGGGGAGAGGAAAATTAGGGGGTAAAAGAGGAAGAAAAAGAAAAAAGGAGAGAAGAAAAGAAGATGAGAGAGTTCTCGCCCTTTCATGTATTTCCCGTACATCTGGACCGTTTGCTTTCCATCGGGAAAGACGAGGCAACGCTCACGTGACGAGCTTCAGATAGAGATGAGAATCGGCGCGCCAAACCTACGGCGTAGGCGTTTATTATACTTTGTTTAACTTCGTCAAGAGTCATTCAAACGGTTGAGTATTTTGGCCTGAAAGGTCGTGCATTCAAATTCTCAAAGATTTGGAATCAATGCCTATTGCTCGATTGCTGACACCACACAAATTACTGGGGATCGCTTTCTGTGACAAATTCTCGAATCGATTTTGATCGTTCGATGTCCGGATCAATTATTACTGTTTCTAAATCGAATTCAATCTGATTGTTTCGGCAATCCCAGATCGATTTCATGATCGCAGAGTCCATGTGTGTTGTTTTTGCTTGTTGTTGCGACAAAAAATGAATAACATGTTGATTGCGTGTAAATTATGTTGTTATATGCATATATGATATATTAACATGTGGCAAATTGGCATGAAATTGCATGTTGCATTTCATATGCACGGGGACAGCGGGAAACGGGTGTGATTGCATGAAATGGTTTTGAACCAAAGAATAGACCACATCGAATGGTTGTCCAATGAATTAAATCGGAGGGTTGTCCAATGAACTATATCGGAGGTCAGTCTAATGAATTGTACTCCATTTCATTGGCCCAACAAATCATATCGGGCAGTCACCCAACGGAATTATTCAGAGGGCTGTCCAATGGAATTATATCGAGGTCGTAATTGAATGAGTTTCGAAACAAAATCTTTATTTTGAAAATAGTTTGTTTTCACGCGAGTGCAATGCGCGGCGAAATGCATGGCGACCGGCGCATTTTGTGGTGGCATTTATTACGTAAAGAAGAACGCATACACTTTACTTAAATGTGCGCGCTTTTGTCAGTCATACGCAGATTTTACTTTAGCACCCTCAGAGGGAAAACTTTTTATCGGGCATTACCCACCTCACATGTAGTAAATATATTTTTGTGTGTACTGAGGTACATCCGAAGGTGAGCACATGTGAGGATTATCATGAAAAGGCTCAAGCATGCTGGCCCATTTATTTTGTAATATTCTGGGCTGAATGTCCAGTTTTGTTATGTAAATCATAAGTTTTGTAATAAAAACTTAGTTTCAGACTGGTTTATAATGGTGTGGATATTTTCCCGGACTTATACTGTCAGTACAGGTTGTACATTAGCAGTAGTATTTGATAAAACGTATGAACGAAAAGTGGAAGTGTGTAGGTATAGGCTGAATTGCCATCGCCCATTTCCTGGCCCTCTCGTCACATATGATTCTCTCTGTCGCAAAGAACGTTCTTGTTGTGACAGTGGAGTCCCAGGACAGGGTCCCCAGGCCGCGCACATGACACGGCCTAGGTGCGCACAATGGCGCAAGACAACAAAGACACACGGTGACAGAGTAAGGCCCATGTCCCGCATTACACCTCGCGCAGCCGATGGTCTGCTCATGACGGAGTCCTCATTTGTCGCGACAAGGCTCAACTGGCCCTATGTCACATGCTGTTTGATGTCACTTAATACGCTTGACCAGAAGGATGAGTCTTTACCGACAGCACTTCTATCGCGACGGAATTATAAATTCTTCACGCGATCAAAGGAGCTGTGTGTCGAACAAGGGTTAGCCATGATAGAACCGGGTGAGCGAAGCCCAACGCACACAACTGGGCCTGGGTGATGCACAACAAGCGTTGCTACTGACCTCGCACACGATCACCCGATGAGGCGCATAAACTGGGGCCTAAGCCCGCTTCCGCCGTGACAAAGTTGACCAAAGAGGCCAAAAAAAAATTTCAAAATTTCGACCTTTAATCGTATGTCACAAAAATTATTAAAATAATGAATTAAAATAATACTCAAACTAAATGACGAACAATAATACCGCGCCATCATACTTACATCAAACTTTTTAAGTTAACGCCAGTTACTAACTACAAGATTACAAATGTTTCAAATTTTAAGCTTAACGCTACACGATCGGTATTAATGTTCACATACTAGTTTTGACATTATTTTATTTTCAAACTATTTTAGTAATTTTTATATTTAAAAAAACTAAATATATCCAAAACTCTAGAAACTGTGACTTCATTTTTACACTAAAACCTTAATTAGAAACTGCAATTTCATTTTTATATTAAAACCGTAGTTAAAAATTATGGTTTTATTTTTGAACTAAAGTCTCAATGACTATAATCAAAAAATGAAACCACAGTTTTTAACTATGGTTTCTAAATTAGATTTTATTAAAAAAAAAATTAAGCAACTCTCCTGTAGAGGCTATTTTGAACAGATATTTTAAAAGTTGTCTAAAATAAATATATATTTTTATAAAAGGTTAATTTTGAACCTAAACTCTTATTTTGACCCAAAACTTCTCAAAAAGTGGCTGCAACGGTGCTAAAGCGTGAAATGGAATATTGAGAGGTCAATTAAGGAGGGTAAATTACAAATACTAAATTAGGAGTGTAAAACTAAAAACTGTAAAAAAATACAGGTGCTTTCCCGATTCCCGCCAAGACCATAAAGTCAGCTCCAATCCCAATGACGTTGAGGGTGAAGATGGATGGATGGTCATGGAAGCAGCAGCAGCTACTCAACATTCATTCAACAATAAGACAGTAGACAGTTGACAGTAGACACCTCCTTCCTCCTTCCACCTCCTGTCCTGTCAGATCTCATGGATCCAGATTCCCCTTCCTGTTTCCACCATACGGCGTCGTTTTAGACTCCTTTTTAACTCACTGAAAAATAAATTTTCTTTTATTTTATTTTAAAAAATTAAACTTTCCACCGCTTACTTCTTATCGCTCTGAATTCATGGCTTTTTGAATGCTTTTGGAAACTTTTCCAATTGGATGCCGCCTTCGATGCTCAAAATGCGCACAGTACTTAGCAGAAAGTGAATCCAAACATTTAATTAATTCAAATTTTAATTTTTACACTTGCGGATCCAAAATTCACCACCCAAAATCAACTCCTCCCCGAGAAAAAATTAAAAAAAAACCCCAAGACTAGCAATGAAACCCAAGACGGATCCACCACTCACAGCTATGGAAACCCTGCAAACAGTTCTGCATCCACATGGTGCGAAGCGCAAAACCCTAACCCTTCCCGCCATTTCCATCCCCACCGAATCTCCAAATCCAGGTCCGATTCTGAACCTCCGCGCCGTCCGTGATCGTGGGTCCACGCACCCGGGCACTGCTCCCATCGGGAACGACTGCACCGCGAAGGTCGCAGCCATAGTACTGCGTCCGGCCGACCCGATCTTCCCGCCGGAATGAACATGAATCCTACTGATCTCCGTACAGAAGCTGAGCGTGCTGTCGTAGGCAGAGAATACCGCCTGTTAGGTTCTTCACCGACACGTACTCGCGAGAATGTAGTCTACGGTGCCATTGAGATTGCGAAGCTCAAGCTGCAATTGCGTTCACTGAAATTATCGGTTCTTTGGGCTTGAACACGGAGAAGAAGACGATCAACACAACGATAACGATGAAAATTAAGAAGATTGTGGCCACGACGCATGAGGCTAGATTCGTACGGCCCGATGGTGGCCTCTGCTGTTTGACCATTGCTGAGCTGCTCAGCTGAGCAGAGAGGAGAGTGAGAAGAGAGACAGTAAAGGGCCGATAATTGGGGTGTTTGGATGCCGAGATGTGCGGTATATAACGGGGGAAAACCGGAAAAGGGATGGAAAAGAGAAAGCAGCAGCTGCTTTATGACAAATGATTGACAGTCAAGGCCCATTTTCTTTTCTTCTTGTTTTTTCCTCAAAAATTTAATTTTTATTTTTCTTATTTTTAATAAAAGACTAAAAACTGAATTTTTTTTTTTTTTGAATAATCAGGTATTAAATATATTCTAATTTTCTAATTACTTGCCCCTTATTTTGGATTTGATTACGAGGGCACCAGGGACAGATTCACTTAGCAAAAGGATCTAGGCTTCTAGGTGCACTCAATTAAATGGAAATATAGAAAATTGAAATTCACATTTCCTCCTTTGGTACTTATACAATTTTTTATACATCTTTTCACTTTCTATTTTGTATATTAAGTTGTCATTGTTGTAGTATTTCGTGAATACATTGAAATTGAAAGGAGAAGTAAAAAAATAATATTACAAAAAAATCCAATATTACATATCTCTAGATCGAACGTGATTGCCAGATAATCTTCTTAAAGATATTCGCTCTGTAGAGCAAGGGAGATTTCTGGCATTTACTTCTCAAGATGGGAATAATCTTTTAAGCTGACGATAATAATATTTTGTCACTATCCCGACAACCGAATAACGTCTCAGATTCTAACACAAAAGAGATCTTTACTTCAAACCAACGAAGAAAAATTTCTTGTCTTTTATCTTCCAAGAGAGCCAAAACTCTCTTTAAATACAACCTTAGCCAAATGGAAGATTTGAATATCATCTGACAGTTTCAGGCTAATGGATGAGAAGAATAAAAACTCATAAATTGAATTAAAGGAAATCAATTCCATAAAAGCAAATGTTTGAAAACCAAACGTTTCAAACGAAAAAACACATTCAAACGAAAAAGAAAAAAAAATAATTTCATTCAAATGAAAAAGGAAAAGTTCAACAATCCAATAATTCCCCACATGAATGAAATTGACACTCAGATTCCTCACACGTGATAGAGTACAATGGTTGACACTGCTTATCGTATTTGGTTCGCACGTAAAATGTAAAACAAAATCTCAAGCAAAGCAGCACAAAAAACAAACAAATGAGAACGCTGACCGAGCCCAACGAAATAACGCCGTGTCCAAGACGCACTCGCCCTCAACTTGTACCGAGGATATGACAATCGCCTCCCAGATAGAATCCGATCTCATTCCTCCGGCGGTACGGATCGGAGGACTTTCAACTTAACTCAACTTGCGTAATAACGATGCACGAATATAAGCAGCCGCGTTATAATGTTTTCGTTATTTTTAAATGGGAAAACGGAGTATAAATAACGGTGAAAGGTTTCACGAATGTATACGCTTGCCAGTGCCATGAATCAGCAGTTCGGCTCTGTCGACGAGACACATCTTTCATTCATTTACGACTCGATAAAACCAAAGTCCTAAATAATCCCACATGAATGAAAGTTCCGATATCAATACTCCTCGTGTATGCATGAGATGCAAAGTACGATTATTCCATGAGAAAACGTTGCATCAGGATAAGTGGTCTGAGACTTCGAACTTTCCTGCGGAAGCCTATCGACTTTACTCCTAGAAATCAAGACTCGACAAGCCTTCAACCGTCGACCTTCTCGCAGAGCTCAGATAATGTAAATCACACAACTATTTCGAACAAAATTGCTTTCACCGTTGTGTCTGCTGGCCATGAACACCGCCTCGGGTCTCATGAGTGTTTTAGAGAATCTCGGCCTTTGCAATTCCCTACGTGCGGCCTCACCACACTCACATAGTGATTTCTCAACATATACTTTCATAATCATTAAGTTTTCGCTTAACCTTCATATTAATATCAAGCTTTATCCGGAATGGGTAAAACAAATTAGACAAGACTCTACAATCGTCTTCATAACTTAGTTGTCCCTTTGAACCTGATCCCGGGATCTCCACTAACTATAGGGTGTCCGCTATGACGACTGCTTGTGAGGCCTTTAAACCCATTCCCTTAATGTTTTGGTAATCATCTCTAGTTGGGCCCATTAATGGATCTCGCAATATTATCTTTGACTTCACAGTCAATGGTGATAATTCCACTAGAAAGAAGTTGTCTTATTTGTCAGCGCCTTCGACGCATGTGTCGAGATTCTTCACCATTACATGACATTCCTGCCCTTCCTATCACGCTCGACTATCAAGCAATGTATACATACAATTCCGCAATCGGCTTAGCCAATTAGAATATCTTCCAAGAAATTTTGCCAATTTCGCTTTCTTCACCCAGCTTATCCAAAGCAATAAATTCCTCGATTCCATAGTGGATCTAGTAAATACAAGTTTGTTCGATGATTTCCAAGACACTCGCGCCCCACCAAGTGTGAATACATATCCACTTATTGATTTTGTGTCTTTAAAGGTTTGGCGATTAATTTGCATCACGTATCCTTCAAGTATCAGTCATTCTTGTAATGCAAAGCATAATTCGAAGATGCTTTAAGTAGCCCAATAAACGTTCTATAGCTTTCCAATGATTTTCTCACTGACTCAATCAGAATCTGATTTAAGCTATAACCGCACAAGCATGTCCGGGCCAAGATGCTTCTATGACATACAAGAAACTCCATTTATATACTAGCATACTCATTTTGAGTTTGCTTTCACTCAAGATTCTTGGGAAAGATGTAAATTAACATCTATCTAGTCTTTACTGCATAATATCTAGACTTTTATTTTCCAAGAATAGTTTCAATATAATGGGTTTGTATAGCTAATCCTTTCTGTTGCCTTATGATTTTAACCCTAAATAACATCGACCCCCATATCTTTCATTTCAAATTTACTTGCAAGCAAGCATTTGATTTTCTTAATAATCTCACCATCAACGTCGTTATAAGCATATCGCCTTTACATATAGACATAAATGGCAAAGCAATTCGAGTTTGGTTTAACATATACACATTTATCAGACTCATCTGAAACCATCTCGACAACATGACTTTGTCGAATTTAGCATGCCATTGTTTTGGTGCTTTTGTTTCAACTACAGAGTGACTTGATAAGCCAACATACTTTCTCTCGCTTCGTCTTAACAAATGAACCCTTCGGTTGTTCCAATATATTTTCTTCTAAATCTCCATTTAAGAAGGCGTTTCACATCCATTTGACGTGGATTTCTGCTTATACACTGGCCATATAGCAATTAGCACTTTATAGATGTAATTCTAGTAACAGTGAATAAGTATCAAATAATCAGACCTTCCTCGTTGCGGTCCTTTTACTACAAGCCTAGCCTCAGATTTATCAATAGCACTATTATGCTTTCATTTTCCTCTTGAAAATCCACTTGCATTGTAGTGTTTATTACCAGGAGGGAAGGTCAAACTAATTTCATGGCGATTTGACAAGATGGATTCAACTTCACTATTGATAGCTTCTTCCTAACGGGCTTCGCCGGTCACAAATTCTTCTTTTGAATGTCCGAGGCTCATTTTCTAAACAGACACGCGAAAATCAGTCCAAAAGACATGGAAGTCCTTCTTGCCTTTACTACGTCTAGGTTCATCCTCCATTGGATCACTTCTAGATATAGTATCTTGAGACCTCTTATTATTATCAATTGCCTCATATACTATGTTATATGGAAATATATTTTCAAAGGAAATATATTTTCAAAGAACGAAGCGTCCCTTGATTCAATGATCGTATTGACATGTATATCTGGGATCTCTGACTTGTGAACAAGAAAACGATATGTGCTGCTATTCCGAGCATATCCATAAAAAACACGCCAAAATTCTTGGTCCTACCTTAACCTTTTTAGGTTTGGGGAATGTTAACCTTTAGCCAAACACCCCCACACTTCGAGATAATCTGGTTGCATTCTACTTCCATTTCATAAAGGAGTTTGTCAGGTCTTTCTCAAAGGTACTCTATTTAAAATAAAATTTGCTTTTAAACAGGTTCCCCCACAAATTGTGTGGTAAACTGTGAACTATTTAACAATGCATTCATTGTTTCCTTTGAAGACCGGTTTTTCCTTTCCGCTAATTCCATTAGACATAAGTATAAGGAGCTGGGCTATTTGGTGAACGATACTAAATCCCTGCATAAATTTCCTCAAATGAAATTCATATTCACCTCCTCTCGTCACTCTTATGATTTTAATTTTCTTGTTCAACTAGCCTGTCTCCTGGCCTTATAAGATTTAAAAGCATTCATAACCTCATCTTTGCTACTAAGCAAGTAAACATAACAATACCGCGAGCAATCATCTATAAAAGTAATAAAATACTTATTACCACCTCTTAACGGTATTGATTTCATATTGCATATCTCATAAACTAAAGGTTCCGAAAGTCTATTATCTATAGAGTGGAAGGGGGCTTAGAAAATTTAGATTCAACATCACACACTGGTATTTCTCATCTGACAAATAAACTTCAGCAACAGTCCCATATTCATTAATTTCTTTATTGACTTATAGTTAACGTGTCCTAGTCTAGCATGCCAAATGTTAGAAGATTCAAGCACATAAGAAGAAGCAACTTTATTCAAATCATCCTCGTTACAACAAGCCATTACATTTAATTTTTGAACAAACCATCACTCGTGAGATAACCCTTCCTACATACATCTCATTTTTTGAGAGGCCAAATCACAGATACAAACCAATCCTGAAGCCATTCTCTAAGGAGAGCCTCGACACTACCTCATAACATCCGGCACATGCGTAACATTAATTAGTGTCAGCGCTCTTCCATGTCATCCTGAGCAATCTTTCGACACCTTCAACCTAGAGGCTGATGAATTACCCATATAAAGTTTTTCATCACCCCACGTTGTGATGAAACATCGACCGTTTGCAGCCATGTGACGAGTTGCTCCAAAGAGATCAATCCACCACCGGGGTTTCCCGCCATATTACACTCTGATATCATAGCAAACATAGCTGATATCATCAAACACCACTGAGTGATCTTTTTCCACCATATTACCCCGTGTTTTCCTCGTCGCTTGGCTCGCAGTTTTCGGGGTCGACATGTCCAGACTTGCCACAGGCCAGCTAATTCTGCCAACGAACTTCTTGTGCCTCGCTGAATCCATCTCCGCATTCGCTGTGCATTTTCCTTCTTATCGGGTTTAGATCCTTCAACACCGCCCTCGAAACTTCTAGATTCTTCCCAACTTTCTTCTCGCATGTTCTATTGTCTTCCCTCAATCCTCAACCGAACAATCAAGTCTTCAAGTGACGTACCTTTATCTTGTGTTTGAGATAATTTTTGAAATCTTTAGATGGTGGCAGCTTTTCAACGGATCCAAATTTCTACTTGAAATGTCTCACTTGTAGTCATTCCTTCAAAGATGAATATCATGCACAACCATCAAGCTCTGAACCGACTTTAAGACGGTCTTTGAATCAACCATCTTGAGTCTAGAAATTTACCGACAATGAATTTCTTCTCACCGACATCTTCGATTTTCAGACTTCGTCTAAACTATCCTACAACTCCCAGCCGCTTTCTGCAGCGCATCATAGACGTTATAGAGTATTTTCCGTAATCAAGTTGAGGACATAGTTGGGTACACGTGAAGTCGAGTGATTCCATGCATCCACAAGATCCAACTTTTTCTTTATTTGTCTCTCCAACGCCCACTTAGACCATCCTCATCGGTGAGGTCTCGCAAGCTTCACACATGGTGATAGAACAACATCTTTTGTTGCCATCTCTTGAAATCGGTACTTTAACAGCTAGATTTCGCTTTTTCTCCAAGGATCTGGAATAGAAAGTTAACCGGAGTCGAAGGCAAAGCCATTTCTGAAGCAAATATTTGAATATAAATATGCAACAAATAGTTTGAATGTAAAACTGCAGTACATAAATGAAAAATATTTGAATACAGAAACAAATATTTTAATACAACAGAAACGGAAAAACTGCAGTCTTCAAAAAATTTGAATACAATAGAAACTGGAAAAACTGTTAAGACAACATTGTAATACAAAACGAATGCATAATAAAAACAAATCAGAATCGAATTCGAAAGCATATAAAAAATATTAAAATTGAAACATAATGCTTTTTTTTACAAAGGTGCCAAAGAATATAAAATTAAAAATAATGAGAACTAGAGGCAGACTAAATATTTGAGTCAAATTTCAATGTTTGAGCCAAATTTGGTCACAGAACAAAATGAAAAAGTCGTTAAACTTAAAACTGTGAATAATTTTTATAATACCAAATGTATTTAAAAATCAGAACAACTTTTTCTCAGAATACCTAACAAACAAAAAACTTGAAGAGATGGAAAGAAAGAAAATAAATAAATAAATAAATTGTAACAAATATTTTTAATGTAAAATGTTTAATGATATCCCACTTTTCTATTCGTCTGCATCTAAAAATGGGAAAAATCGTCAGATTAAAAAAATGTTTGAGCCAAAAACGAATGCAGACTAAACAAGGAAAACGAAAATTGCCTTAAGAGTCACCAAGGTGTTCGTTAAAAACATAAAAAAAATTATAAACTAATATTTTTAACGGAAACGCACGTAGGCTCCTACCGCTCGCTCAAAACCGAAACTTTAAACAAAAAAATTTAATCAATAATTTGTTTTTATAGCTTCGCTCAAAACGGAAATAAACAAAAAGTCAGAATTTAATACAAGATAGAAACGAAAAAGGAAAAAATCTGTAAACGAACACAACAAAAATTCGTGAACGAAAAAAAAATCTGTAAACGAACACAACACAAATTCGTCTTAAGAGTGTTGTCGTATTTGTTCGCATACCAGAACATAAAAACAAACCCGGCGTAGTAAAGTAGACAAAAACAAACAAAATGAGAATGTCGCACCCAGCCCAACGAATAACGCCGTGTCCTTAAGACGAATTTGGGCCCTCAACTTGTACCGAGGACAATGGACAATCGCCTTCCCAGATGTAACGGATTCGTTCCTCCGAAGTGGGTACGGATCTGAGGAATCCCGACGAACTCAACTTCATAGTAACAATCGCACAAAAATGAATAGATATGCAAGAAGTGATGAGAATGTTTTTTGTTATTTTTAAAAATGGGAAAAATGAGAGTATAAATAACCTAGGAAGTATCTCCACGAACAGGACATGCTCTGTCAAAAATAAGATGAACCAAGCAAAGTGTCTGTTCGATGAGGGACACATCTTTTCATTCATTTAAGGAATTTGTGGAAACCAAAGTCCCAACAACACCTGCATATGAGAGGTAGGTTTTACCTTTTGAACCAATATGTTTACTCTACTAACTAAACAGTATACACAATGTCCTTAAACTATTCTATCAATTGTGTAGATGATGACATATCTCACACAGGAATCTTCCTAACATTCCCAAGTTCTAATTTTTATGTTCATTTTGGCCATGAATATGTGTCTGGTTCTACAAGAGTTTAATAGAAATTGTGTCCCTACTCATTTCCCTTTGAAGCGGCCCACTTCACTCTTACATAGGTGATCTCCTAACTAAGAGTAGCTTATGTTATTCTTTTCTGACTTTCCATGGCATATGGATCATTAAAAGCATACCAATCCCTTCTTTATGAGCACTGCTTCATCATAGAATGGACATGTGATCTATCCCCACAGCGGGATTAACAAAGTCTTTACAATTTAGTTGTCCCTTTGAACCTAGATCTTGGGATCTCTAGACAACTAGATTGGATATCAATTGTATCAACTTGTTCTTTTACGGGCTTTAGTTTCATTCCTTTTGATGATTTTTCAACCAATTTTCTGTTTAATCTTTTGGTTAGCAGATCCGCGATGTTATCCTTAGATTTTAAAAATTCTAGAGAGATAACCCCAGTTAAGAGTAGTTGTCTAATGATATTGTGTCTACAACGAATGTGTCTAGACTTACCATTGTACATACTGTTTTGTGCTCTTACCACAGATCACTATCACACGTATGCATATTTGAGAGGGCAACAAAAGTTTTAGCCACCTTGGAATATCCTCTAGGAAGTGGCGTAGCCATTCCTCCTCTTCCCCACATTTGTATAGGACTATAAACTCATATTCCATTGTGGATCTAGCAATAATCGTTTGTTTTGAGGATTTCCATGAGACTACTACTACTCCTCCCAATGTGAACACATAACCACTTTGGGATTTTGAGTCTTTAACATTTGATATCCAATTAGCATCACTGAATCTTTCCACACAAAGAAAGATATCTTCAGATAAGTGTTCCCATAATCACGAGTAAACCTTAAGTATTTTATTACTCTATAATTCCTTGCTAATGTTGGGGCCTCCGTGATTATTCGTATAACCTCACTAATCTACTAAATCGAATAGGCTATGTCCGTCTTGTACACCATTAGGTACATCAGACCGCTTATTACTTTGAGAGTATTCTACTGAGAAACACTCTTCCTTTTATTCTCGATGATGCAAGGTCGCATCAACTAGCGCTCTGCACCTGCACTGGACTTTATCAAACTTTCCAAGAATATTGTCAACATAGTGACTCATTTGAATGAGTCAAACTCGATATTCTTTTGATTTTTATCTCAAAATTACATACAAGTCCTATGTTCTTCATAACACCCGTGAATTTATGCATATTAGTTAGGAAAATAATAAATGCATACGACTCAGATAGAGGCGTACGGAAAAAAATAATAATGACATGAATTTGTATAGGTATAAATTAGGGAAAATAAGAATGACAGAATTTTTATAGGCATACGTTATGAAATAATAGATAATTCAATTAGTAACAATCAATTAATTTTACCAATAGGTAAAATGCATTCTTCCATAGATACTCCTAGGTATAAATTGAATAAGAAAAGAAATCATTTTTATTCATCTTTTGAATTTCTTTTCATCGTAGAATTCCGTGAGGACGTAATACTTTCATCTAAGGTTTGAAGAACAAATTTAGGTAAGATCTTCCCATTTTATTTTACTTAAATTTCTTTGATGATTCTCTTTAATTTATTTGCTTAGGGATCAACCTTGAAGTTAAAGTCAAATTGTGACACTTGGCCCTTTAGAAATAAAATAAAATAAGATTTATATACATAACGAATTACTGAAGACAGAATTAAAGATACGATAATTTTGAAAGTTAAAAATAATAATAAATAAATAAGATAAATTTGAAAAGGCCAATTTTGTATAACATATGTATTTGATAAGTATTTAAAGATATGTATTTTGCAAGTAAATATTTTATTATGATTAAGAATTTATAAGGAATATGATTAAAATAATTATTTAGCAATTATAGTAAATAAGATCCGTTAATAATACTTGTTGTCAAGTATGATAATTGTTAAGTAAAAAGGCTAGATGAGTATTGTATAATAATATAATTTGTAAAATATTATTAATATTATTTCTTTCTAGTAAAGATTTAGTTCTGATTAAGAGCATAAAAAATAAAAAAATATTAAAATAAGATCCAAAAAGGAATATGAGTTTATAAAATTTGTAAAACTACCTAATTTAAATAGTTATCATTCGAACAGCTTGTCAATATGTTTGAGTAAACAAAAATCACGCTGATGTAATAAAACTTTATAAATCACAAATTTTATAAATATTTAGAAATCCATTAACTTTTATTATCATGGATTAAAAAATTAAAAATAATATCATTGTTAAGAATAACAAATTATGAAAGTTTTAAAATTAAATAAGTAATGATGATAGTTTCTTCCTTATTATTTTAGGATAAATGATTTCATTTAAAGTAAATTCTTTCTGATGTTTCTTTCTGTCACTGAAAGACTTTCTAAGTGTAGCTGATATTAATGAAAATATTTTTAAAAAAATTGTTTGTTTTTACTTCATTTGAGGGATTCGAAATTGCTTTTAACTCGAATTATATATAATATCATTTAAATAGTTTTTACTTTTTATTTATTTGATTATCCACGGATCAAAAGTAGTTTTGTAATATCAGATTAGATTTGTTTTGTTTACTAAAGAAAATGTGGAGATATGATGTTTGTAATTTGAACTTTGAACGTAAATATTTGACTTCTGCTATTTTGGCCTCAATAACATTTAATAATAGTTGACACTATTCACCCTTGTCAACTTGAATGGTTAGTTTACCTTTACATTCCTCGTAGCGAATGTGACACTAACCCCAAATTTGCGTTTTTGCCAGTATACATTAGCATTAAGAATACTGCTTGGCCCACCTTAAATTCGAACACCTTCATGGCTAAATTCACCCATTTAAAAAATTCTACACGGTCGGGCACCATTTGATATTCACGACTGTAGATAAAAATATATTTGAAATGTATTTGATTTTGACTTGATATGAAAGTGTTTGAATCAAATTTAATATGAAATTGTTTGATCATACTTGATATGAAACCCATTCAAATGGGATGCTTAATGTCATATTACTTCATACTGTCTAACTATTTTGAATCAAAAGTTTTGATGAAAAAAACATCTCCTATTTGTTATATGATTGAAAACTTTTTATCCATGAAAATGTATTAGTATTTCATTGAGCTTTAAGCTCACTCCATTCATGATTACATTTCGTTATTTTTAGTTTTCGCATGAAATAATGGCTAGGTTGTGACCATTAGATTTGATTAGAACTCTTTATGTCGATCATGTCAACTAATAAGTTCATGTTTATGAAATGTCGGGTTTGAAAGTTAATCGAGAAAGTCACTTCTGATAATAGCATTCTTTTTTTTCAGATATACACAAATGATTTGGGAGATTCCAAATATTGTTATATTCTCGAACAAACTTATGTTTATTATTATCCATACCAGATTTGGATTATTAGAAGTAATTTCTATCAAAGATGAAATTTCAATTGGGAGAGTTGATGAATTTAGAAAAGTTGCACATTTACTTTCTTGGAATGTGTGTTTGCAATTGGACAAAATCCGCCATGAATGTTAGTGTCGCTTTCACACTTCAAACCTTCAAATGGGCGCTTAAGGGTGTGAATTGACGTCATGCCCTGCAGTGGGTTTCGGGGCGTGACATTTCAGCGGCAAACTCTATAATTTAACATGTTCGTGAGATGTGATTATCTTGATCATCAATATGCCCCAACCCCACACGCCTTATAACAAAAGGGGTGCGAGACTAGTACTGAACTCTTGCCTTCTTTTCGGCATAACAGGCCCAAGTCTTATAACTCGAATCAAAATATCATATAAAAAGATACAAAATAAAACTACCAATTGCAAGGGTGTTTACAAAGTGTCAATACATACAATTCCTAAGTTTCCTGCTATTATATACACAAAACCGGTACATTACATTTACATAATCGAGCGCTAAACCCAAAGGTACGAACCCTTACAAGTGTGTCGGGCCCAAGAGTAATGCGGAAGACGCACGCCCTCTCTGTACCTACATGGATTACAACCTCGTCTAAGCTTAACGCTTTAGCGGAAACACGATATGACTTACACATGTACACATGCATTAATACTTTACGAGGTATATAATAAGAATAAATATACAAAAGAGTGTATATTAGAATTTCTCATGAATTCATATAGCAAACTAATACATATTCTCAGATTGACAGCAGATGAGTACTTTATCCGCATCTCCCGTAGGAGTTACAAAGTTTATACTTATACTGAGGTACTTGTAGGTACTACAGAGCTTATCCTTGTACAGAAGCACTCAGAGTTCTGCGTAGCTTATTCTTTAACCTTATAGTTATTCGTAATTTTATCATATAACCGCTTGAATAGCTGTAATCGCACAAGAAATGAGTAGAATACAACACAATAGGTACCTGAAGGTACGGTACGGTACCTGAAGGTACGGTACGGTACTGAGGTGCCGTAGCACAAAGCAGGAGTGCCAAAGCACTGATAAGAGAGTACCAAAGTACTATACGTGTCTGCCCACATAATGTTGTCAGAAGATTGCAGGTTACAAGACGGATCAAAGAGTAATCAAGTACTATACGTGCCCGCCCATCGCAATGCGGCGTCAGAACACTAGCAAGCGTCGCGCTAATCGACAGAGAGTACCTGGGTACTATATCGCGGCCCGGCTATGTAAAAAGCGGCTCAAGATCAGCAGGAGGCCAAGCACTGGATCGAGACGTGTTTGCCCATGTACCGTAAGGTCGAAGACTACGTGAGTGCCAAGCACCAATCAAAGACGTGTCTTCCCACGTAACAAAAGTGTCGCAGCTAGCGTGAGCGTCGGCTAATCGATCGTAGACATGTCCGCCCACGCACGTGGCGCAAGTCGTGAAAGCACCTCAGCTTGAAGGCGAGTGTCGCGGTCATTCAATTATCCTGGCCTTTAAAGTACCCTACCAATGGATATGTGTTCCTCAGTGGAACCTACTTATCTTATCATCATGTGGCATTAAGTTTCGCCTCGCGATGATTCTCGCCGCCCTGGCGATAAGGGTACGGTCTTTAATTTTTCCTTTACTTTATTAAACATGAATAACTTTCACAATTTATGTGGTCCTCATTAGTTCGATAGACAAGTCCTCAGGATAAAGGGATAACAAAATGAAACAAAACATCAAAATTTAAATGCTATGAATAAAGAGCTAATGCTAGCCACAGACCTTCGCCTAGCACGCCCGCGCACCCGAGGCTTAATTCGCTTCTCCCACTCCCGCCACGTCGTGGCGTGACCTCACACTGTGGCCTCCTACGGCGAGACCCACATTGCCCAGATTTTTATGATTTCTTCTATTTTTCCAAAAATCCAACCAAAACCCTCAAATATTCCTAAGGCATCACTGAAAACAACTCTCAAATGGGTTCTAACCTCACCAAAACAAAACATATAGATTAATTAGAGTTTTTCCAAACCCAAACTCTAATATTTTTAAGTTAGGTTAACTTCCTAACACCCAAACATGTCTCCAAACACCATAAACCAAGAATCCATACAAGCCATACTCATCTTATACAAACTAAGGTTTTACCAACCCAACTTTCAATAAATCTAGGGTTATGATGAATTCCTAACTAAAAACCCTAGAAAATTGGAATCTCACTAATATCCATACAAACACTTCCATACAAGTACCTTACAAAAACATAGCATTCAATACTCAAGTTTCCATACATAGTTTCCATACAAAACCCAAAACAAATTCAAACAAAACCATAGCAAATCCAAACAAGTATCCAAACCTTTCTTAGCTTCCTCTTCTTCTTCTCTTCTTCCCCTTCTTCTTCTCCCTTCACGTATGAACCTCCCCTAAAATGAGAGACCAACTTGGTCTTATCCCATTTTGGCCCACTTCCTTTTATTGCTCTTTGGTCCCCATCTCTCCTCTATTTTGCACCCAAAAGTTATCATGCATTTTTCTATAATAACATATCATCTTCTTATATTATGACTTTTAGATCATGTTTAATAAATTCCACTTTTGCAATTCTTGTATCTTGTACAAATTCCTGTGTTTCGTATTTCACGTTTGTATTTAAATTACGAAAATTCAAATTATACCTACAAAATAATCTAAACATTCGTAAAATGACTAGGGATATATTTCTCGGGTGTTAAGATCACTACCGACAATAAAGATGTCATCTACGCACCCATACAATGACATATCCATGTGTTCCATATATTTGACACTGCATAATAATTCTGTCATATTCACTAATTTCAATCCTACGTGACATCATAACGTTATTAAATTTTCAGCCATTGTTTCAAGACTTGTTTTAACCATACTAGATTTCAATTAATTTATAGACTTAATTTTCTTATCCCTCGGGAGCGTAAAAAAACCTTCGTAAGCCGTTCTTTTTTAATGTAGTTTTCTTCATTTAATTCTCCATTTAAAAATGTTGTTTTTACATCCATTTGATATATTTCAAGATTTCTTAGTGTAGCAATTGCAAGCACCATCCTTATGGAGTTTATTCTCGTCACAAGAGAATATGTGTCAAAATAATCTAAGCCCTTAATTTACTTGTAACCTTTGATCACAAGCCTTGTCTTGTATTTGTCTATTGATTCATCTACTTTCCTTTTCCTCTTGAACATTCATTTGAAGCTTAAAGGTTTACAACCTGGTGGAAGATCCACTAATTCCCAAGTGTGGTTATGTAGTATGAAATCAATTTGACTCTTAATAGATTCTTTCCACATGAGACCCTCTATAGAGTTCACTGACTCCTTGAAAGTCCGAGGTTCCCCTTCAAGCACATACATCATAAAATCTGGACCAAAAGATTTATCTATCATTACTCTTTTACTGCGTTTGGGTTCTATCTTACCATCTTGATTTTGACTATTTTCATTAATAGCCTTAAGCACTCGTTTCGATGAACTTAGTTCTTCTTTGGATTTACATGGAAATACATCTTCAAATAATGATGTATTCCTCAATTCCATTATCGTGGTTCTCGTGGAATATCCGGGATATTCACCGTGGATAAGAAACTCAAGGCGCATTGTTATGCATAGCCAATGAAAATGCAATCAACAGCTTTAGGGTCCTGGCTTTCACCTTTTAGGGTGAGGAACTCCGCCACTTCTCACAAACATCCTACTACTCCAAGTATTTATATCACCACTGGTTTATCCCACTTTAGAGTCTTCTCTGCTTTCTTTTAAGGTATTTTATTCAAAATGTAATTAGTAGAAAAAATGGCTTCTCCCCACATGTTTTGTGGTAGATCAGAACTAATCAACATTACATTCATCATTTCCTTTAGAGTGCGATTCTTTCGCTCTGGCACTCTATTGGATTGAGGTGAATAAGGTGTCGTGGTTTCATGTATAATCCCATGTTGAGTACAAACATCAACAAATGGTGATTCATACTCACCACCTCGATAACTTCTTAGCACTTTAATTTTCTTGTTTAGTTGATTCTCAACCTCGTGTTTGTAGAGAACAAATTTTTCTATCACCTCATCCTTACTTTTGAGTAAGTACACATAACAATATTTGGTGCTATCATCAACAAAGGTTATAAAATATTTATTACCACCTCTTTTTTGTATAAATTTCAAATCACATATATCACTATGGATTAAGTTAAGAGGTTCAGCCAAAGGTTTTTCAACATTTTCAGCATTTATCAAGTCGGCTACCAACACAAGTTCCACGCTATGCTTTCCATCAATTTGGAAAGTTGGTATATGATTTAAGTTAATTAATCTATGTAATACACTATACTACATGTCCCTGCCTACCATGTCATAGATTAGAAGACTCAAGAATAGGCCATAAGTACTAGTTTATTCATATCGACTTACGATAGTCATTACATTAAGCTTCCACATACCACCACTCAGAAATCCTTTTCCTACATACATTCCGGGCCTTTGACAAAACAAATTTATCTCGATCAAACACCAACCAAATCCATGACTATTCAACAAATGGACCGTATTAATAAAGTTCTTATGGATTTCAGCACATACAAGACATTTGTCAAAGTTAGTTCCTTTCAAACATCAATCTTCAGACCACTTTTCCTCGTCCGATGTCCGGCGGCAGAGTTCCTATGAACACCTTTTCCAACTTCACCGTCCAAAGGTGGAGAAAATCTTCACCGAGCACACATGATGGGTAAAGACTGTCAATCCACCTTTGCCCTTTGGAATTGGATCCCATTAAGTTCAATTTAAATTACAACCGTGAGTTCAATGCTCGATACACATCCTTGGAGATGTCAGCCAATCACATCGCTTCCTCAGTTTGTTCCTCTTTGTCACCTCGCAATAAGAAGATTTACGACCTCGGCCTCCCGCAGTTGAAGCATTCTCATGAACTTTTGCTTCTGGAGACTTTTGTGTCCCAACTTAGTGCATTTCCCTTTGTTGTTGACTTTCTTGAACTTGGAACTTTGACCATGTTCCACAAAGTTAGCCTTAGCCTCATTAGGATTGTGTGCCACTTTCTGCTCAGATCCTTTATTATCTTCTTCGATGCAGAGTCTAATAACTAGATCTTCAATGTTCATCTCATTTCTCTTATGCTTGAGGTAGTTCTTGAAGTCTTTCCAAACAAAAGTGCAAATTTTCAATACGCTTGTCACTAAAAGTTTCGCTCAACATAATTCCCTCGGTATGGATCTCATGGAGGATTACTTGAAGTTCTTAGACTTGACTGACAACGGTCTTGGAATCTACCATTTTATAATCAAGGAATTGACCCACGACAAACTTCTAAGCCCCAGCATCCTCGGTTTTATATTTCCGGTCTAGTGATTCTCATAGCTCCTTGACTGTTTTCTTATCTGTATACACACATTGTATAGAGAATCAGTCGAAGCATTCATGACGTAGTTCCTGCACAAAAAGGTAGAATGTTTCCAAATATCCACAGCACTGATGACTTTGATATCACGCTCATCTTCTTTGAGCTTAGGAGCTTTTTCAATCAATTATCTCGCAAGATTCAAGGTGGTTAGGTAGAATAACATATTTTGCTACCACCTTTGAAATTGTTTCACCGAATTTCAGCTTTTCTCTGCTCGAGACAAAGATAGGCACAAGAAGAGGCATCACCATTTATGCCACAAAGAGGGCCACTCTACAGATGCAAAGTGTGAATCCACAACGTTGAACCCAGAGATTCATTTATCTTTCAAAATTATAGACATCAGGTCAATTTTTCTATTCCCAAACCAATTCTCATAATAATCGAAAATAACAAATAACAAAGATTCATGTGAAAGAAATACTGGGCATGTAAAACCTGAGCTAGAACCAGATTCCTTAAATAGAATATTTCGTTCCCAGCGAAAGACTGAGGCCACAATACCTCTACTGAAAATCCAAACTTTTAGACATAACTCTTCTCAGATCGTAATTTCTAATTTCCTGTTCACAAAGGAATTGCCCAAACATAAATGAGCGCAGGGCTCGCACACCCCTTTAAATCCTATGTCATGTGTTCAAACCCCTATCAGATTTTATATGAAAGCGGATTTTTCTTAATAAGCCAACAAACCAGTTTGCTTTTGACATGATAAAATTTTCCTTTTTTTTTCCACTCAATAAAACCGTGAAAGTTTTTTCCTTAAAAAACCAAGGTGTTAATTTTCGAAAACTTCTTTTCCTTCAAAACCAAGGTGTTAATTTCCGAAAACTTCTTCCAAGTGAGGGTAGAGTTTTGGTTTTTTTTAAAAAAAGGAGATATGCTTTTTTCCCTTTTTCCAAGGTGTAAATTTTTTTCCCTTTTTTTTCCGTTACCACTTACCAGGATGGAAAACTGATTGGTTTTCCTGAAAAAAAGAGGACAAATTCTTTTCTTTAAAAGAAAAACAAAAATCCAGAAAACAACACTTTCATTTAAAGATACTTTTGTCTTTTATTCCCACGTGTTTTTTTTTTCTTTTAAAAAATAAAAGAAAACTTAAAAAAAAAGCTTTTCCTTTGCAAAAAAATTTTCCCCTTTTTGTTTTAAATAATTGGAAAAACCTTTTTTCCAGCGTCGCTCCTCCGATCAATTTCCGACGTCTTGCCCTATTTGATTGACTTGCTGGTTTTTTTTTTTCTTACCCTTAGAAAGACTTCAACCCACTCTATTTCTTCTCTCTCTCTCTTTAAACTAATTTTTACTAACAAAACACAAAACTATCTCCAACCCACTCTATTCCACTATCTATTTTCTGGGCTTAACCTAAACGCTTCACCAAACGCGAGAAATATTCGTTCTCTAAATTCTCTCTCACCTTTTTTCTCTACTTCTCTCTATATATACGTTTTACTTTTTAACCATCAAGAAATAAAATCGTGCCAGAAATGTAACGCCACGTGGAATGACTTTAAAACGCCATAGTTTAAAATAACGAATTTAATATTTAAATATATTTCAAAGAAATTTAATTCGTTGAAAGCTGGACAAGACGCTTAATCATTTAAGCTCATACAAGATTTCATAATTATACTGAAATTGAAAGAAAAAGCAAAAAAAGAATATTATAAAGAAATCCAATATTACAGATCAGAGAAGAGAAAGATCGAGCCTTGTTATACAATTTTTTTAAAATAGATTCATTTTTTTTTGTGGTGCTTTAAGATTTCATCAATGTCTACTTTTCAGAATATAACAATCTTCAAGCCACGATAATAACATTTTGTTAGTCAACCCAATGAACCGATATTGGCGAAGAAAAATTTCTTATTTTCTATTTTCCAAGATAGCCAAAACTCTTTTTAAATGGGACCTCAGTCAAACGAAAATTTTGAATGTCATCCGACAATTTCATTCTAACGAACAGAGAAGAATAAAAAGTCACAAAATGAATTGAAGGAAATCAATTCCATAAAAGCAGGCATTTGAAAACCAAACGTTTTCAAACAGAAAAACACATTCAAACCGAAAAGAAAAAAAATAATTTCATTCAAATGAAAAAGGAAAAGTTCAACAATCCAACAGTAATAACTTGTTCATATAAAGATTCAAACCTAAAGTCTTTTCACCTCTATATTATTTGAATCAGGTCTCAAAGACAAGTGCTTAACACATAGAATTATAAAATATTTTTATATTTTTACGACCATTTTTGTTAGATATATTTTTTAGGTATTTTGTGAGATGTCTCTTAAAAATATCGTTCACGATTTTTATAGGAATAATATATAATTTAAATGTCATTTAAGCATAACTCAAGTGATAAAGGGCAAAAAAATATGTATCTTATTGAAATAAATGTCTTGACATAACCATTAAATCATATAATAAGAATGGGCAAAAATCTATAATTTGTATTTCTCAAGTATTTTGCCTGTCCCCTTCAAAAGTAAAAGTTAAGGGCTTTTGGAGGGCCCAAATCCCCTCATCGTGTAATTTTATGTAAACCTAAATCCATTTTGATAGTGGGGTTGGGGTTCTTTATGTTATGTATTATATTTGACGAAAAGAGGGAGAGGGGAAAAAATTAGGACACTCAATTGTATGTTTAAATTCAGAAAATTAATTGCATATTTCTAAATTTTATTCTATAATTTAATCATTTTAGCTCCAATCCATCCCACTAGTCCATAAAATCAAATTTAGTAATGTTATAAAACAGCGTAAAAAATGCAAAGCTAAAGATAATTATGCTATTCTCTTTATATATATCTAAAGAGAAAATAAATGAGAAAATAAATACTTAATGAGAATAAAGGGAGGGAGAGAAAAAGAGAGAAGACTTTTCATTGAGATGATCTTATAAATAATGAGCTCCTTTCTAGTTCAGTGTATAAGGATTCATATTGCCAATTTTAAATAACTTATAATGATGTTAATAATGATCACCATAAAGCATGTTCATGAACTTCCAAATTGAAGTTTATTCATGAATCTATAAGGGACATTAAGTGATATGATGTCTATCATTCATCACACAATTAATGTGATCATTCACCACATGATTCTTTATTTATAAAACTCCCCCTTGAATGACCACCATAAAGAATATGTCTCATTAAACCTTGCTAGTAAAAACCCTATGGGAAAACCTAGCGAAGGAAAAATAGTACAATATTCATATAATGTTATAGATTGTTCTTACCTTGTTATGATTGCCTCGTTAAAAACCTTGTCAGTAAAACCTAGTGAGATAAAACCTGGACGAAGGGAAAAAGAGTGCAGTACATTAACATCTTGTCACAAGCATGCTCCCCCTTATGTCAATATCTTTAAGTTGGTGCACTCCAATCTTATGTATTAGCTTCTTGAATGTTGAGGTTGGCGATGACTTCGTGAATAAATCTACTAGATTATCACTTGACCGTATTTGTTGAACATCAATTTTACCACTCTTTTGGAGTTCATGTGTATAAAAGAACTTTGGAGAAATGTGTTTAGTTCTATCTCCTTTGATTTGTGCAGTGGATGCAACATTATCTTCAAATAATGTCGGTTGTCTTAGATAGAGGGGAGTCCGCATGATTCTTAGATATATTTAATCATCCATCTTAGCCATATGCATTCATGACTTGCTTCGTGAATTGCTATAATCTCTGAATGATTCGATGATGTGGCCACCATTGTTTGCTTAAAGGATCTTCATGAGATAGCAGTTCCATTACAATTAAACACATATCTTGTTTGTGATTTGGCCTTATGTGGGTCTAAAAGGTATCTTGCATCAAAATATCTAAATAATTGCTGCTTTGATTCATTTGAGTAAAATAGACCCATATCAATTGTTCCTCGGAGGTGGCGAAGTGGAATTATACCTAGCTAATAAATTGACAGAAAAAGCAATATCTGGGCGAGTACAGTTAGCAAGATACATAAGTGCACCAATACACTAAGATATGGTACTTTAGGACCAAGTAATTTTTCACCCTTTTCACAATGACTAAATGAGTCATTTTTCACGTCAAGTGAACGAACAATCATTGGCGAACTTAAAGGGTGTGCTTTATCCATATAAAAACGTTTAAAAATTTTCTTAGTATATGCCGGTTGATGAACTAAAACTTTAGTAAGGAAATGCTCGATCTGTAGGACAAGACAAAATTTTGTTTTCCCTGGATCTTTCATTTCAAATTCTTTTTTCAAATATTTTGTTGTTCTTGTGAGCTCTTCTGGAGTCCCAATAAGATTTACATCATCAACATATACAACAATAATTTCAAATCCGGTTTCTGATTTCTTTATAAAAATGTATGGACATATAGGGTTGTTTGCATACTCTTCTTTCAATAAATACTCAAGTAGCGATCGTATCATTACACGCCCGATTGCTTCAATCCATATAGAAATCGTTGTAATTTGATTGAGTACATATTACAAGACTTTGTATTATATGCTTTAGGCAATTTAAATCCTTTAGGGATTTTCATATATATATATATATGTCATTATCCATAGATCCATATAGATAAGCTGTGATGACATCCATTAGACCCATATCCTACTCCTTCTCGGTAGGACCGGTTAGTTTTATTAGAAAACGGAAAGTAATTGCATCCATGACAGGAAAATATGTTTCGTGAGTCGGTCTACCTCGTGTCTTCGTGAGAAACCTTGCGCATTAATCACGCTTTATATCTTATGATCTCATTATTTTCTTATTGCGCTTCGCATAAATACTTATTCAGACTAACACTTTACACCTTTAGGTGTTTAAACTACAGGTCCAAAAACGTCTCGTTTCATTAATGAGTTTAATTCTGTCTGCATAGCTTCTTTTCATTTTGGCCAATCATTTCTATTTTAACATTCTTTCACATTTTGTGTTCTGATCTCTATCACTTTATGATGCCCAAGGTCATCCGGAAAGGAAAATATTATTGATATAATCGTATTTTCGATCTCATTTTTCTAATATACATAATTTATTGAGATCTCATAATTTTCAGGTACTTGTGCCTCTTTAAGGGCTAATTCTTTATTTCTAACCTTTTCATGGGTCTTTTGTTTAATCTATGCCTCTACAAGGGCCTCTTATTCACCAAATACCTCTACAGGGGCCTTTTGTTTATCAAATGCTTCTACAGGGGCCTTTTGTTTATCATGCACCTCTCTTCAAGTGGGTATCACCTCATTTGTGTTCCTCCCTTGGCAGTCATATCTTGAGCAAATAGGCTTCCAGCTTCGTGGAGTATTTTTTTTTTTTTTTAAACTCATTTTGCCAATTCTGTCCTTCAGTGGACATTAATCCATGCTGAGCATTTGGTAAATTTAATACGCGATTTTGTCACTTTCTTTGTATCAATAAAGTACATATAGTAATTAATTTTGTGTAATATTTTTGCAATGAATTATCCTTAAACTTCCTGGGCTCACATTGATTTGTAATGATGGATCAAAATGAGACATTATAGATGAATTACAAGTAATTTCTCGTCGTTCTTTTGGAACTAACTTTTCTCCCCCTAATGGAGGAAAAACACTCTCATTAAAATGACAATCTACAAAGCGGACTGTAAAAACATCTCCTGTTAAGGGTTCAAGATATCTTATAATAGACGGAGAATCAAAACCTACATAAATCCCAAGTCCATGTTGTGGACCCATTTTGGTACATTGTGGGGGGTGCAATTGGTACATGGACTGCACAACCAAAAACTCATAAGTGGGAAATATTTGGTTGTTTACCTAGTACAAGTTGTGATGGAGTACTCATAAAGAGATGTCAATTAATTTATTAGATCAAACATGTATAACAACATGTCCCCATGTGATGTCGCAATTTGTTCATCAAAATGATGAAGGCTAATTGAAGACGTTTGATTAAAGACTCCTCTAAACCATTTTGGGTATGAACATGAGCAACATGATTCTCAATATTTATCCCAATTGACATACAATAGTCATTTGAGAGTTTGTAAAGTAAATTCACCAACATTATCAAGTCTTATTGTCTTGATTGGATAATTAGGGAATTGTGCTCTTAATTTGATCATTTGTGCAAGGAGGCTAGCAAATGCAACATTTCGTGTGGAAAGAAGACATACATGTGACCATCTAATTGAGACATCTATTAGGACCATAAAATAACGAAAAGGTCTACATGGTGGATGAATAGGTCTACATATGTCTCCATGTATTCTTTCTAAAAAAAACTGGTGATTTAGACATGATTTTATTAAATGATGGTCTGACTATTAACTTAATCCTAGAACAAGGGTCATAAGAAATTCACGGGTAAAAGAATCTTTGGTTCTTTAAATTATTCCAGGTGATTGTTCTATGATTCGTAAGACCCAAGGTGACTGTTCTATGATTCGCAAGACCCAGGGTGACCTAGCCTATTATGCCAAAGAGTAAAAATCTTTGGGTCACTGAACTTCTAGTTTATTACAGCATATGACTCAATTGGCTTTATGGTCGTATGATATAACCCAGAGGAGAATGTCAGAAGCTTTTCCGCAACAATCTTGTTCCCATAAATTATAAAGGTAATATATAAACTTTCTTTATTACCTTCATTCATAGCTTCACATGAGCATCCATTTTTGCGGATATCTTTAAAACTAAGCAAATTTCTTGTTTTGTCTCACCATTATTCCGCTTCTGACGGGGAAATGGGTATTTCCTTTTGAAGGGGTTGGAAGAATGATTATTATAGTGTCGGGAATTCTACCCACGACCATGACCACAACCACATCAACACTCATGGGTTTGGGACGATATCACATTCACTTCAGGGAATGGTTCGAATCCAGTTGGACGGGACTGGTGATTTTTCATCAAAAGCCTAATATTTTATTCACTTCCATTTGTACATGCTCTATATTAACTTCCGAAGATTGAAGAAATATACGCCTCTATATTATCAAGCAGGAGCACATTGCAGGCATGAAACGCCGCGGAACGCTTTTCTAGCATGTCTTCATCCGCGGATTTTCTCCGCATAGCTCTCAACTGTTTATTTCAAATAGAGCCGGAGTTATACCCACCGACTATTTTAAAATTCGCAACCTCGCGTGACATCCAAATATATGCTTTTAAGAAAATCACGTTTTGTGGTCAAATCTATCATTCAAGTTATTCCATAGAGTGAAAGGATCTTTTACAGTGAGATATTCATTTTTCAGATCCTCGTGGAAATGATGCCTAAGGAAAATTAGTGCCTTTGCACAGTCTTCCTGAGACTTTTCATTTCCTTCTTTTATTGTTTCTCCAAGATAATAATTAATTCTAAAATGTTAAATGTCATAAACTTGAGTTTTTTGACATTATTGACAAACTTTTGATGTATGACAAAATAATAAGAATAAAATCAATTATAAATTGTTAACAATAATATAGCTTTTTGTTTCTAATCAAAATCAAAATATTGATATACTACAAACTTAAAATAACTTTAAGTTTAGGATTAGATAATACCTTCGCAAAGAAACTCAGATCGATAACGGTTATAAAATAGCGTAAAAAATGCAAAGCTAAAAAAAATTATGTTATTCTCTTTATATATATCTAAAGAGAAAATGAATGAGAAAATGAATGAGAAAAGAGATACTTAAGGAGAATAAAGGGAGGGAGAGAAAGAGAGAAAAGACTTCTTATTGAGATGATCTTACAAAGAAGCGAGAGAGGCCTTTTATAGGTTTCATGTACAAGGGTTCATTATTATTAACTTTAAATGACCTCATAATGATATTAATAATGATCACCATAAAGTATGTTCATGAACTTCCAAATTGAAGTTTATTCATGAATCTATAAGGGACATTAAGTGATTTAATATCTATCATTCATCACACAATTAATGTGGTCATTCACCACATGATCCTTCATTTATAACAAGTAAGGCTTAATAAAGTTTTTAACTCATTGGGCTGATAATGAGAAGATTTTTGTGAGAGAAAAGTAATCTTGTTTTGTGGGTTTGCTTTGAAAAATGTTATTAAAGGGTGTGAGAAATAAAAAGTAGTAAGATTGCTATAATTGGTGGTGGGTCTTTTTTTTTTTTTGGTATGCTAAGCATAGTTATTTTTTAGGGTGTGAGAATTTTCTGCCTCTAGTTTTGACTAAAGGCAATTAATTTGTTTTCATTTGGCTTTTTTGTTTCATCTGCCTCTAGTTTCTGCCACAAAAGGGTGTGGCAGATAAAAAAATGCTACTTGTTTTCATCTGGCTGTCTTCATCCTCCATTTGTTAAATCAACTTTTGACAAGTTCTTCAAAAATTTGAATACATTTCCCTCTGGAGCAAAATATTGGTCAGGATCAAATATAAAAGTTCTTAAATTCTCTGTACTTTTAATTATTTCTCAAAATATTCCATAAAAAGACAAGGAAAACACTTGTTGTCCACTAAAATGTTAAAAGTATTTTCACAGTTACAAAAAACAGTTCTCTATCCTCAAAATAATCGAAAACAGTTGTCAAAAGAATTGCCAAACAAGGCCTTTGATTTCTTTTTCTACCACCTTTCCCACCCTGCAAATTTGGTTTCATCGTCCTTTCCTTATAAGTTGCATTCTTGACAGGAAAGCCAAATCTGCTTCAAAAACATTTATGAGATATGTATATGATGTCCTAATCTTCTCCTTATGCTCTGCAATATCACAGGCAGTTCTTCCATACATGAAAACTAAACAGAACTGATATTATTCATAAGCTTCATCCTCTGTTCCACCTCTTAATACAATATCAACGACGGAAAGAACAGAAGTTAAAGAAAGCCGAGGCTTCACCGGCCTAGGAAGATCAGGAGAAGCCATTGGCATCTCATACAACTCAGAGCTTGTCCACCCAAAAAATGGACTGGCCATTTCAACTCTACATACAAATAATATATATATAAGTTATATACCTACAATATTAAACCTCCCATGATACTATTTCATAAGCTTGTCAAGTTGGGTATCGATCAGCTGGGAGACCGTCTCAAGAAATGCAGCTTCACTCATCCCAGGAAGCAAGGAATCCTGGGCTTCATGAACAATCTCCTCAATGACAGATTCCTTGTTCAAGGTTTCTCTGCACATGATGCTTCCGATCACAAAAGGAGTGAGACCCCTCTCTGCACCTTTCTTCAGAAGCATGGTGGAGATGCGAAGCGTGCGGGCACATTCAAGGGAAAGCTCCCATCCACAGAATTTCAGAAGAGCAATGTCCTCCTCAGCATCCAGTGAGTTTATGTAGTCAATAGTGTCCGGAGAGAAGGGCTGGCGGGCTTGTGGCCAGTACAGCCAATCAAAAGTACAATCTTCAAACTGCAAAGATGAAAAAAACAATGTTGAATGTAAAAATCAAAAAAGATATAAAAGGTAGTGTTTTATGCAACCAATACTGAAACTTTGATGTGGTATGGAATGCTAACATGCTTCAAAACCTAAGACATGGTGTTAAAAACCAGGTTTTTGCAACACATGCAATATCTGTGGAATGTTAAACCTCCACCCCCCCTTTCTTTCTTATGAACTAGTATAGAGTAATTCCCACATTGCCAAAAAGCCTATCAGGTTCTAAAGTAGAAAAGTTGTTTGAAACATGGGCTTTGTACCAACACTTGATATGAGAAATAGCTCTTTCACCCATAATTGTCCAAAATGAAAGCTCTTTACATGAGTTGATTTCTAATACCAACTATTTTTTCTGCTTTCCTCAACTAGTAGAGTAAAACATAACAGCATTTCATCAATTAAGATCAGTCTCAATAGGTCCAAAAGAAGCATTCCATCATAACAAGTATAAATGTGAAAGCAAAATAATAATGCTTGTTTTTTAATGAATGAGCTATGAAGAAAAGAAAGAAGAATAGGCTTACACTCTCAGGCAAGCAATATCCGTGATCGATTGGAATAAGCACAATCTGGCCATCTTTGCCCTCTTTGTTCACCAGAATATTCCCAGCATGCCTATCCGTATTCGCCATCCTTACATCAAAAACACTAATCTTATGGACCTCATCTACAGGGAAAGCCCCAGGGCCCATGTCCTCACAGCTTCCATGGCTGATCATAAACTTCTGTAATGATCCAATCTTGACCTTCTCTTCTGACCAATCATACCCTTCTGGATGGTTAAATCCTTTGTGCAAGCACTGAACCATTACAGTAGGTGGAACACCCGCAAAGCCAATCTCTTCACCTGAAAAAAATCGAGGGCCGCTCTTTGGATGATCCAGTATGTATGCTGCAACTTCCCTCACTGCTCCTTCTTCTACCTTTGTCCCTCTTTTCAATCCTTCACCATTTGATGATATGGGTAACCCTCTAGGATTATTAACAGCCACAGGCTCCCATCCATGGGCCTGGAAAACAGAAAGACAATGTATGACCCCGAGGAATTTTTGCATAAAATAAGTTCCTCCGGTTCCCTCAGAAGATATGATCGGGTGGTTCCCACTGTCCAATCCATCAAATGTAGAATGGATCAAATCCCAAATGAATGAAGGAAGCTTCAGCTTCTGATTAACAAAGATAGTTTCCAACCAGAAATCTCTATCCGGTGGTTCCTTGGCCACAACCTGAAGCTGCTCCCTAGATCGATTCTCCCCTCCAATGGCTCCATCTCTTGTCCTCTTACTTACCTTCTGCAATAACGATAGCTCAAATCTGTCAACAGGCTTAGTCTGACCTTAGCGGATTTCAACCAATAGATGAACTGACAGGATCACTGGTAGATATCATCAATTGTGAACCTGGTCATCCAGCTTCTTTCCATTGCAGAAGAGTTCTTGATCCTCAGGATCCACAAAACATTTCCCAGTTTTTACAATTCTTTGCTTAAGATACCCGACATTACTATATCTATCAACATGAAACTCGAATTCCTTCCCACATGTGGTTCTAACTGTGATGGCCAGGAGATCTGATAGCCTGAGAACCAAATGCAGAAATGATTCCCACTTTCTATGGGCACTGTAATCCTTAACAAGAGAATCGTTTCTTGCTAACTCTCTCCCCCCAAAAACTAGCTTCTGTTTCTTCACTACAAACCCTTTACATGTCTGGATCCTAAGTTTCACCGACGCTATCGAATCGGACTCCAAAACACGCAGAGGAATCACAGAACCGGCGACAGTAAGATAAACTAGGATTGATTCGCTGGAGCAAGGCCTGGCATTATGTGAAAAGCCCGGTGAATGTACCGATTCAACGCCAATGGGACTCAATGCGACATCAGCCACAGACATTTTTTTTTTTTCTCAAAGCCTGTGAAACCCTGAATCTCGCCTAATTCAAATTACAAGCTTCAATACCTAACAATCAATAGGTATGAATGATTCAATACAATAAAGACCATTAATACAATCAAATCCACTGAATCCTTCAAACCCAAATACACAGAACACCAAAGATACAAAGCTGTACACAAATCAAAGAAGGAAAGAAAAGAAAAAAAGAGAGAAAATCCAAATTTCAAAACAAAGGAATTCCAAGCCCCAAGATTCAACGACAACCCAAACTCCCAGAAACCTCCAATTTCCTCACTCAAATCAACCACAATCCGTATATCAAATTTACGAATTTCAGCTCCCGGAGGTTCCAACCTATGAAAATATGTCCAGTTAGGGTTTCAGAGAGTGAGATAATACTGGAAATCTTGATGACCTAGAGATTTAGAAATGAAGAGTGGATTCTTACCAAATGGGGAAGAATCAGAGGCCAAGGAGCAAAGAAGGTGGCTTATATCGTAGAGGAAGAAAACGAAAGAGGAGATGTTGTAGAGATGGCAATTGATTGTCGATGAATCGGATTGATTTCCATTTTTTCCAAAATTAGACCGTTTTTTGGTCGCCGATTCACAGGTGCTACCTTCGGCGACTTTTTCTGCCCCGGAGGAAACGCTGGTGACGGATTTTTAGGCCAAGCGGTCGGCTTGAGTATTTTGACCCCGACTACTCTGATGGAAATTTCATTTTGGTTTAAAACACCGACGCTCTTTCTAAAAAAAAAAAAAATGACGCTAACGGTCAAATTAACCGCCGTTTGCTAGTAAACGGAAATCATCTGAGTTGCCTCCAGCAACTTATGAAACTTGCAAGAATCATCCTATGTACGAAAATACCCTCACTATGAACAGAAATGCCTTGTAGAAATATAGACAAAATAGGCATTTATTAATTTCATGGTGGGTGATTTTAGCAAAGCCCTAAAACAGTCATTTATTAATTTCATTTCCCTCCCCCCTTTTATCTTTTTCCAATAATCTTTTCAATACTGAAAATGGTATAGACAAAAAGAAAACTAACAAAAACTTAAGTAAAATAGTTTTTTTCTTTAAATTACATATATTTTAATTTTAAGGCTAAACCAAAATAATAAATTTGAATTTATTTGAAATGCAGATGGAAATGGATTAAAAAAATGTCATTTAGACTTCATAATTCAAATAAAAACTAAAATTTTATTCTTAAATCCATGTTCATACAAACATCATTTAATCTAAAAAGGAATTACATTTTAAAAAACTCAAATTTATTAAGATTTAAAAGAAAAACACAAACAATTCTTTCATTGGGGGGTTTTTTTTTTTTTCAACAAAAACAAATAAATAATTTAATTTAAAATTTTGGATATAAGTACTATGAGATTAATTTGATACTTTCAAGGGCCATGTCCATTGCCCTTCATAAAAACCATGTGAGGTCTTATTGTTGTTTGGAATCAATCTTTTTTTTAGGTGTATCATTGTGTCCCAAAAGCACTTTAATCACTCAAATCTCTCTTGCTTTGCCACTAAGCACTTAATTTCATCAAAATTGAAAAAAAAAAAGTGCATACAAAGTGCCTTTTATTATGATATAAATTTAGTAATTAATATACCACCGAACATATAGTAGCATTTGCCAGATTTCTCCTAATCTTAACTAAAGACCCAAAGCTTCAAACCCAGTAATACAATCGTTAAGTATGCAGAAAATCCTTCGTTTATAATTCATCCCGTCTCGATTGAGGATTAGTCGGGATGTAGTATAGTTTAAAGGTGTATTCCATGTGTGCACGAATCCACTAAATTAGTGATTAATATAATCATTTGATTAAAAAAAATGATATTTACAAGTGTTATTTGCAATTTGGGAGGAAGGTTCAAATACATTGAATTAGGTTCCATGTTATAAAAGGTGACTTGAAAGCACAAAAAGAAAAACCCAAATAAAGAAAACAAAGGTGGGTTAGAGTTTCCACATATAATAAATGGAAAGGTGCATTATGGAAAAAAAAAAGGAGTTGAGAAATGTGGGGTTTAGGTCTCTAGGTGTCCCCTTTAGTGGTTACATTATTTTGAGGATCAAGTTTTTTCTAAATCAATTTCTATCTAATTATAGAGTAGAGGACAAGGGACTTTATTCTCATTTGTCAATATGATGGGTTTTGCATGTGGGTTGGATTCCCCACCCCACAACCATGTTCTTAATATGGGTTCAATGTTGTCACATATAATACCATTTTTAATGTGAAAAATGCCCTCTATTTTAGAAAATTAATTTTGACCTTCCCTACATTTTTTTTGGTACTATGAAAACATTGTAATTTATGGGTTTGGTTGGTTTTTGTTTTTAAAAACGGTTTTTAAAAACACAAAAATTACAATTTTGATGTTATTTGAAAACTATTCTTATTTTCTAAATTTAGTGTTTTTTATGTTTTATTGCTTTTTTTCGTATTGAAATAAATTCCCTGAAACCAAATATTTATCTCTCGCTTCTCATTTTCACATTTTTTGTAATAAAAACGGTTTTCAAAAACAAAAACCAAACAAACTTTAATACACCGATATGTAGCAATCTTTTTTTTTATCCTTCTCATTGTTACTTCTTTGATGTTATAAAAGTGGGTATAGGATTCAAAATAAAAAATAATAATAATAAAAGTGGGCATACCAAAAATTTATGAAAAATGTTAATGACATTCTCTACATTTTTTTGGTACTATGAAAAAATTGTAATTTAATACTCTGTTTTTTTTTCTTCTTCTAAATGTAACAATCTTCTTTTTATCCTTCTCATTGTTACTTCTTTGATGTTATAAAAGTGGGTATACCAAAATTTTATTAAAAATTTTTAATTTATATTTCTTGTTTCTAAGAAGTGGATTAATTTTTTTTCCCTATTTTAATATCATTATGCCTCTATTCATAAAGAATAATTTCTTCACTTTTAAAAAATAGAGAATGAAGTAATGTGTGCGAACAGTTCTTGAAAAGCTTTTGAAGTGTATTTTATAGAATAAAATCTATTTCAAATTTAAAATATTTTAAAATATATTTTCATACTTTTTTAAACATTTTTAAATTTTTTTTTCTACTAAATTATTTTTAATCATTTTCCGGATTTGTATCATTATTTTTTAGAACCATCTTTATAAAACAAGTAAAAAACCCAAAAATAACTAAATCTATTTATCAAATTCATTTTCATAATTTTTTGCTTTGAAAAACAAAAAATTGTTGTAAAAAGCATTTATCAAAAAAGAGGGAAGGGGCATGAGGTCGAATCTAAAATAGAGTACTGCAATATAATATTCAAAATAAATAAAAGTAAAAATAAAATAAAATAAAATGCTATTAAGGATTATTCTTTTTAATAGCATTTTATTTTTAGTTATATTATTTTTAGGCCTCACAATGGCCATAGAATTAAGAATAAAATAAAATTCTAATTGAATCTATCCTTTGCCTTTCTTTCAAGGATGCCCAATTACTTATTATAAGATGAGTTCTTTATTAATAAATAAAGTGATAGGCGACTAAGCTTTTGTTGTCAACCTTTTCTATGATATATCTTTTTTTTTTTTTTCAAAGATCCAAATTCTTCTGAAAATAAAGTTTTTAGGTATTTTTGGATACCCACTTTATATTTATATTTATAGGAATATGTTCAGTTTATATTTGTGGGAATTTTATGTCAAATAATTAATAATCAATCAGTATGTTCTATTCTCTCTTTCAAGTCATTATTTGTTGGATTGGAAATATGATTTTTTTTTTTATCATTCTTATTCTGAAATCACTCATTATATTATAAAGTATTTCTTTCGATCTGTAGTTTTTTTTCAATAAATTATTTACATATCAATAATGAATTATTGTTTTTATCATTTATTCGCTTTTATCACCGACTTGTTTGTGCTGCTTTATCACTTCTTAACTCATATACTTTTATAATACACATCGACGATTGCTTTTTTTCATGAAGTTTTTTAATTTAGCTCAAATACAAGCTCAATCCGATCGGAATATCGTATCATATATCTAATGATCATTTTGTCAGTTATTAACTCCGAATCGATGCTACCTTTTCTATAAAGTTTTTAACACTTTTGATTATATACTTATATCGATCGTATTGCTAACCTAAATCAATAACTTTATATATTTAAAAAAAAAAAAAAAACTAGTATGCTATAAGCCATAACAAGTTATAAGAGGGATTTTAAAAATCCTATTAAAAAATTTTATTAGAAAAATATCATATGATATATTATGAATCTTTTTGAAAAATTATTCCTTAAAAAATATTTCAAAATTGAAAATAAAACTATAATTTTCTAATCAAAGAATGTAATAATTTGAAATTAAACAATGTTTATTTTATTTTTTCAAATTTGTAAAAGAATAAATATAATAAATATCCAAAAATTTTAAAAATTAATCGTTGTTTTCAAAACAAAAACACAAAAACAAAATTTATTTTTAATAAATATTATTTGCTAAATTAGGAGGGAAAATATCATTAAAATATTTAACATAATTGAAAACATGATTATGTTTTCATACAAATAAAATTATGTAAGTTGTAAGTCCGGAGGAGTCTTTTACTAACATTTTTACACGTGGCGGCGGAAGGAAGGTCCTCTCAAGCGATGACGCTCTTCTATTCCGTTACCACAGACATTACCGCATGGCCTGTGGCCAACAGTGGACAATGGTATTCTCCCATTCGTGTTGACACGGAGCTTCGCCTCACTAATCATTTCAAAATGGGCCAAAAGTCGGTCGTCCACGAACGTTTCGAAATGAAGGAGCTGGTGGGTATCCCAGCCAGATAATCTTTGAAGCAGGCTAAATTATGTTTTAGGTACCCAAGGGAAAAGAAATTAAAAAATGAGGGCCCAAGGAAAAAGAGAACTCAAAAAGTAACACCCCAAACTACCCCTCCATCAAAGTAGATCCCGAAACTACCCCAGCCCTGCACCCATGACCTGACCCCCCATAGCCATTTTTTATTTATTAAATTTTTTTTTTTTTAATTAAAATTTTCAAATTGTTATACTAAAATAAATTAATCTTTAATATAAAAATATATTTATTTATAATAATGAATCCTCGATTAAATAAATTTTAACCTTAAAATAATATTTTATAATTTTGATTTATTTTTTTTAAATGGCTCTTATCAATTGATTTTTACTAAACTTTTTATATTCATAATATTTTTACATTTATTATTTTTCATATTTTGAATCGATTATAGAATATTAAACATAAATTTTTAAAACATAAAAAATACTATTCACCACTAATTAAAAATTAACTAAAAATAACACATCAATAACAGTGCAATCCCCTAAATGTTAATATCTAGTTTTTTTCCCCCAAATTTAGGCTATAATTTTTTATTTATTTATTTTATTTTATTATATTTTGATTTGATTTGATTGGATTTTTTTTTTATTATTATTATTATTTTTCTTTTGGGAAGGTAGATTATCCTTTCTTTTTTTGGGATGATCTTGGGCTGCAACTTTAGCACCACCTCTTTTCAATCTATTGTTTCATACATGTGACTGCAAGGAAGCTGCTGCCTTAAGATCATATTTGCTCAGATTGCTGTGTCAATTCATTTGTTTTATAATTTTTTTCCTCTTTAGTTTGCCTAAAATAGATCTTGTTTTGTTTGCATATGGATTGGATCATACATGATTTATTTGTTTAAAAATTTGATTCCATCAATTGAAAGTTAATCCTATACCTTCCAATTATTGTTTGGAGCTTTCTAACCCATGAGGCTACTCGGTGAAAAATCATGAAGATCAGCCTCATTTCTTACCACCTTAATTTGACTGGTTTTCAAAACTTCTTTCAACGATTTTAATTGCCCTTTTGTTGCTTCATTTCAGACCTTGGTGTTTTGCTATTGGCATACTCTTGACTCCATTGGCTACTTTGAAAATCAAAAGTTTCTAAAGCAAAATTCCCCTTGTTAACAATGCAATTTTAGGAAAAGAAAAACTCCTTTTAGTTGGCTTATGGTCAAAATTATTCTTTTAAAAAAAGGGATTCGCAACTATATTTCATCTTTGTTTGCATATTTGTGATTTTAAATAAAATTTTGTTTTTGAATGAAACACGAATTCAAGCTTGGGGCCCCAAATAAATGGGAATCCTTGTTGTCTCTTGAATTCTCGGAGTATCCGGATCGTCAAGGCATAAACTTGGCAGCAAGGACCTGTAAAAATAAACAATGCACTGGCGGTGGTGTGTCGACCGCTTCTCCGATACTTAAGTTAGAATAGAGAGCGTAAATATCTTTTGTTTTTTTAGTAGAGTATTGTCATATACCTTTCTGTTGTCATTCATTCCTTATTTATCAAGTAAGATAATGATCCACTTTTTATGGAAAGTGGGTGATTGGTTTCGGAAATGGAAAGGAGGAAGACGCTTTATTTGCACGTCAACCATTTTTTCTTTTGGAGTCAAGGATCATTTGATCATCCTAAGGACAGCTTACGTGTCTGCTCAGAGGAGGATGCTCTGAGCCGCGAGAGATCGCAGGAAATCATCGGATCGACCATCTTCTGTAGACGACACAAATGTTCTGGCCAAAGATGATGCGCTCCTGACACAACTCGGAAGTCTTGGTCGCGGATCGATAGTCCACGAACCGGGCTTTAGGCTGTGGTTCAGATCCATATTCATGTGAGGATACTTGAACCTCCTATGAGCTTTGATCCTTCTGGGCCTTCTAAATAGGGATGCTGGGTCAAAAGCCATAGTACCCACCATCTTCATGTTAAATTTGTGTATAAACAAATGGGGATTTGGTGAAACCCCTACATAAAATTATTTTTCAAACTTTTTTTTGTTTTTCAGCTTGCCATTTTACTGTCTTTCTGGAGTAAAAAAATTATTAGACTTATTTGTAACGTTTTTAAAAATTTTCCAATTACTGTATAGTGTTTTAGACTTCTTGAACTTGACCTTACAATTTTATTTGACCAAAAAGGACCTTTAAAATATGAGATACAAATCAGTGTTTTGGTAGGTTCTGTTTCTACTAAAATTCGTGATACTAGAAATTCTTTGTTGAAAATAAATTATTAAATGGCTTTGAAACCCCTCTTTGATATTTTTCAGTGACTAGACATCTTGAATTAACTTCGACACATACAACGCCGGTGATATATTCTTTATCCCAAGATACGATTCTCAGTTACACCTATTGCAAATTTAATCGAACCTACGTATAACCTAATTTCTTACTTTAAAATTTTGTAATTAAATTCATACTCTAAGGTATTTTATTAAGAATTGTTTTGTTGTTAATTGTGCCACTAAATAAGGAACCATGACTTGTCTTTAGCTTTTGTATTATAATTTAGACTTATTGATATTATAGTTATTCATTATTTTGTTCCCTCATAACCTTCTACTTTCTTAGTCTTATGTGAATACTTTGTAAAACCAATAATGCTATCCAGTTACCTCCTTACTTCTTTCTATCCTTAAAATTTTGTAAATGTGTGTATGTATCATGTTTGAATGTTTTGTCCACTTGATCGGTGTCTGATTACCTGTATAGAATAAGATGCGCGTTATGTATTGTATTATTTGATTTAACCTTCAATGTTTCCATGATAGCACTTAAGCTACATTCTAGGTACGTAAGCATACCACTCTTCATTTATGGTTGTCACTTGAATGATTGTTTGACATGCGCACTGCTTTCATATTATATAAGTCAGACTACCAAATACTATTTTAAATGACATTTCTTTCTTGTGTGCCAAAAATAGGTTCACAAATACTACTGGGTCAGCCACCAAACAATACAATCAACCATACGAGGTGCAATACTTTGGCCTGAAAACCTTCACAAATAGGTAAACCACAAAGACTCCGTATTGGCTCAGTCTCTGGCTTATTCAATAATGAGTTACACCAAATTCTAACAAGCACTTGTAGCTCACAACAGCCTGGTTACATCGCAATAGTCATTTGAATTAAAATATCAAACATCATCTCAAAGATGGATAAAAAAAAAAAAGAAAAGAAAAGCAAATCACAAAAAGTAGAGTTGCTATGTTGTTCGGCAAGATTAAAAATCACCCGACGCGCGGGATTCCCGCAGCCGATCTTCAATCCCAAACAGTTGAGTATTTGATTACCTCTCCACAATACTCATTTGGTCATTCCACCATTTGATGAGATTTTTCCTCTTTTCTCTTGTTTTGTCCATCCTTGAGATGATGTTTGTTGTTTTGGTGTTCCAAGAATGATATTCTTGATGTGTGTTTGTTATGAGTCTCTAAATTTCTTGTTAGAGAAGAACTTGGTGTAACCCATTATTATCATTGTTGAAATAGTGGAAGTTTAAGTGGCCTATGGGTCCCATGGTTTTTTACCCTTTTTATTTGAGGATTTTCCACTTTAAAAATTGTTGTCTCATTGTGGTTGATTTATTGTTGTTTGTTGGCTTTGTTGTTGGCTCAATTGTTTGTTGAACCTATTTTTTGGCACAATAAAGAGGGAAAGGTCACGAGAACACCGTGTTTGGTAGTCTTTCCCAACAAAGTGGTATCAAATCTTGGTTGTGTGGAGTTTTTCTTGTGTGCAAAAATGGATGACGACATGATAAAATTAAATTTGATGAATTATTCCACTTGGAAGCGTATGATGAAAGATTTGCTTTATTGTAAAGATTTATATAAGCCCATTCGATTAAAAGAAAAACCTAATGTATAATTTGATGACACTGTAATGTGGAATATAGAAAGTCATTCCTTATATGAGAAGGTGGATGGATCCAACTCCCTTACATGAACACATTTATGATGAAACGAAACCGATGTTGTTTCAAAAAGCTCAAGATATTTTTGTCAGGAAAACATCAGGAAATAAAACTACTTTGATTATAAGACTTGTCAACTTGAAGTACAAGGATGGGAACAACGTGGTTGAGCATATCAGTTCTTTTCAGGATACTGTGAACAAGTTGGTTGCCATGAAAATGAACATTGATGATGAGATGCACGTATCTTACTTCTTAGCTCCTTACCTAATAGTTGGAGAGACATTGGTTGTAACAGTTAGTAATTCCACTCCAAATGGGATTCTAACTATGGAGAGTGTTAAAGATAGCTTACTAAATGATGAGGCTAGAAGGAAAGAAAAAAGTGAATTTTCTTCTGGAGTGCTTGTTCATGAATAACAAGAAAGACAAGGAAAACTAGAAAGGCGTGGGAGAAGTCAAAGTATAAATTCCCATGGTTTTAAAGGAAGATCCAAATCCAGAAAATATATTAAATGTTATCACTGCACTAAGGTTGGCCACGTGAGGAAAGAGTGCAGGATTTGGAAAAAGGAACAGAATGATGTGAAGAAAGAAAATAGAAGACTAATGCAATTGCTGCTGAAGGTGATATTATGATTGTGACTGATGATGGTTGTGTCAGTCTTGCAACCCAAGATAGCAACTGGGTAATTGATTCTAGTGCCTCATTCCATGTTACTTCTCATATTGATTTTTTCGCTTCCTACAAAACTAGTGATTTTGGTAATGTTAGAATGGGAAACAGTGGTGTATCCAAGAGTGTGGGTATTAGAGATGTTTGCTTAGAGACTAGTATTGGAAATAAACTGGTACTCAAAGATGTTAGACATGTTCCAAATATTCGTCTTAACTCATCCACAAAGTGCACTCGATGACGAGGATCACAAATTCCTTTTGGTGAAAGTAAATGGAAGCTCACCAAAGGCTTTTTAGTAGTGGCAAGGGGAAAGAAACAGAACATCCTCTATGTCATGGAAGCTAAGCTACGTAAATGAGAGATCAATGCGGCTCAACAAGATGTAAGCATTGAACTTTAGCATAGGAGGCTTGGTCACATCAGTGAGAAAGGACTTCAAACTCTTGCTATAAAGCAATTTTTGCTAAATTTTCAAGGTATGCCTCTTAAAACTTGTGATCATTGTTTAGTTGGAAAAGCACATAGAGTTGCATTTCACACATATCCACCATCTAGAAGGTTAAATGTTATTGATTTAATTCATACTAATGTTTGTACTATGCAAACTAGAACTGTTGGTGGTGCACTTTATTTTGTGACATTCATTGATGATCACTTTAGAAAAGTTCGGGGTTTTGCTTTGAAAACAAAAGACCAGGTGCTAGATGCCTTTAAAGAACTCCATGCCAAATTAGAAAGAGAAACAGGAAGAAAGTTAAAGACTGTCAGAGCAGATAATGGTGGTGAATACAAGGGTCCATTTGAAAATTATTGCAAACTTCATGGCATTTGACTTGAAAAAATTGTACCTAAAACTCCTTAACAAAATGGTTTAGCTGAGAGAATGAACAGAACCATTGAAGAAAGGATTAGGTGTATGCTTTCTCATTCTAAGCTACCTAAGTCCTTTTGGGGAGAGGCTATGAGAACATCAATTAACTTGATAAACCTTTCTCCATCAATTCCTTTAAGAGGTGATGTACCTGAAAGAGTGTGGACAGGGAAAGATGTTTCATATGACAATTTGAGAGTGTTTGGTTGTAAAGCATTTGTTCATATCCCCAAAGATGAGAGGTCAAAACTTGATGTCAAGGTCAAACCATGTATTTTCAAAAGTATCATGAAGAATTTGAGTACAGGCTATGGGATCCATTAAGTAGGAAGATTGTCAGAAGCAGAGATGTTGTGTTTCTTGAAGACCAACTTGTTGATGATGGTGACAAGGTTGAGAAAGCTAGTTCTTCTGCTGAAATTCCAATTAGAATTGATCCAATTGTTCCACCTACAGTGTATGCTAATCATGGGGGAGAGTTACAGGAAGGTGATGGTGTCATTGAAAATGAAGATGACCCTATAATTGATGATGTTGAGCCAACTGAACAAGTTGATAGAGAACTTCCACTACCACCATATGAACCACCATTGAGAAGATCTACCAGAGAGCATCAACCTTCTACAAGATATCCTCCTAATGAGTATGTGATGCTTTCTGATGGAGGAGAGCCAGAAACTTACCAAGAAGCTATTTTACATGAGAGTAAGAAAGAGTGGGTTAAAGCCATGCAAGAAGAAGTGAGATCCTTACTTGAGAACCACACCTATGACTTGGTGAAGTTACCACAAGGAAAGAAAGCTCTTAGAAACAAATGGGTGTACAGATTGAAAACTGGAAACAATGGCTCATAACTCAGGTACAAGGCATGATTGGTTGTGAAGGGGTTCAACAAGAAGAAAGGCATTGATTTTGAAGAAATATTCTCTCCAATGGTAAAGATGTCCTCTATTCGTATACCTTCTTGGTCTTGTTGCCGTCGCTTGAATCTCTTAGAAGTTGAGCAACTGATGTGAAAACGACATTTCTTCATGGCGATTTGTTAAGAAATCTACTTTGCAAAGAACCCGAAGGGTTTGAAGTAAAAGGAAAAGAAAATCTTGTGTGTAAAGTTAAAGAAGAGCTTGTATGGACTCGCACCAAGGCAAAGTGGGTACAAGAAGTTTGACTCTTCATGACGAAGTCATGCAGAGTAGCATAACTTAGTCTGATCATTGTGTGTTCACTAGAAAGTTCTCTGATGATGATTTTATTATCCTCCTCCTATATGTTGATGACATGTTGATAATTGGTCATAATTCTAGCAAGATTGACAGGTTGAAGAGAGAGCTCAGTAAGTCTTTTGCCATGAAAGACTTAAGATCGGTGAAACATATACTTGGTATGAAGATCTCCCGTGATAGGAAGAATAGGAAGCTTTGGTTATCTTAAGAAATCTACGTTGAGAAAGTTCTTGAAAGATTTAACATGAGCAAGGCTAGCAAGAGCCTCTCCAATTTGCAGGCCACTAAAGCTTAGCTCGGCAATGTCCTACAAGTGAGAAAGATATGAAGTGAGATGAGCAAAGTCTTACGACTGTTGTTGGTAGTTTTATGGTATGCTATGGTCTGTACTAGCGATACATCGCCTCATGCACTGAGCTGCGAATGGGCTTACTAATCCCGAGAAGGAGCACTAGGGAAGCAAGAAATGGATAATCGAGATATCCGAGAGAGGCACTTCAAGGTGTGCTTGTGTTTTGGCAAAGAGGAGTCGGCGCGATGAATACAACGCGATTCGCATACGGCGTGATGTTGATTCCAGGAAGTCCATTTCAGGGTTTATGATGACTTTTGCAGGGGGAGCTGTCTCCTGGCAATCCAAGCTACAAAAATGTGTTGCATTATCTACCACAGAAGTTGAGTACATTGCTATTACCGAGGGTTGTAAAGAAGTTTTGTGGATGAGAAAATTCTTAGAAGAATTAAGGTTGAAACAAGAGAAGTATGTTGTTTACAGTGATAGCCAGAGTGTCATTCACCTCTAAGAATTAATGCTCCATTCAAGATCGGGCTATTATCGATGTTAGATATCACCTGATTTTGTGATGTACTGAGTCAAAGCAATTGTATTAGAGAAAATGATACCGTTGAGAATGGATTGTATATAAATGACTAAGTGTTTGCCTAAGAAGAAGCTAGAAGCTTGTAGGCAAAGAGCGGGCTTAGTTGAGCCCACGACATGAGGCGAAGGGGGAGATTTGTTGGGTCTGCCCCTTTGTGTGGGCTGGACCAATGGGCAAAGTCCATTGTTTGAATAAAAAAAAAAAGCAAATCACAAAAAGTAGAGTTGTTGTGTTGTTCGGGCAGTAGCCAAAAAATAAAGTGAAAGAAAAATGAGGGGAAAAGGGTTTTGAGAATGAAGAAGAAAGGGGTTAGGGTTTTGATTATTTTACAAGATGGAAGGCCAAACAATGTCGGTTTTGGCGCAAATTCGACGTGGTGACTCCCTGCAAGGTGATCTTCAATCCTAAAGGTTTCGATCTTTGATTAGCTCTCCACAATACCCATTTGGCCATTCCATCATTTGGTGAGATTTTTCCTCTTTTCTCTTGTTTTATCCATCCTTGAGATGATGTTTGTTGTTTTAGTGTTCTAAGAATGATATTCTTGATGCAAGGTTGTCATGAGCCCCCAAATTTCTCTGTTGAGGTAAGAACTCAAAGGTGAATCCCATTATCATTATCAAGTGAAATACTGAAGCTTGCCTACTACGGTCCCATACGTTTTACCCTTTATTCGAGGGTTTTCCACGTAAAATTGTTTCAAGTGTGGTTGCTGATTTATTGTCGCTTTGCTTACTTGCTTGGTTGCTCAATCGTTTATCAATCTATTTTTGTTGAATAAAGAGGGAAAAGTCATTTTAGAACAATTGCATTTGGTAGTCTTTCCCAACAATGAGTTACATTTAGGATTTTCTTTCTTATTTTATTTTTTTTTAAGGATTTTCTTTATTATTTTATTTTTTCTTTAAAAAAAATAAAATAATTGACAACTTCAAAACCGTTTTCAAAATGGTTGTTCAAAAATACAAAAACGAGTCTCACATTTTGAGTGGAAAATGCATCATAGCCAAAATTGCGATGTCCATAGTTAATATCTAGTTTTTTTTTTCTAAACACTTAGCTTATATTACACAAACCTGAGACCCTCCCCTCCTATACCCTATTTATTTAAATGTTTAAAGCGAGCTAGACATATTTAACAAATGTTAATATCTACTTAAAAATAGTTTTAAATTTTCAATAAAAATAATATGAAAAACTTTTAATATAAATTTCATTTCTTTCAATAAAAATTAGGAATGATAATTTTGCGCATCTAATTTAAAAATATTTGAAGGGGAGATAAGAGTTATAAATTAAAAATATTTATAATTATTTTAAAAATACTAATATTTTTATAATTGTACTTTTAAATATTGATATCAATATTATATATTACGGTACTTTTAGATATTAATATTGTTACTTTTAGATATTAATATTGTTACTTTGAAATATTAATATTGTTACATATAAAAAAAATAATGTTAGTATTTACTATGCATGTAATTTTAAACGAGTGTGAATAGTTTTTTTTTTTTTTTTTAATTTATGTTTAATATTCTATAAAATTTTCAAAAATATAAAAATATATTCAAAATATAAAAATATTATGAATATAAAAAGAAATAAATTATATGCAATATTAATAAAATTTTAAAATTAAGTTATTAATTATTATAGATGAATGTATTTTTTTATTAAGAACTAATATATTTTAATGTATTAATAGTTTTCATATAATTTCTATTTAAAATATACAAAAATAGTTTTAATCTAGATATTAATATTTATAATTATACTTTTAAAAATTGATGTCCTTATTTTTAAGTAATATCTAACTAGTGTGAATAATATTTTTATTTTTCAAAATTTTATGTTTAATATTCTATAATAAAAATTTTAAAATATAAAATAGATTCAAAATATGAAAATTATAAATATAAAAATATTATGAATATTTTAAAAAAGAAAATCAAATTTGTAAAATATTATTTAAAAAATATTAATATTTATTTATTTAATAGATGATTAATTATTATAAATAAATATATTTTAATATTAAAATTAAGTTATTTTAGTATATTACCATAAATAATACTGAGATAGATTTTTAATAAAAATTAAAAGTTTAAAAAAGAAAATTGGAAATTGGAATCTAAACTACTATTTCTTTAAACTTATTTTTCTTGTTCATCTCTACTAATTACTCAGAATGTGCAAAACAATAATCACCAATTTATCCACGTTATATACAAGTATTTTTATATTTCTATATCATATCTATATAAGTAAATTTACTTTCAATCAGCTACCAACTATTAGTTACTCTACAAAACAATAATTTATAATCAGCTACCAGTTATCAACTATCAATTATCAGCTAAACCAAACAAGGCCTAAAATTATAATACCCTTGAGGCTTAGCTCATATAGTAAAGGTATGAGATTGGGTTATAGGAGATCGAGAATTCTTTTAAGAATAAAGTATTATAGCATAATAAACATAGTGAATAGAAGTAAAAGGAAAAGAGTAAAAGTATAATTATTGAATAAAATACAATCTCGTGTGTATCAAAATCCCAATTTTAATATAGATAATAAAGTTTTCTCAATGCAAATAAATAATAAAGTGCAACTTATTAGGTTTTCAAATTAAGTGTTATTAAACTCTTCATTCTAATATCTCAATGAGTTCGTAACCTAAGAAGTAGCTCAATTGATCTAAAACCGTGAGGTTTATCCAATAATTAACTTCACACGAGATTATTAGGGGTATATGCAAAAGTTATAAAAAATATATCCCAATGAGTTTATTGCAACTACATGGGCGTTTTTGACTTCTCCACATATTCAAACAGTTGATCTTTTTATCCGCCAAAATCAGTTTTCTCTCTGATTGTTCTTTCTCTATGCACGATGTTGATCAACTCTGCCATATTCCTCCACTGCATTCTCATTTCCACCATGTTTCTTCAACCAAAAGCACAGAAGCAACCACAAGAACTCGATGATCTCTTCTCAGACTCCATCGCCAAGGATAGCCCATTATCAATCATCAGTTTCTCCATTGCTCTCTGGTTCAGTATCTCTATCATTGGTGACTCCTCTGTGGACTGTGGCAACAACAACTTCCTCGGCACGTTGGCTCGCGCGGATCGCCTTCCATATGGAAGAGATTTTGACACCCACCAGCCCACTGGGAGATTCTGCAATGGAAGAATTCCAGTTGATTATCTAGGTAATTTTCACCTTCTTGATTCTGTTTGCTTGCTGGGAAAATGATATGCTTTTGTGCTCTCTCTCTCTCTCTCGTGTCCTCTTTCTTTCTTCATGAGTTCTTGGGTCTCAGATGGTGCGTTTCTGATTTATTTGGCTGCTTTAAAGAATTGGATAAAACTTGAATGGACCATTGGGACTTAGGGTTTTTCTTTTGGATTCTATAGTAGCAGTTAAGTGGAGATTTAAGGTAATATTCAATCTTAATTTCCTTAGTTTCTTGCGTTTCCTCATGTTCTGATTTTAGTTAGTTTTTATTGTGTCTTCTTGGATGGAAATTGTTGATCGATCAGACTGTCTCCGCTTATCCAAGCTTGAATTCCCAATTCGTAAAAATCCCGGGTAAATGGGAATTGAAGTCAATTCTAAGTTACGAACAGTAATGGAATCAAACAGAGGAATAAAAATCGGGATTCTCCAATTCCTAACCCTCAATACTTTCCCTTTTGCTCCGATGAATTAAATTTGGTTAACCTTTTCTCATTACATTTCCTGTTTTGAATCAATTTACCAGCATTACGCCTTGGGCTTCCCTTTGTTCCGAGTTATCTGGGGCAATCTGGAATGGTAGAAGATGTGATTCGCGGAGTGAATTACGCCTCCGCTGGTGCTGGAATCATTTTTTCAAGCGGATCAGAACTGGTAGCTTTTAATAACAGAAACAACTCACCCTGCATAAGAAACCGAATTTGATGACCGTTGATTAGATTCATGTTAGTGTTCAATCATTGTCTTTACAGGGTCAGCACATCTCCTTCACACAGCAGATTGAGCAGGTTACAGATACATTTCAGCAGTTCATACTGAGCCTGGGAGAGGCTGCAGCAAACGACCTAATCTCGAATTCGTTGTTCTACATCTCAATTGGGATCAATGACTACATACATTACTATCTGCTCAACATGTCAAATGTTCAGAATCTGTACCTGCCATGGAATTTCAACCAGTTCTTGGCAACCACAGTGAAGCAAGAAATCATGGTGCATAATATGTACATATATATTTACTCATATAGATAGAAAATCATATCCTTAAACAGGCTAGAGGATGATAATTTTTCATGGAAAATCTCTAATTCATTGATGTTGATGGCATTCAGAACTTGTACAATGCAAATGTTCGAAAAGTGGTGGTGATGGGGTTGGCGCCTATAGGCTGTGCTCCTTATTACCTGTGGCTGTATGGAAGCCAGAATGGGGAGTGTGTGAAGGAGATAAATGATATGATAATGGAGTTCAACTTTGTGATGAGGTACACGCTCGAGGAACTTGGTGAGGAGCTCCCTGATGCCAACATAATCTTCTGTGATGTGTTTCAAGGTTCAATGGATATACTAAAGAACTACAAGAGTTATGGTGAGCTCATTTGAGCTTTTACCTTCAGTTTTTCAGATAGGATCCTTGTCTCATGCCATGAGTTCTAAATTTCTAATCTCCCCCTTCAGGTTTCAATGTCACTGCAGAAGCCTGCTGTGGACTAGGCAGGTACAGGGGATGGATCATTTGTCTTTCACCAGAAATGGCCTGCAGCAACGCCTCGAATCATATCTGGTGGGACCAGTTCCACCCAACCGATGCAGTGAACGCCATCCTGGCAGACAATGTGTGGTCCAGCCTGCACACTGAGATGTGTTATCCCTCGAACTTGCAGGAGATGTTGGCAGCCAAGGCCAGATGAACCGATGGAGAAGCCTCCCAGCAAGGGCCAAGTCCTCATTGTCCCAACTGGTATTTCATCCTCAGATTGTCCTATCTGATAACTTGAACCTCGGAAAATTTTATCCACAAGAGTAGAATGTGTAATACTCATGGATAGATCATTTACATTGTGAAAATAATGGTATATAAATCTTTTTTTTTTTTTTTCCTGTAATTCAGTGTTATCCCAAGTTGTTAATATCATCTTCAGGGTCTGCTCTCTGCACAAAACTGGGAAATGAAGTTCCAATATCCCTATAACAATGAAATTTCACCAAGTGTGAATCTAAGATTGTCCATATAAATTTTCATTTTCAATATTTTTCAGTTAAGGATAAGAAAGAATTACTTCAAATATGGGATGGTCATGTTCTTCAGCATGGATGGATTCCGAGAAACAAATTCATTCCATTCTTCTGGATCAATCTTTCCATCTCCTTTTGTATCTGCTTCCCTGAAAGTCTTTACAGATAGATAGATACAAAACAAAAGCAATATATATTCAGCAATTATATGATCATACTCTAACTTCTAAATGCTTCATCACCCAGGAATGTGAACCTTGTCAATAATGGCTTCCAAAAGGTCATCAGAAAGGATCACGTCTGACTCATTCAGGAAGGCAAAAACCATCTCCTTTTACCTAAAAACAGGTAAACTTACAACAATGAGCACTCCATTTGGGGAAAACTTAGGGCTTGCTTAATTTTATATTTTGAAAACCTGCTTTTCTATTCTCAAAACAAGAAAACAATAAAACAATGAAACACAAGCCAGGCTTCCAGCTTATTTTTCTCTCGACAAACTTAAAAGCACAAAACACTAAGGCCTGCCGGCTGCTTTTTAAATCAAGTTTCTGCTCTCAAAATAAGGAGCAACAAGGAAAACATGGGTAACACGCCGGTTCCCGCTTTTACTGTTAAGAAAAACACAAAAAAAAACAGTAAATCAAGAGAAGAAGAACAGTTTTCAGAGAACACCATTTCCAAAAGGGTGTTCTCTTTGTTTTCAAAAACTGTTCTCAAGAACATGTTTAAAAAACAGGAACCAAATAAGCCATAAATTAAAAAACAAAGAATAGTTTTTAGAGAACAAATTTTTGGTGTTCCATGTGTTTTAAAAAACAGGAACCAAACAGGCCCTCACATGCCTTTTTTTAGGTGATTAGTGCATAACAAGCAATCTTTACCTCCTCATGTTCAATGAAGCCTGTCTGCCTGGTTTTGAATAATTGAAATGTGACTGTCAAACAAGGAATCAAAGCATTAATCAGATCATAAGACAAACATATAACACATTGGGTGTGAAAGAGAACTTCATACAAGCAATTTTTTCTTCTTGGGGAGCATCTGGGTGGAATATGCTCAAGGATCGTATGAATTCTCCAAACTCTATCATCCCATCATGTTTTGAGTCAAACAGATTGAATATCTTTAGAAGCAGAATCAAACCAATATCTTGTTACTATAAGGAAAAACAGGGATGCATTATGTTTAAGCCAAAATGAATAAAATATATACAGAAGTTTAGACCTGATCTGTGCAGAGTTCAGCTTCTTGAGTGTTCCTGAATAAGCCAAGCTGAAACCTCCTGAATGCCAAAACCCGAGTTCAGAATAATTACAGGAGAAGCCAAATCGAGTTACTTTGATTTGTGAACAAATCCACTGAGTTGATTGTAGATGTTCATTCATCCTATTTCTTGGTTTTACACATTTACTAAACAGTAATCAGTGTAATGAATTAAAAGTAACTTTGCTAATAAGCCCGTCTTCAACCACAGAACTGCTTAATTTCCTGAACAGCTCATGCAAAGCTTCCACCTCTGAAACTTCAACTGCAAGCACAAATGGCAGTTCATGGAGGAAAAGAACATTAGCAGCCAAAAGTGAGCATAAAATTGATGGAAGCATAACCAGAAAGAATCAAAGAAAGTCCAATTTAAACCTAAAAATCAGGTCAAATGACAGAATAATAGATCTTACAGCAAGTTTGAGCAGCAAGAAGCACCATTTCTTCCTGGTCTGGCTGCTGCTTCGTACACGCACAGCCCATCGAGAGCACTTTCTATGTATGTTAGTACCTTAGTCCTAGGATTTTCCTCCATATATATAAATGTGTTATTGTTATATCAATCTTAAACTAAACAAAGTCATTTCAAAAGGAAAGGCTTACAGTGGAGTTTTACTGACTTGCCGCCCAAAAAGAGGATTCCTGTGGTACTTTTTAGGAGCCCTGAACATGCCAAAACTCTGCTTTTTTTTCCCCGGGGAATCTTTAGATGTACCATCCTATAGAAAGTGAATATATTCACCATAAATTGTTAAGATATATCACCACTTTAGTAATGACCCATTATGAGTCCCACATCGCTCAGCATATAGGTTTACAACCATTTGGACTCCCTCCCGATATTGCAAAAAGGATGTGGGGTTCGTGAAGTCACCAACCGTTATAGACGTTGATTCTGAAAGAGGGATGGATTGTAAATGACCCATGATTTAACTTCGCATTTTGTTGTTTGGGTTTTGTTGATGTTGTTTCTCTTCTTACTTATCCCCTTTAGACCAAGCTTTTGACCCTTTTTAGGAGTATTCTCTCATATAGTGTCTTATTTTACAACGAAAGTTAATTGTACTTGCACCATTATGGATTTGGAGGTTCATGAAGAGCTCATATATTTTACTGATTTGAAGTAAGTTTCCATTTGGGCTCAGGCATGATGCTGACAAACCTAATGGTGAAACAATGGATTAAAGCTGCGGCAAGATTGATGGGATTATTTTTTCCCATAAAAGAATTCACAGTGCAGAAGCCGGAAGCCGAAGCAGGTACTTACTTGTTGAGTGATCTTATGTCTTCAATGTTTCAGGCCAAAAACAGATTACCAAAATCTGGTTGTACAAATCATAGTTCGAACACCTTTATGATGTGTTTGGATGATAGAAAAAAAAAAAAAAAAACCCGAATGAGAAGGAGATATGTATATATATGGTCTTTCTCTTTTGAACAAACCAAACCAGAGGGAGAATCAAATTCTTATATTTATTGGTTCTAATACACACCATTTCTTGAAGACATATCCCTTGGATGTTGTCTTACAGGTCTCGAGTCGGGTCAAACCCACTTAGGCGACCTATGCCCATATCAAAACTTGATGGTTGTGAAACATCAAAAGGCATATCAATCTATTAGCATTTTACAAGCTAGGTGTTGTCCATTTCCACCAGCTTGGATGGGGTTTCTTCTTGGCCTGACAAAACCCTAATGGCATATTCATCAAAAGGTAAGTTCCTTCAGAACCGCAGGGATTATCATGCATTTCGGTCTGGAATATGATGCTTTCTTCTTTGATGTGAGGTTATTGAAGAGGGAATTATTCCTTGCAAATAGCTTTTCTTTGAAATGACGATAGATTCTCCACTTTTTAACAAGAAGAGCCAGTCAAACTTAGGGGTGTAATTGGATCCGTCGAGTCGATACAAAGCCAAGCTCAAGTTCAATTCGAATTAAAAAACTCAAAGCTCGACCTTGAATAGAATTCTATGGAGCTTTTTTTTACGTGTTCGAAACTCGACTCGAAAAATAGTTGAGCTACTCAAACTCGACTTGATAAAGCTCAAATCAATTAAAAAATTAATAAATAATTATACTTGAACTTGACTCAATTAATAAAATAGTAGAGCTCGATTAAGCTCATACGAAAGGCTCGAAGCTGGTGTGATCGCGATAATTCCTCAACTCGACTGACAAGCCTATCGAATACTCTTATGCCTCGACTCAATTCCGAACACCCGAAGATTTACCTAAAGAGAAATTTCAGTGAAATTCATGAATAGCTTGACTCGTTTACACTTCTAGTCAAACTTCACATTTTTTGGGTTGTAAACCAATATCTAGGGAGGATATGTGACCCGGTTCTATGGTGACTCTTGACCTACAAAACGTATTCGAAAAACATTTTTGGGTATTCCACTTGTTGAAATCAATGGCACAATAAGGAAATACGAAATAAAGAAATAAACACTAGATTTACGTGGAAACTCTTACATGAAAAAACCATAGGCAAAAGAGAAAACTTCACTATGAATATTGGATAAATTACAAAGTACAACGAAATAGATAATAAACACTATTTTTTTCTAAACTTCTTCTTTTCACAAAAGTCGCATCACCGCCTTCGGTGTAAGAATGTTAAAACCGTTCAGAAACCATTTTCAAATAAGCTTAATGAAACAATAAAACGCTGCTTAAACGCAGTTACTATTTACAATCCCGTTTTCAGCGGGAATTTCAGACAGAAGAAAATCAAGCTGAAGACGGTAAGAAAAGTTAAGAAAATAGCCACAACCTGCTTTCGCTTTGCGGTCCCCAATCGATTAAATCCCGCGTTCGACGACTAAACAAGCGAAACAAAGACATGCTTTCTGATTCATAAAACGCCAAAATAAAGAATTCCATTTTCTCGTTTTCAAAATTTGTTTTGCCTCGATTCTACGTAAAATTCTGTACCACATCAGGCCTTATGTTTTTGCCTATTCCGGATTCCAGTGAAACTAAGATATCTATTCAGCAGGAAGATAAAGAAAACTATCACAAACAAGCAAGATTGGTGAAGATATGGATTCATATAACGCACAATCAATTTACAAATCCGGGTTTATGTTGTTGGTTTATTGCAGCCTACATATTGGAACATTGAAATGTAAAAAATAGTTGAAAAATAGAAAGACATAATCTCCTGAAATATAATATCAACAAAGGAACAGAAGTACACTATTCATCGGCCGAATCTTATTCATAACCACATTTTTAGGCTCTTTTATCATCACTGATCCATTCTGCATTTTATACTTACTCAACATGTAATTTCTCCCCAATAGTTCAGTGCACCTTTCGGTGTGACAGAGTTCGAGCAAAGTTCATGTCTCTCAGAATACTATATCTGAATCTCGTACCTCAGAGTTCAGCACAAAGCTGGGAAATGATAGAGTTATCTGCCTGGAAAAAACGAGCAGTAAAGTTCAACTAACCAGTATTAAATACTTGGCATTATACTTTGGATGAGATATGAACCTAAAGAAATTTCAAATTGGAAGGTTTGATATCCTTGTTCAAGAAGATGGGGGCTGGAAACAGATTCAGAGTCATGGCAGGTTGAAAGTGCTCATATGAACCGGAATCCTGTTTCTCTTAAACATTCCAACCTTGAATCAAAACAAATTTACTTCAGGGTAGTGATAGCATTTGGAGTGAGCAAGGCTTAAAACAGTTCAAATACAAATGTTCCTAATTCTAATTCTGTCTATGTATGGTATGTAACTTAGGAAAACTCGATTTCTGAATGATGCACCAATTAGTGTTAATGATAAATAGAACAAGGGACTCACTTTAAGTGTGGAAGAGTCATGTTCCTTAGGATTGATGGATTTTGGGTTACAAATTCCTTCCACTCTTCTTTATCAATCTTCCCATCTCCTTTCAAATCCGCCTCTGCCATTGTCTGTAGAGATATAAGCAAAAATTAACATCTAGAAAGAATAATCATTGACATAGTCCAAACGGATATAAATATAGTATTCTTCACCTTATCTACAATTGATTCAACAACATCTTCCGAAATTTCCAGATCCGATTCACTGAGAATAGCTGATACCATCTTCTTCAACTTCCATTGTCATAATTAATTCATAGTGCAGGTTGAAAAATAAAACAAAGAACAAAATCAGATTCGCAGGAACAAAAAAAGTAAAAAACATTATTGGACTATTTACATCATAGAAAAACCAAAGATAAGGGCAAAAGCAAAATTGCTGTGGCATTCACCTCTTCACGCTCAATATAGCCAGTCTGCCTTAGATCGTACAATTTGAATGCAACTGCAAACAAAAGTATTTGGTTTGCTGTGGATAAGAGATCGTTTTATTCATATAATTTCATCTCAATTTGGGACTACAAAAGTTCATAATAGTAATAGAAAGTCAGATCATGAATTTATTCACTATTAGAAAATTGGTCTTACATTCCATTTTGTCTTCTTTGGGAGCATTTGGGTGAAAAATGCTTAATGATCGAACAAATTCTCCGAATTCAATGACCCCATTACGCTTAAGATCAAACAAATCAAACACCTGCAATAAAAAATTTCCCATGACATAACACAGATGAGGACATCATTCCTCAGCCCTTTGGGAATTAGAAATGTATAAACCACAAAACACACAATACCAGATGAAAGATAACTAGCCACAATAGGTCAGTGGCCTGCAGACTTGATCATTACTTGTCAAAGCCTCAATCAACCTGACATTACTTGAATTTTCAGACTGAGCTATAAATGAATTTCCAAAATTTATCTTTCAGAGATCGACACACTGCAACTTAAACAAAGCACGATTTTTTACTGTCTTATTACTGCTGCCAATCTTGAAAAAGAGTAAACAGCCTAAAGGAACTCAGTAAAAGCTACCCAACTCCCAGATGAGACATGAAGGTTTTATTCAAAAACACCCTTGGACTTACAGTTAAGCAGAATATATGAATTCGATCTGAGAATACATACCCTATCTGCAAAGAGATTCTGCTTACTTCTGTTCCTGAAAAGAGCAAGCTGAAATTCTTCCTGATTGGAAAAATGTCAAAAGAAATTGGAATAAGTGATAAGACATCCCAAAATACTAAAAGAAATGAAAGACTAATTGACTTTAAACTGAGAACAGATCCTAAAGTTGAGACCACATATCGAGACATGAAAGCTAACTCCTCATGCAGAAAACCAACCTTGTGAATGAAACCATCATCAATTATCGAACTGCTTAGTTTCTTGAATAGATCATACAATGCCTCAACCTCATTTACCGTAACTGAAAGACAAGTGAAAATTTCTTTAGAGTTTGACACGTTAGCTCTAAAGATTATGATGAACCAAAAATCTGCACAGCCACAAATCAAATGTAAAAAGAATTGAACAGAATAAAATTTAGAAGCGTGACATCTGTTAGACACACAATGCTTGGAAGCTAGAATATTTGAACATGCGAAGGAGCATCAATTAGGGAATCAATACTGCCCCTCCTTGAATTGTGCTTTTTATTTGCAAAGTTCACAATTGACCCGACAAACTTCATTTACTTACTGCTGGGTGATTGTCTACAGGGTCTGCTCTATTGAAGCTAACATTGAACAAGATGGTCTCTTCATACCCACCATGCTTGCCCAAATTCAAGTTTATCACACATTGGTAGCAGTTTGATTCATAAACATTTACTTCTTCAATGAAATTAAAAACAAAAAACAAAAATAAACGAATTGGATATACTTTTAATTTGTCCACTTACATGGTGTCTCGGAAGCAAGAGTAATGGGGTCCTCATACCCAGGATGATGCTTAGCCCTTCAAGCAAAGGCAACTTGTAAAAGCAAGCATAGTTCTAAGACAAAATCATGCCCTGATCATTTATGCCAAAATTGCTACTTTAATTTTTTAGCTTATCAGCTCTTATATCAGATGGGAAAGAACAGGATGCATCAAAAGAAAAACTAACACAAATGCTTGAAGATTCCTCAAAACATTTCCCCAACTCAATTTCAACAACCCTTTGAAATACCATCACCCCAATCAATTTTTGCAAAGCATTTTAATAATTTCCGAATTCCATAAAATGAAACAAGTTGGTATTACCTTTCTCACTTTCTTGCTGCTCTTCGAACTAAGTTTTCGAAAAATCAAAACTCGGATACCATGTTAAACAACCTAATGAAAAGCTTAAACTGTTTAATAATGCGTATTAAACAGTACAAGCCCATAATCTCAAGTACCGCAATTGTCCAAATAGTACTGATGATTCCCTTACTAGTTGCTTTACAACAAAGTCAACCGACATAACAGCACCATGTTTCAATGAAATCAGAACCCAACTAACAAAAAGAAAAAGGGAACCCGTTTCAAGTAATTTTCACCATTTTCTTTTACTTCCATTTCTTCAACTTGTTATGAAAATCACAGACAGAAATCAGGTTCACCGACCCATAACCATATGCTCATGAAAATGAAATATTTTTCGAAAATTAAAAAGAATAAAGAAAGAAAAAATAAAAAAAACTCTTACTCAAATGTAAAAATCAGGCTTAAAGGGCTGGAAAAGGGAGAGTCACCTGTGAACGTTGATGAGTCTCCTTCTTCTTCTTCTCCTTCTTCTTCTGTGCTCCTCTGTGAAGACAGGCCTCTAAATCTTCGTTTCATCCGCTGTTGCCGAGTCCTACGCTACCCTACATCCCTCCAATCACTGGGGCGCAAACCTTTGACGTGGCGATGAGTGATTGGTCATAGACAACCTTGAGACTTTGTGAGTTCTCCACTACCATGTAACCGGATGTAGGGGATCATCCCCTGCCATGTGGAACTTGACATTTTGTATGTACATATATATATTTTTCATATTTTTTATTTATTTTTTAAAATACTTGGGTGGCATCGAAAGTATATTCCCACGTCGTACTCCAAAATCTATTAAGAAAAGGTCCTGAGTCATACACTCATACTTGATTGTCAGATTACTTGTTTTATTTTTATTTCCTTATAAATTTATAAATTAAGTTTTGCATTATAGTAGCTTTTTAATATTCATTCTCACCTGCATAGTCAATTGAGTCGCAGTGTTTTTTTAAAGGAAAATAGTATTATTAATTCAAACTCTCATGACATTTTGATGTATCTAATATACAAACATACATAATAAAATAATATTTAGATTAATACGAATAAATCGATATAAAAAGTTCTATAAATCGATAAAATAATGACTAAAATATCTGTAATTCTAATTCTTCGACATACTGACGATCATAATTTAATATATTCGACTAATCAAATATATTTTATATGTTTGAACGACGAACAACATCACATCGATAAAACGATAATAACATAAAAAGCAAAATAAAACTTAAATCTTCGTGGAATAACCATTTTCTTAAACAAAAAAATGAAAGAAAATTATCCAGATTGGTGATTTGCCTTATTATATTATGTTTCAAATATAATCAAAATTAACTAAAAATTAATGCATTGTAAATTATATATAAATATTTTTATAATTTAAATATAGTTCATAATTTTTATTTATTTAAATATTAAATGTATTAAAATTAATTTGTTATATCATTGTAATTAAAGTATTTAGTTGTCTAATTTATTACATCATATTAAAAGTTATTAATTTAAAAAAAATTATTTAGTTGTCATTAAACCGGTTTTGCATGGCTAGCTTTTCCACTGGGTCCCGCCCGACCCATGTTATGCGGGCCCCTGGGCCTCAAACTTTCAAGGAATGTGCTAACAAACAAAGCTCCTGGAATCGGCACACGGCCCAACCACTTCCAGGCCCATATAAATATAAAATATAAAGTTCGATAAATTGGCAAAAAAACAATCCTTGTTTGGTCAATATTAAAATAACATGCTGTCGCTTATCTTTTTAATAGGCATAATATTATTAAATACGGGAATATTTTTATGAGTAACTACCATAATTTATCAAATAAGAGAATTAAACTTATAAACAATTCTTTTAAATTATAAGCAATATGAAAATAATTATAATTATTTTTAATAATATTCAGTATAACTGAATATATTAAAATTTTATAAATTAGGTGACATTGACATATATTATGGAATTTGCGTTCCTGCTACGGCCTATACAAGGGTGATTCAACCCATGCATACATTAATACAGTAATGAAAAATATTGATTTTTTATATGAAAAATATTGACAATTAGAATTAGAAATTCATCAATGGAAACTCTGATGTTGTTCTGGATTCTCGAATCGATCGCTGGAGCATTAACTTAATACTAGCGACCGTAAAACAAAACAAAGACCACAAGGTGGTCGGCCGCCTCCGAGCGCAAGCTTGGGGACAGAACAGAGAAGAAAAATATCCCTTTTTCGGGCCGCAGATCTCCCCTTTTCCTTAGACGCGACCTTATTTACGAAGCGAGAGTGATGATCCACTTTGGCTGAAGCTGTGAATCGGGCTCGAAATTGAAGGAGGAGGCGCTCTTATCTATGCTGGCCAACCGTTTCCTTTTCTGATAATGCTCATCCGAATCTCCGGCCCAAGGATCGGGATGACTCGGTCCCGGCGGCGGGTTAATACGTACATTACTCATGAGATGCGCTCTCGAGTCATGAGGGATCACCGAGAAATTATCAACGACTATCTCTGTGAGATCTACAAATTCTACTAGGAAGAGGATGCCCTGGGCAATAAACCTAGAGTCTTTGTCACGGACGGCATCATCCGCGAGTCGATTCGGCCATGGTTTCGATCCACGTTCATGGGGCAACACTGTGGACCGTCAGAGGCAAGCAGATCAAATCAAGTCAGCCCAGCCCATAGCTCCATACCCCCGGCCTTGAATAGCGTAGTCGGGCCAAGCTTCATATGACCCACACGCCCTTTTCCGTACCTGCGAGATCAGCCTTCTCATTGAAAAATATCGATGCTTTCTAACCCGCTTGTCACCAGAACCCGTGGAACGTTTAATGCTTGCGTGTTCTAATGTGCAGCCTCTGGGTTTCCTATTTTCGTAAAACATTTAATAATGGATTTTCAAATTTCCCACAAGTTTGAAACCCTTATAAAAGGCTGCAAGGTAATGGAGTCTTTTATGCTACTGGCTGGCTCCGAGTTTTTTGTGGGTATGTATGGCTAGACGCTACCGATACCGCGCTTTTCTGATTGCTCCTGAGCTGAATGTGATGTCGACAGGGGTCGGTCGGAGGCTACAAGGAACCCGCTGGAGCTCGCTAATTTGCTTTTGGAGGAATATTTTCGAGCCCTATATTCCCCTTCGCTTTGGCATTGTTGAAAGGCGCTAGGAGTGTGCTAATTCGCTTTTGGCACTTCGTGGTCGGGGCTTTTTTCCTTCTTTTTTTTTCATATCTTCTTTCTTAGCCTCTTCTTCGACTTTTTCCTCTTAGAGTAACCGAGGAGAGTGAGGAACCAGATGTCTCTAGCGGGGGTTAGGGGTTGTATTTTGCCATTGCTCATTGAGCCTTGTTCCTACACCAATGTTATGTATCCCCGGTCTTTGTTATTCTGTAACCGAGTTCCTCAATAAAGCATGTGTTGTTTGTGAGTCTGATGTCTTTGCTTTCTCTTTGTCGAATCACGCAATTCAGTTCATTTAGCCGAGTAGGCAAAGATATACCTTGAGTAGGACATAGGTCAGGTCCGGATGAACACTCTGGTAGACAAGGTTCATCGACTTTACTAGGTCTCCCTTACCCTAAGCTTGGTCATGAACTAGGCCGTACCAACCATACTGGCCCTGAGGACATCAACCTACCCGGCTTTGTAATGAACTAGATGGGCATCAATCCATACCGGGCCTAGAGGACAGATCAACCTACCCGGCTTTGTAATGGAACCGCGGCATCAACCATACTGGGTCGATAGGACATCAACCTTACACGAGCTTTGTAATGAACCAGCTGGGCATCAACCATACTGGGTAGGACATCAACCTTATCCGGGCTTTGTAATGAACCAGCTGGGCATCAACCATACTGGGCCGGTAGGACATCAACCTTACCCAGGCTTTGCAATGAACCAGATGGGCATCAACCATACTAGGCCGATAGGACATCAACCTTACCCGGACTTTGTAAAAACTGAGACGGGAACATGGTTAGAGATTGAATCATTCTTTATTGATAGTACCTTTTGAGGTGCATAAGATTCCACATTCTAGGTACATGTGTCCCGTCTAGTTTATCTAATGCATACGATCCGGATTTGCCTACTGCAAGCATAAATATACCTGGGCCCTCCCAATTTGGCTGTAACTTTCCTAGGCTGATCTGACGACCAGAGCCAAAACTTTTATCAGACTGGGAAGTCCCTCGGGCTGAACATTCGAGGTCACCGGCTCCGTTGCCTAGGGTTTGCTAGCCTCGCGGTGTACGATGCTATTTCAGACAACCTCGGGCCGCTTCTCGCAAGCAGCTCTGGCTCCCGCTAAGCTCCAAGTCTTTTTAACTCATAGATTCAAGATTCGATCGTCGGTATATCATTTCGGAGTGTGGGCATACCGATTTATGTTGGGACTATAGCCTTCATCCCATAAGTGAGCGAAGGATATACCCTGGGCCGGGTTCTGGCCATTGCTCAGAGGGGCCCAAAGTACCCCGTGGGAGTTCGGCCCACCCACTCTGCCTTGGGGGCCGAGTCTAATCAAGCTTTCTTTAAGGAGGTAAATGGTGGTTTTATTATGCTTCTCTCCCGTCACACAAGCCTCATGATATCGCGGGTGAGTATAGATTCTTATCTTCTGCCCAAGTGGTTCTTATATGCCCCTCTATCAAATTGAGGCTCGTTGTCTAATACAATTGATCAAAGGGTATAAATTTAACCGATTGCATTAACATTCTTCTAGATGAACAGAGTGACATCCTTATCTTTGATTGATGCGAAAGCCTCGGACTCTATCCACTTGCTGAAATAATCAGTGGCAACCAACAATAATTTTTTCTGAGCCAGGGCGGTAGGGAGCAGCCCAAATATGTCAATTCCCCATTAAGCGAAGGGCCAAGGGCTCGTAATGAAACACTCCTGAAATGATCTCAAGACAGCAGGCTTCGTCACTGGCATCGGGCCACACTTTCATGATTTACGAAGGCCGATCTCATGGTTAGCCAATAATACTCCCGAGCGTGGCCTTAGGCCAATGTTCTACCAATGACGATTACACATTCCTTCATGTGTAATATGATTACATATTGTCCCTATTCTGGTTAAGCACTTTAGGTACGCTCATCTAGGATCGCTTAAATAGTCGCCCATTAACCAAAGAGACCTCCGTCGACCTGGATTGATCTTGTGAGCTTTTTCCCTTTCGTTTGGGAGTTCTCCCGTGTTGATATATTGTACTGTGGGATCCATCCAAGAAAGAGAGAGTTCGTCCACCTGACTTACTCGGGTAGTGATAATTGAAGAATCCGGTTGATAATAGATGGCTGATAATAGTAGCTATGGCGGCCAAGGCGTCCGCTTTCTCATTACAACTCGAAATGCGGCCGAGCCTGTTGAAAATGGGTCTGCCGCTATTTAACCAGGATACATACTTTTCCATTCGAGGGTCTCGTGACTCATGTTCCTCATTTACTTGCCCTACCACCAACTGAGAATCACCTCGAATCAGGAGCTTGTCGGTTGACACTATAGCTGCCAGTTCAATTCCGGCTAGGATGGCCTCATAGCTGAAGCCCAAAAGGATTGCCTGCTCAATCTTCTCCTCGACCGAAGATTTAAGTTACAAACCGATGCTAGCTCTGGCTTGCCGATGCCCCGCCTACATATGGTCCACCACCAAGTCGTCTGTGCTCATTCCGAATTGGGAGATCTCTGCTAGAAAATCTTCCAGAACCTGTCCTTTTTTAGCCAACCTTGGCTTATACTGAATACTGAACTCGCTTAACTCAATTGCCTATCAAGCCATCCACTCGGATAAGTCAGGCTTGTGAATGGTGCTCTGAAGAGGGAGGTAAGTTAGCATAACAATGGGGTGTGCTTAGAAGTATGGGAAGTGCTTGCTCTACTCGAGGGCTAATGCCGCTTCGCCTCGAGGTGGCTTCACCTGGCTTCGTGTCATCAAGGACTCATAATGAAAAATATTGGCCTCTCGCTCTATTCTCATCTTCCTAGTCAAGGCAACACCACTCGCACATCCAAAAAACCGCTAAGTATACCAAGAGTGTTTCGCCGCCTTCGTAATGGCAAGGACTGCAGGTTCCGCAAGACACCGCTTGATCAGCCGTGGAGGGCTTTATCACATTTCTCATTCCATCCGGCCTGGTTAGCCCCCTTAAGGGTAACAAAGAACGACTCAGGCTGGCTCAGAAACCAAGAGATGAACCGCCCCAGGCGCCCAATCTACTGGGCCAACTATTGTACTTTTTCTAGAAGCTGGTTTCCGGGACTCCAAAATAGTTTTTGGCGTAGCTGGTTGGATTCTAAACCCCTTTGAGTCACCATGAAACCCAGGAATCTACCCGCATTGACTCCGAAGGCGCACTTCAGGATCGAGTTTCATGTACCGTATGCCCTTAGGAGTTCAAAAGCCTCTTGCAGGTGTTCAACATGATCTAGGCGTTCCTTGGATTTTACCAACATATCGTCAATGTAAATATAAATGGTTTTTCCTAGTAGCGGTCTGCACATCTTGGTCACTAACCTCTGATACGTTGCCCCGGCATTCTTTAAGCTAAACAGCATCACATTCTAGCAGAACATCCCGTGCGGGGTGATGAATGTTGTTTTTTCCCCGTCTAGCGAATGAATGGGTATTTGATGATATCCCGAGAAGGCATCCATGAACGATAACATCCTATACCCGGCTGACGCGTCAACAATCTGATCTATCCGAGGTAGAGGGAAGCTGTCTTTCGGGCATGCCTCATTAAGATCTGTGTAGTCCACGCACACTCTCCGTTTACCGCCTTTTTTTGGGACTAGTACCACATTGGCCAGCCATTCCGGGTACTTTATCTCCTTGATGAAACCTGCTTTTAAAAGATTATCCACTTCTTGCTGAATAACCTGATGACGGTCCAAGTGGAAATGCCTTACTTTCTGTCTAACTGGCATGGCTAAAGGGATGACATTTAGTTTGTGAGAGAGGCATGTACGGGGTTAATGCCAACCATGTCTGAGTGAGTCCAGGCGAATACATCCCATATTACCTGAGTAGAAATTCGGTCAGATTTGTCCCCTTCTCGCCACTTGATGTATTTGTTCCTTCTCCCCACTGGATATGAGGGAACCAATGACAGGATTTATCCCACCCATCTTAGGCATATTGATTCTAAAGGGGTCTACGCCAATCGCTTCCCCGTCGTCCGCCTTGCTGGGCAAAGGAGTCGTGACCGCTATTCTAAGGTCTGTCTCGAGGGCCGGATTATAGGAGCTTTCGCTTTTCTCACACCCAGACCGACGCTTGGTAGCATTGTCGAGCCGCTAGCTCAAGTTGCTCAGAGTACAACTTCGCTTCTGCGATTAGTCGTAGTCAGATCATTTGATGGTAGGTCGAGGGCACGAGTTTCATCACATGCAACCAGGCTCGGCCAACAATGGAATTGTACAGGCCCAGGTCCTCGATAAACGAAAATAAGACCTGCTGAACTACCGGCCTTGCCTTGACGGGGAGAGCAATGTCGCCCATCGCATCGCGGTCGTACCCCGCAAACTCGACAAGATTATGCTAGCCGAACTCACCTCTATCAAAAGAGATAAATTATCCACGCAAGGCAAGCAACCGTATCAGCCGCCACGCGCTGTGGTCAACCGCATTTTGTGCACATCAAAATCGTTAATACATAGAGTAAGTACGAGTGCACGGGTGCGCAGTAATGACCTGACGAGTTACCAGTGGGGTGCTGACATAGGTCGCTAATCGGTCGGGATTGCTCACGTCTCGACGCGGATAGTGTTCACCTGTGCCTAGCCGTACTCGCCTTGCCACCAGCCCCTCGGGCGCTGGGGATCGATACTCCATGGTCAACCGAGCCGCCCAATATGTAGTTTATGGTGAGTCGAGGTTCAGTTTTAAGCCGTGACGCCCATTTCCTCGGGGTCTCGCTGACCACCGCCAACCTCAAGGAACCTCGTGTCTCATATCACGGCACCCATGGCACGAAGAAAATTCGTCACATCGCCCACACAACATACTCACCAAAACATATCCAACTATATTACAATAGTTTCAAGAGTTGTTACATCACTTAATGCCAAACATATATTAAAATTAAGAATTCAATACATGTTTTACAAAATATATATCAAAGCCACAACCGCTTTCTTCTTAAAAGCGCTCTAGTGAGTGTCGCCTTCCGAACACTCCTCGTACCTGAAATAATTTTCTCAATAGTGAGCAATGCCCAAGAGGGAATTATCCCACATGGGTTACTCCCACCTTAAGTGCACATGTAATGGCAACCAAACACATTCAAGAAAAATGCATGATCCTACTCTTAACATCTACCCGCACAATCTCATGTCTCAAATTCTCACCGACTCCCTCACACATGCTTATGCCATGTATGAAAATCGTCTTCAACAAAAATATTTGTTTTAATTGTGGGCAACCCTCCGATATAAATACGTTGGACAATCCTCTGAGGTGAATTTGTCGTGGTGAATCCTCCGAAACAATTCATGGCCCTCCGACGTGAATTGCTGGACAATTTTCAACACAATTCTTTGGATTGAACTTTCCGATAAAATTATTATTTTAATAATTTTACAAAATAATTCATCAGCTTACAACCTCCGATTTTATTTGTCATGCACTCACACCTACCATTCTATTCCTACATGAAATGCATTATGCTACTAAACAATTTATGTTAATATATATATATATCATGCATATACTAACCGAATTTATCCACAATCATTATACATGTTATTCATTCATAGCAATAACACCAAAATTAGCTCACATATGGCTAATGAACAATTTAAGCAATTCATTTTGAACCACCCAAGTAACACAAACCACACACAAGATCACGCAATGTAGAAACCCTAGGTCTCCAAACTCCGTTTCAATGACCACATTGGGTGATCACTCAATCACAATCGTGTTGACCAAACACTGGGCCATTCATGCCGTATCAGCTCATCCATCAAAATCTACGTACCAAAGAATAAAACAAGTAGGAGAAACCCCTACTCCCTGAGCGTCGTCAACTCATCAAACCTGGCGGTCCACGCAGCTCCGCAGTCAGAACCAACTTTTCTCATCGACGAGAACCGATAAATCTGACCGGAAATCTAGAGAGAAGCCACCCTCTTTTCTGGTGTAACTGCTTTCTTCCCTTCTACGCAGATACCGTGCCAATGAGAAGAGAGTGTTCTTTTCTTTTTATTTAATTCCTTTTTGTCCTCATTGTTTGACTTTAGCGACCACTTGATAATGGGCCAATATGTTTACTATATCTCCTACACCCTCTCACTATTCATGTGACATGTGTCACGATACGTGGCTATGCGACCCATCACATCACATGCCTCCTACGTCACGCGCACTTCACAATGATTGCGTTAACTGGGCTTGAAAGACGCCACCACTCTCACTCTTAATTCGACGAAATTCGACGTGAGAAGCAAGATTTCTGCAAGATGATCTGACTTGCAGGAAACCACACATCCGAGATCTAAAAATTCTGATTGGACCTAAATTACCATTTTACTCAATTTTCAGAAATTAGAACTTTCCGGTTTTACGTAAGCCTCGTGGTCGGCCAAGCATTCTCAACCACTGGGCGCCTCGCCCTCCTGCCGTCTCTCAACAGACTTTCTATACTGGCCACCACAGAACCTTTCCACCAAAATTTCGTGACTTAACATCTATTATCCCATGCCTATGGTCCATAAGAATCACGATCCGTGAGACCGTCATACTGACACTCCCCACCCTTATTAAATAAAGGAAGGCTTCAAGAACCCCACGTAAACTCCCAAACTAATACTTCCAACGGCACTAGAGAATCTTGCGGAAGGCTCGTGTTGCTTGTCAAAACCTCGTATAATTTTTTTTTCTTTTCTAAACTTGTGTTTTATAAAATTTCGACAAAGATAACAGCCTTCGTGATATAGGACATGTCCTACAACCTCAGAATACAAATACACTCTAAATATGGCAACCAACAACACTCCTTCAAAAGAGCCTCAGGCTCATCACATTTTCATACAAAACAATGTACATACATATGCACAACTATACAAGTTCAAAGTGTTTTCTAACAAAAGTTAGTTACATTTTCTTTACAAATATATACAAGAGTGAGTAAATAGAGCACATATAACTTGAATTCAGAAGGACTCTGATATGCCCGAGCGTTCTGTGTACCTATACCTGGAAGATAAATTTTAAAAATTGCGAAAATAACGGAATTAAGCAGCTCGCGAGTGCGCTTTATAAAATGCCGTCAAAATGTCTCAAAAGTGTAAAACTATCTTTACAAAACACTTTCGTAAAACTCGTTGCTGCTATAAAAGTTTCTAACACTTTTCGTAAAATGTCGCTTGCTTATCAGCGATTGATTTTAAGTCAGATGTAAAAATGCAAATATAATGATCAACCACCGGGCGTCTTTCTCGCATCACCCAATAAACACTGAAACCAGAGTTCTACCTTGCCGCTCATGACCTCGTGGTCCACATCACCTGCTCTGCAAATACGCTTTAATGTCTGTCACCATTAATAAGCTAGCGCGCTAACCCTATATACTCTAGTACGTGCCACGGTCCTCCTCTAATATGCTCCACATGAGCTGAAAGAAAGAAATTGGTCTAAGTCGCTCTATCGACGTTTTACCTAAACCCTATATATATATATATATATATATATTAACCAATAAGAACTATCAGAAGTTAAATAAAAAATAAAAATGCATGTAAATGCAGATTTGAAATTCAAACACGAATGCAGTTTTATTTTAATTTTTTTTTCTTTGTTAAAAAGGAGAACAAAAAAAAAAAGAAACATAGATCTCTCTCTGCAAATTTTTTTGGTAAAAAGAAGTAAATCGTTGTGAACGCATTGAGAGCGTACTAGTAGTACATTCATCGACCAAGAGCGTGACTTGCCGCTGCGGAATCCGGCGTAAAAGGTAAAATCCATCCGTTATAACATCGTATCGTATCACATTTATGATTCCATGTGAGATTTATTTGTTTTTTTTTTTTTGTTATTCACAAGAACATTTTTAGCGCACTTTGTTTCCGCACAAATGGCCTGCCATTTTTAATTTTCCTCGTGTCAAACAACTTTTTTACCGAATTCGTTTCGCATAAACGCTTTATGACCTAATGCCAGTAGATTTATTCGTTAATTTTGTCATTCACAAGAACAACATTTTGTTTGGAGCAGACTTTGTTTCGCACAAATGGCCTACCATTTTTAATTCTTCAGTACACGCTTTTTTTTAAAGTTGCACTTTGTTTCGCATTAAATGTATATGCCCCCTTTTTTTTTTTTTTTTTTTCAAGAAATGGCCTGGATATTTTTTTTGCACACATGGCTTGTAATTTTTTTTATAATTTTCCGTGCCATTTTTAATATTCCAGATTAAATTATTACATACCATTATGTATAATTAATAAAATAATAGAGAGAAAGGGCTAGAGATTTAATAAATGTCTGACTTGGAATTTTTTTTTGAAGTAAAAGAGAGGAAAATGTCTCGGATAAGGAGGATGTCCAATATTAGGCATTATCGGATTTCACACCGCAAGAAATATGCCATAACGAAGCGAACTCCTATAGGGAGACTTAATGCAGTCAATCCAAGCATACGACTTCATTTATCGTGCTTTTTTTAATTCCCACACGAGTATAGAATGCAACTCCGGTCACACCCTTATCAATATGTGAAGATGCGCATTAATATGATACAAGTGATCATTTTCAACTGGAATATATTAAATGAGTGAAAGTAAATATATAATGTTTATACAACACTTTGCCTCTTAATTGGCAAAGGAAGCTTCCAACCTTATTAGTGAACCTGGGTGAAGCAAACAATTATAGACTCAGCATATCTATTTTTAGAGTAAATACATGGCATAATTTGATCAAATTTATTTAACCGAAAGTCCTAACCCTAGCCTTCTAGATGCTGACAAAAAAGGAATGTCATATTGAAGAAGTACACCTGATTGTAGCACATGAGAGAGAATATTGTCGAATCTATCCTAAGTGAGAGAACAAGAACATTAAATTTTTTGTTTTTGTTTTTGTTTCTGCTGAACTAATTCATTGTAAATATGCTTGATTTATTTCATTATTGTATTGACCTTATTCTAGTTTATAATGTTTATATATGTTATATGTTATTTCATGTATATATTATAATATTACAGTATGGTTATAATTGTGATTAATTGATATGAGAAATGAACGAAAATGATTTGAATTGAGTTGTGCAAGATATAATATGGGGCATATAGTGTTGATTGGGAACATTAAGAACTTTTGCACCTATGACTAATAAAGTATTTTAGTAATTCAATTCGACTTGAGAATTATGTGTATATATTGCACATAAGATTGTGATGCAATTGTTATGTCCTTTGACAGCCGAAAACGCTTGTGTGTGACGCCTTTACGGCGCGTGAAGGTAATTGGTCATTTCTAAGTAATATAGTGTAACGGCACTGATATTCATCCAATGAGAAGTGTGTCGAGTAATCGACTTTACGCCTTTAAATATTATCCTGACCTAAATCGTAATGAATTCCAACTGACAAAAAAGAAAACTAGTCCTTATATTATTTCACAAATCAATTTAACTTATGAAAACTAGGTTTTCTCTATACACCTTCACCAATTCTACACTTCATTTAAATTTTAACCCAATAAATTATTTATTTAAATATTTCATATGATTTACGCTGAAGGGTTGATCATGCCTACAAGATACTTCCTGAGAGAGCATCCCGCCACTCGCTGGGGTGTATTGCATCTCCGTCGACCCCTCGACCCGAAACGCTAAATGTATAAACCCTAATGCCATGTTTTGAACCCGAGATATCTCTATTCCATCAACAATTGTTACAGATTACGTCCTGAATACCATCTCTCGATCTCAAACTCCAAGAATGGCATGCCAAAGTTGGCCAAACCCAACATGAATATCAATAAAGTGTTTCGATAAAAATCATACTTATAGTTAAATAAAAATGAAAATCAAACCATCCATATTAAGTGCAAGAGGTTTTTGAAAACCTTGAAACTAAACCTGGGAATATTCTATGTGGAAAATAAAAGTCCATCAAAAGAAAGATAAAAGTGAGAGAGGATGAAAATAAACTGATTTTGAGTGAAAGCCCCATCTCCTCTTCTTCAATCTCTTCTTCTTCAAGCTTTTCCCTTCAAGATGTGTGCCCTAGGGTGTTTCACTCCAAAGAGAGGGCTCCCTTTCAAAAACGCCCAAAACCGCTCAAATCATTCCTGTATCCCTAAGGTTTCTAGCTTTTTAAATCCATTATGGGCTCAAAATGGGGGCTAAAATCCATTCAGAGTTCTCGAACGTCGCACCGCCGTATAACCGCCGCTGACGGCGATTGGCAACGCCGCGCACGCTGCTTATAAAGTCTAATGTGCCGCGACGTCATCTTCTTCACGTCGCTGACGCCGCAGCAGCTTTCCCGTTAACTAACCTCGAAGAACATAATTTTATTACACAAACCTTCATCGTGTCTTTGGCAACTGCCAAGTTTCCTTAGCGGGAACTAATACATATGGCTTAGCCGCAATATAAGCCTATATGATTCGAAAAAGGTTATTGCAGCCTCCCGCCGGAAGCTTGTAAGTTTATTGATTTTTTCTTCAAGTTTTGGAACTTGCATAACTTCTTTGTTCGAACTCCAATTTTTCTGTCTGCAATCCCTTTAGAAGTTTCAGCGTAGAATCCATATTATTATATGAAGTTTGTTGCAATAGGTTTCCCATATTGATGTCTGAAACAAATTGTAGCCTCTCTCTGTTGCTTGCAGTTTTTCCGTTCACTTTGCACAATTCAATCAATGATGAACTGAAATCACAGATGGAACTTTTTAGAAGATAAAAGCACTTATTTAACATAAAAACAATTTGGAAAACTAATCTAAATCATAGGATAAAATGTATTTAAGATACCATCACAATTCCACTAAATTTCTTGTCAGTCCCCATAAGAGATTTGAACTCAAAACAAAAATGAACAATCAAATGACATGAACTAAAAATAATGAGATGAGTAAGATAATATGATCAATAAGAATCAACATGAACACAATTTATGGAATATTAATTTCTTTCAACCAAAATTTAGGATCCTAAACCTTTAAACTTCAATAATATAAACGTTGTGCTAAAGCATGTAAGGGAGTAACCCAACTCCTAAGTCCAGCAGTTTAATTCTTTCCCTCATGAAAACCACAAGAGATAGCATGATCTCATGTATAACACGTCCTAGCACCCCAAACTTAAGTCTAACTCACCTTATTCTAAATAAATAACTCATGAAAGGACAGAACTAACTTTATCACAACACAGCACTGGAAAACACCAATACTAAAAATTAAAAGAAACACAAGAAGTTTTAGTTGAGCTGCTCCTCAGAGCGGATCCATCGACGACTCCCCACCAGCCGTACAGGCACAAAAGATTAAATCCCTCTCAAACATCACCCCGAACACTCAAATTCAAACCAAAGGTCCCAGCCAGGGAAGGATCCATCTTCTCTCATTCCATGTAGCAAGAAGTCACGACTCCTACCAGCGTGGCGAGCACGTAGCTGGAAAAAGGCCCTGATCAGGCCGGATTCCGATCGATTGATCCAATTGGCCCTAATTCATTGAAGCCCCATTTTCTCGACTTTTCTTCACCCTTTCTATTGTTTTCATTTTCTTCAGCCTGTAAACAGTCTATAATCCTCTTTGATCGGGTGTCCCATCACTTTAGGATGGTTAGAACTCTGCTGTTAGCTGAACTCAGCGCAAAGAGTCCCATCACAAAGGCAAGGAGAATCAAAAAAGTGATAAGACCTTCGAGAAATAGCTTCTTCAGATATGTCTTGCGACTAAGCCTAAGTCACCTATACAAGCAAGGGCAATCTGAGTCATTTAAAACCCACATTCTAGTCCTCTTTCTACACTCGCCTTTGAATAGTTGTGTTCAAAATGACTCCTCACACATAGCTAACAAGGCATCAACCTCACCCATATGAGTATATTAAAATAAATAAATAAAAGAATTTAAAGCACATGCAACTAACAATCAAACAACTAACTAAAACAGGTAAGGATACAAAAGTTGATTTTGATTTTTTTTTTTCATGATTTCGAATTTTACCCCAAACTTGAAATGAACATTGTCCTCAATGTGAAAACAAAAAAGCAAGAATGGATAACCAGACTTCGAGGTTGATCAAGTCTCCTGGAAGTTGCTCCAATGAATATGGCTTGCTTTGGAGGCAAGGAGGTAGCAAGAGTGGTTGCACTTTAAGTCCAAATGAAGCGGATATTTGAATATGGTTTCTTTGGTTCTTAAGCCGCCTGCACTATTGAATTTAACCTTTTAACCTTTTAGCTTCCAAAACCAGATTTGAATCCCTAAAAACCTGAAATTAAAAACTAAAACACAGAAAAACAAAATCAAGCATGAAAATTTATTAAAAAAAAAAAAAAACTCAAAACTAACTACGAAATAGAAAAAATGAAAGAAAACATTTTAAGCTTGGGCCGCCTCCCAAGGAGCTGCTCCGTTTTTTCGAGTCCAACTAGACTCTACCAACTACTGATGGTTGTGTTTCTTATTCCATCCTTCTCTAAGAGGGCGAGAAGAAGCTCAATCGCAATCGGTTATATAGTCTTCCACAATCTTATTATTTTTTTGATTTTCTATTTTGTTCATTTTTTTCTTTACAATGATTCCTCTCAATTGTTCAAGGACGATGTACTAATCCACCTCGAAGTCAGGTTTTATTCTCATTTTTCTACTTCCTCACACTGGAACCCATAGAGTCATTTTAATAGTCTTCACAACTTCATTTTGTCTTTTTCATGTGATTCCCTGAGAAGTTGGTTCATCTTCCTACCTAGGTCTGGGGCAGATATCATTTCAACGCTTTGAAACTTCTCAAGTTCTTCATTATCCTTTGAGGTGATTTCTTCATTATATCTCAAGTTTTCTTTCTTCTATATTCACCCTAAAGAGAAGTATTAATCCTCACAGTTGTCCTTCAAAGGATATCAGAGCCTATATTCTCGTTTCTTTCATATATTTTGCCACTAGCTTCTTCTATACTATACTTCCTCTTCTTTAGGTTGTTCTTCTAATCCAAGCTCGAGTATAAAAGTGGCCTTTGAGCCATCTCTTCTCAAGCTATCAATGGTGTATGTCGAATTTGAACATTAGCCCTTGTCAATTCCATGAATTGAACTTGAGATGTCACTACATTCCAAGATGAACTTTTCATTTCCTCTAATTAATGCAAATCTAACTTTGTCATTCTCTCATGTGGAGGTTGACTTATCTCATTTGATTAAAAACTGGAAAGAACCCAACTTGAGAGAGTAGTCAATTTCATCCATTGATCTTGAAAATCTGTGCTCGTGCCATGGTAAATGCAAATTTTCCAGCTTCTTCTTAATTCATCCATAGCTTCTTTCAGGCTTGGATCTTTGACTTGTGGAGATCAAGAGTGTCATAGGCTTGTGGCATCTGCTTAAAAGTCGTTCCATCCAAAATATGATTGCTCAAGACGGGTACTCCATATTGAGCATAACCATTGATGCATATGGTTGCCACACTTGACTTCGCATTCTGAGTTGTCACTCTTCTTTGATGCTCATCACCCAATTGTCATTCTTAGTTGTCGTCAAGGTCACAATGCATTTGTCAACTCGATGATCTGATCCATTGTATACTTAAACTTGTACTTCTTGCTCTCTTAAGTAGTATGTTTGCGGGCGTTCTTCTAGCCTTCGGATCAAAAGGAACTAGTTCACCTTGACCCTTTCTCAGATGCATGCAAATTAACCTCCTAAACCACAAACAAATAGTAGAGACTAAGCAATGCTACGATGTAAATGGGTAAAATAAAAAAAAATAAATAAAATGTATTAAATAAAATAAAAAAATTGATCCAAATATCTAGTGCGTTGTTGTCAATATCAATACAAAAATCCCCAAGAACGGCGCCAAAACTTGACAGTCAAAACGTGTGTAACACACTTATAAGTGCACGCGTCGCCTGTTAAGTAATATAGTGTACTCCACGGATATCGGACCACGGGAGAAGTGTGTCGAGTAATCGACTTTACGCCTTTAAATATTATCTGACCTAAAATCGTGAATGAATTCCAATTAATAAAAGAAAAACTAGTCCTATATTATTTGTTAAATCAATTAATTATGAAACTAGGTTTTGTTCTTCACCTATCACACTTGATGAATTTTAACCTAAATAAATTATTTAATATTTCATATGATTTACGCTAGCGGGTTGATCATGCCTACAAGATATTCTCTCTCGAGATATATCTGCCTATCTCGCCATTGGGGTGTATTGCATCTCCGCCCTTGACCCTCGACCAAACGCTTTAAATGTATAAACCCTAATGCCACATTTGGAACCCGAGATATCTCGATTCCCGATTGACCAATTGTTGCTTTATTCATGTCCCTAGGAGTCATCATCTCTCGATCTCAGACTCCTAGCAATGGCATGCCAAAGTTGTCAAACCCTAACATGTAATTATTGCAAGTAAAATAAAGCAAATGATAAAATCATACTTATATTAAATAAAAACGAAAATTAAACTAATCCATGGGCTAAGCGCAAATTTAGGTTTTGACAAAACCCTAGAATCTAAAACCCAGAACATCTCTATGTGGAAGAAAACCATCAAAAGAAAGAGAAAAAAAGAGTAGTGATGAAAATAAACGATTTTCGAGTGAAAGTCCCACTTCCCCTCTTCTTCAATCTCTTCTTCAAGCTTTTCCCTTCAAGATGTGTGCCCTAGGGTGTTTCCACTCCAAAGAGAGGGCTTCTCCTTTCAAAACGCTCCAAAAAAAACCGCTCCAAATCGGGCCCCCTCTCGATCCCTTATGGTTTTAGCTTTAAATCCTCCATTATGGGCCCAAATGGGCTAAAATCCATCCAGACCTTAGCGACGCCGCGCAAAGAACTTCGCTGACCATTTGGCAACGCTCGCGACGTCGCTTATGCAGCCTTTCTTCGCCACGTCACGACGTTGGTTCTCACGTCGCGACGTCGCAGCAGCTTTCCTGTTTTTGGTCCAACTTTGTAAAGCCATAACTTTGTCATACAAACTTCGATTCAGGTGTTCTCGTACCGCTGGTTTTTCCTGAAGTGAATCTATACATATATGGCTTGATGCAATATGTTCATATGATATCTGGAAAAAGGCAAAATACAGTAGCCTCTCCTGCTGAAGGTGCTGCAAGGCTTGCTGATTTTCTTCAAGTTTTGAACTTGCATAACTTCTTTGTCTCGAACTCCAATTTTTCTGTTCTCGTATCCCTAGAAAGCTCTTGAAGTGTAGAATCCATTATTATATGGCTTGTTGCAATAGGAGCTCATATGATGTCTGAAAATGTCAAAATTCTGTAGCCTCTCCTGTTGCTTTTGTAGCAGTTTTTCCACTAATTTCACATTAATTCCACCAAATGGACGACCTGATCATGTGGAGGAACTTTAGAGCATTAGGGCACTTATTTAACATAAAAACACTAGAAAAACTAACTAAATCATAGGGATAAAATGAGTATTTAAGATACTCATCACCTTTCTTATAGTATTGTGATTTGAGTATGACATCAAAGAACATCATAGCAGATCTCAACAAGGGTGAAAAACTTAATGGTGACAATTATAACATATGGCATCTTAAAATTCAATATGTTTTGGAAGAGCAAGAAGTTCTCGAGACCATTAATGCTGAAATGGAAGAACCTCAAGCAGTTGAGGGTAATAACAATAATGCTCAATAGACGTGATTTAACCGCTCACGTTTGAAGAAGAAAGATTCCACTACTCGAGAATCTTTAATCGCTTCAATGAATGGAGACTTGGTTTATAACATCAACAAGACTAAACTGCATATGCTATGTGGGTAGCATTAAAGGAAAAGTTTGAGAGACTATTGTCCCAAAACTGCATTTAACTATCAAATTCCGACACTTAAGCAAAAAAAGGTCCCCACAAATCAATGAAACAACATTTAAGAGACATGTCAAATATGATAATGGAATCAAGTCACCGGGCATGCCTTAACCGATGAAAGAAAGTGCAAGCTGTGATCCGGTCTCTCCCTCATAGTTGGGAACATATGAAGGTAAACATGACTCATAACGAGAACATCAAGACTTTTGCTGACAAAGAGCGTCATTTGGAACTTGAGGATGAGCGCTAGAGGATGCTAAACCGATGCTCAAGCATAAGGGTAACATCCGGGCTTCCAAGAATATTCATGGTTTTAAGCGGCAAGGAAAATTTCAAAATTTAAAGGCAAAGGCAAGAGGAAGCGATGAGATTGGAAAGGACTAGTAAAGGAAGGAAGTTTCACAAGCGCTTATAGAGGGAAGCTGATGGAAAAAGGATAAGCATAAAGATGACATACAATCAGGGTAATATACATTTTGCCTCATGAATGCACTGAGCCAAAAAAGGTATTGTCTTATCTTACCCCTTCTCGTACAAACTCTATTTATCATTTTTTTTGTTTCTAGTACTGTTTTTCTCATTGAAGCACATCCCATGTGGATCAGAGACTCGTGGAGCCACGCACTACGAGCTAGAGACGTGTTGAGTTTCAGAGTTTCACTAAATACCGAAATGATCATAAAGGATTTACTGGGTAATAATACAAGGATCGAGGTGAAAGGAGTCGACATGCAAATTAGACTTGCAAGGAGGCCATCCTTTACATACATGATGTACAACATTCCCTCCCAAAATTCGACGAAACTTTACTCATACTACTCTTCTAAGACTTCGTTATTGTTTGAATTTTATGAAAACTCAAGGAGATTTTTCATATACCGCGACGGGTTGTGGACATATTGTGGATGGTTTTATTATGTTGAACACTAATATATCGACTGTTATAGTGGTGTTTATTTCTCATTGTTTACTCAATCTAGCAACGATGATCTAAATGTGAATGTATGACATAGATTAGCATATAAGACAAGAAAATGTAAATAGACTGCATGTGATGGTCTATTAGGGAATGGACCATTAAAGTCAGAATTGTCCACTGCGGAATATTGCCACAGAAAACACAAGAAAACCATTTGGTAAACTCGTAAGGGTTGGAACTTCCTTTGCAACTTATTCATTCCGATATCTCGTGGACCAATGAATGTGGGCAAGTGCGTACCTGGTGCCTCATATTTCATTACACAGATGATTGCACTGATATGGTCATGTCTATTCGATTCACTCAAGTCTCGCTATTAGATCGCTAGTTTATTCAATATATTAATGAGGTGGAAAATTAATTGTATTTAAAAATCAAAGCATTGAGGACCGACGAGGCCGTGAATATTCCATCTAAGAAATTTGCGAAACTGTGTACGACAAAGCACAGATAACCAATAACTCCTAGAACTCCGCAGAACAAAATGGTGTTGCCGAACTGAGAATGTACCTTGTTGAAATGGTTAGCCAATGATGACACAAGCCAATCTCCCAATACAATATCGGGGGAGACACTTTGATGACCACGGCCATATACTTAACCGAAAGATTCAGTAACTCCAGATCCTCAACACCTTATGAGTTATGGACAAGTAGAAAACCTGATTTGAATTGGCTGCATCCTTGGGGATCTACAACTTATATCCATGACACTTCTCATAAATATGGCAAGTTAGGGCCACGAGGAAAGAAATGTATCTTTATACGATACCCTGAAAACTCAAAAGGTTTTGTATTTATCGTGAGATTTCCGTGGGCGACCATCAAATTAAGTCACGAGATGTCACTTTTCTGAAGATCAATTTCCGTAGCGATGATAAAAGTCATCATTTATATGAGATAGACGAACAAGGAAATAGGTACAAGTCATCAATTTGATGACATTCTCACTATAGTAACTAACTCTCGCTTCAACTAAGGGGGAGCAATAAAAGAGTTGTTTCAACCATCTCAATCGAGTGGGAGATTTTGAGGTTCGAGAATGAGCCAATTTTGATTGGTGGTAGAAGCCGATGATGACTTCACTACGGCGAAGCATTCGCTCTGCAAACTCCCTATAAGCGCTTTCAAATTGAAAATGAAGCTTACATTGTTACACCGCAAGATGATGAGGAACCCAAACCATCAAAGCAGGTACATGAGTTTCCTACAAAAAAGAAAAAATGGAAGGTCGATCGAAGAAGAAATAGAATCCATGAAAGTAACCAAGCTCGAGCTTGGTTGATTTGCCGCCAGCCGAAAGGCAATTGGGAATAAATGGATTCTCAAGATAAAACGAAGGATGGTTCATTGATAAATGAAGCTTGTCTAGTGGAAAAGGCTATACCTAAAAGAAGGTATCGACTACTTATAGAATTTTTCATCTCGTTGCATGCTATTCTGAGATTACTTAGCTATAGTGATAAATTTAAATTTAGAATTAGATCAATGGATGTGAAAACAACTTTCTTTAAATGAGAGCTAGATGAAGAATTCTATATGAACAACCTGTGTGAGGTTTCATTGTCAAAGGCCAAGAGTTAAAGTTTGCAAGTTTCAAAGATCTATATATGGCCTTAAACAATCATCGAGACAATGGTACCTCAGATTTCATAAGGTAATTTTAACTTATGATTTCAAAATGATTGAGGACCATTGTGTTTATGTTAAAAGGACTAGTGGCAAATTTGCAATTCTATCTTTATATGACAACATACTAATAGCCGAAGTGACAAAGTGAGCATTCCATGACATCAAAGATGGTTGTCCACACATATTGATATGCAAGATATGGGTGAAGCAAATTTACATATTGGGAGTAAAATTAAGAGAGATCGTTCAAAGAAAAAATTTGCCTATCACAAGAGAATTATATCCAAAAGATTCTTGAACGCTCTATGAGTAATTGCAAACCCGTGGATACCCTGCACAAAGGTGAGGCGTCTTAATATGTGTCCAAAATCCACAAGGAAGAAATGTCAAGAGTTCCATATGCTATTGCTTCGGGAGCTTTAATGTATGCTATGATGTGCACACGCCTTACATATGTTTTGTTGTTGACTTGTTAGTCATATCAATATAATCTCGATGAGAGCATTGGAAGGTCACAAAGGATTATGAGATATCTATGGGGTAACACAATGGATTATTGCTTAGTTTATCAAGGGTCGACCACGCTACTGGATAATTTCTGATTCGGGGAGGAGACCTTGATCAACGCAAATCCACTTATGGTTATGTTTTCTTACTCAATAAAGGTGACATATCTTGGTGTAGTGCAAGAACTTGCATAAATTTTCTGCCAACAAATTAACAATTTATTGCATGTTCAGTAGCCGTGCAAGCAGTCAAGCTGCCATGAGATTTTTTGGAAATTTGTGTATTCAAGGTGATTGGTTGAACCGATCATTAGCTTTCATCGTGACAATCAAGTAGCAATTGCTTTTACTAGACCCCAATACCATAGTAGAACCAAACACATTGATACCAAGAACAACTACATTAGAGATCATCATTTAAACAAGAAGTGACAAGATAATACATTTTGTGCATCAAATGGTAGCCGATCCATTAACGAAGCCACTCAAGAGATGTTTATCTTTCACATGAATGCTCTTGGATTACGAATATAAGTATTGGTAGACATCGTTGGAGCACTTGTATTGTACTATTTTACAAATATAAGTAAAGTCTTAAATTTTTTATGATCGATAACACATCATTTTATGATATATTTAAGCTCAACAAAGAAGATGTCATACAAAGTCAAAGATCGCTCACTCAAACGAAAGCAATCGCCTAACGCTTGAATAGCTTATAGAGATGACTTAAATGTTAGGATTGTCGCCTTATTAAAAGATGAGATGAGGTTGTTAACTATGCATTCAACAACTAATCGATAAATGTCCAAAATAACCCTGCGGAAATGATGAGTTCTTGAAAATCACTTGTTGAAATGAGAGTATTTTGAGAATTCAGGTTAGGCGCTTAGAAGCGACTGAACTTAGATCTGTATAGTGTTTCGTAAGACATCATAAAATAGTAAACACTATAACACATGATTCATACCATGTGTATTTTTTTTTACCGAAAGGGTAGTGGGAGAATGAATCTATGCTTTTCCATCAGGTGAGACTAAAAGAGTGTTAAGTTTTGACCTCATTATGTACCCTTATACTTTTTCTATTATTTGGCGCTTTTACTAGTTGTTTTGTCATTGCCTTAGCATGTTACCTATGATTAGGATTGATCTGATCTATGAACATGTCTAGATAAGCAACCGAGTATAAATTGCAAATTTTGAGTAGAAAAGGAAGATTATATCTCGCTGATTCATCGGCTAATAATCTTTGTCGCTGAGAAAAGTCGTGACTTAATTATGAATACAAAATTGATTTAACATGCCTTTAAGGATTAGAGATGTTAAACTCAGAAATGTGAGACAAGTCTAGGTAATCGCGAGTTAGAAATGATTAAATCTCGAATATTTCATAAGGGTTGTAGCTACAATGTCATTCCAATAAGATGCATAGTAAATGAGCTCACAAATGCAAAGCTATCGCTAGGCCGATCCACCCATCTACTAGTATGAACTTATTGCTTTCTTATATATTGGTATTGCAAAATTTTCAAGAATGAGGTCTAACCCGTCATGTGCGAAAGCGAGATGTTAGAAATCGATCAGGTCGCCCATCGATGTGTTTGACTCCAAACCTCATATATATATATATATATGTGTGTGTGTGTGTGTGTGTGTGTGTGTGGAGTTTGACCACTGAATCTGCCAGCTAAATAAAAATAAAAAAGCATGTAAATCGCAGATTTGAAATTCAAACATGAATGCAGTTTTATTTTATTTTTTTTTCTTCTTTGTTAAAAAGGAGAACAAAAAAAAAAAAGAAAAGAAACATAGATCTCTCTCTGCAAATTTTTTTGGTAAAAAGAAGCAGGATTGGGCTGTGGAATGATCGGGTTTACTTAGTAAAGATATCTACTCCACCAATAACGATTGCCGCTGCTAATCAAGTAGGCTATAGTAAATCTCAATCTGATATAACACTAAGTTTTCCGACCGGGCAAATATAAAATGAATGAAATTGTTCAACTTCCTCGCGCACGCATTTTATCACCTGGTGAATGCCATAAGACTAGGAATTTCTTAAGTGCCTAATCCTATAAAATATAAATTTTTTTCTTTAAGCAATAAATATATTACTGCTTGCTTTATAAAAATATACATAACCAAAAAAACCATGTTTTTAAAATATGGTTTAACAAATCAAAATCATAAACTTAAAATACGGCTTCAAATAAATTAAAACTGAGAACATACAAATCAGAACGATTTATAAACAATATGTTCAGTATTGAAAATAAAGCTTAGAACACTCACCTTCTGCTTACAACAATGGAGCACGAACTTCACAATTCTCCGCTCCGCTTACTCCCACACACTCAAGAGAATACTGCGAAAACATTAATCGTCGTTGTAATCGCTAAACTTAACGCAGCCATAAAAGTCGACTATTTTGAAATGTATTCGATTTCAACGAAACTTTACACGCAAGTCACATTAGGTCACACAACATTTATGTAAAGCCAAACTAACAAATTACCTGAAAGACAAAATTCTCCTTAAAAACCACTCATTTTGGCAAACTTTTCCAAAGTGACCATAAGCTATCCTTATCTGTTTTAAACGAAATTCAACGGGGGACTACTTTACGAGTCAGGAGGCCTAGAATTCAAGTCAAAATGACCAAACTACCCTCCCACTCTTCCCCACATACCATTTGGCCAAGAGAACTCAAAAATTTTCAAATTTTGCTACAATATGTAATAAATTCAACGCCAGCCACAAAAACACTCTCTTGAGGTCCCAAATTAGACTTTAAAGAAACATCCGAAATAAATGATCGCTTTACTCCCTACGCCAAAAACATGCTTATTAGTAAATTAAATGAAAATGTGGTAACTCTTTGTTAACCACTTCAATTCCTATCGATTCGGCATCACCCAAGCACTTAGGACTCCAACTGCGTCTAAATGGCACTCTGAAAACCTCAAATTCCTCTAACTTGACAAAGTTGGGAATTCCAAACCAATCGTATTAAAATTACAATTAACCACCTTAACAACATTTCAAGCCAAACTACTCTAACTTTTTAAGCTTGGCATTTCACTTAGGCCATAAATCAAACACATGGTAAGTATCTATGTTCCTTAAACCCTAACTTAGGAATTCACTTATAAATCATGCCCAAACCATGAAATCAACCACACAATCAAGCAAGATACAAGGAGCAAAACTCATTCATTAACTTTGAAAATAACCAAGCCATGGTAGAGAATTAAACCTTAGTTTTCCCTTGCTTGATTCTTGCTCCAAATGAAGTAACTCTGCTTTAATTGATGCACCAACTTGTTTCACCTTCCATGACCAAAACCCCTTGCAAAAACCCCAAGAAAAATCCAAAGAAATCATCACCTTTCCTCTAGTTTCATGCAAACATTTCTTCCCCAAATGGGTTGATTTTTTTCTTTTCATTGCAAGTCTCAAGAAAATGACAAACTTAACTAGTTGTGCTCACCCATTTGTACTTTCTACCCTCCATTTTCCTTAGCACTGGTGTGCAAGTGTCACAATTCTGAAAAATTTATAATTTATCCTTAAAAACAACTTTTAAAATACTACTTATAGACTCAAACTAATTAAGGGAAGCCCTTAGTATATGCGAATTTACTTCAAGCACGTACTGTACACCCTCTCGTATTGTGGCATGCACCTGTGCGAGATCCGACTCACAGGTGTGGGCTACTGAAGTCAAGATCCCTGATGAGAGGAAGAAGCTCAGTCGTAAGATGTTCGTAGGTAAACTGCTGGTTCTTCTTTTTCTTGACGACCGGGTCCCGGCGTTGGTTTTTACTGAATTTCCTTTGTCTGGGATTGTCCTAGTGCGGACCGGCTTGCCGCTTGAAATGTGATCATCACGGTTTGAGAGGTTGCCTGGATATTGTCCTCCATCATTGAATACTTATTCGCTCGTCTATACAATTCCTTCATCGTCACAGGTGGATCAAGAGACAGTGAGTGGAAGAATGGGGTGGTCGACCCAAAGCTCCTTTGGAAATTCGAGACCCTAATAATCCATATTGTACGAAATCAATCTATCGTTCAAATTTCGAGAAACGCGATGAATTCGCCCTCTCACAAAGATGGCTACTGTAGAGTCATACTCTCCTTCGTCGAATCGGGAAAGCACGCGCATCGAACAAATGCTCCATAACTCATCGAATGAGTCGATGGGGACCATAGCTTTATTGAATCCGCCATGCAGCCCTTCGTCGACCGAACACTTTATAGTAGAGGTTATTTCCCGTGACAAGTATCAATACTTGCTCTGCTGAAATGCATCATGTGGGATCACTTGATCTGAGGAGCCATCATACATGGCAAAGATTTATGTATTTGGCTGCCACTGCAAGTTTCTAGTTTAAGATGTGTTATCCAACTGGGAGGATAACATGTCTTGAGTCCTGACAGTTATGATGTAAGCATGCACGAGGCAAAAATTAAGGTAGATAAAGATAACGAAGGATGGTGCTACACCCTATGCCACATGGGCATTTTCTGGGGTCTACGACTATCGCTGCTCTCAACATTTTCTATTTAAAGTCCACGATGCATGCCACTCGACTTAGACCGGAACTGGCGGACCCTTTCTTTGATTCATCACGTTGTTCTTCGGGGAAATACATTCATAGAGCTATTAGAGGATAACCCATCATCCCCGCCAGATTAATATACCATCGCCTAGATGGAATATTCTTCGTTTGTCATCGAGGTTTTGACCAGAGGTGATGTATTCGCAATGTGATTTTCACCTAATCCTCTTCTTCCAAACGGTCAAAGACGATCGCTCTTCGCTATATAGGTGGTCAACATCTGCCGCTATTCACCATCCGTCGGGCTTCTCGCTCTTCTCGTCGATCCCATCCCTCGACGCCGCCGGTAAAGTAATCCTCATGGTTCCGATTGTGGGCTGCCGCCATAACGTATAGGATCTGGCTGAACGATGAGTGAGAGGGTCCCACTGTTTCGGGGTGCTGGATGGCTGAGAAATACGCAGCGCTTCCTCGCACGTCGATAAGAATTTTTGCTTTGGCTTGCTCCCACAGCAAACAATTGTTTGCCTCGATTCTTCTATTCTGATCATTGGCATTTTTAACCCAAGAAGGACCGCAACAAACATCACCAGTGGCAACTGATTATATACATTCTTCTGATGTTTATTAATAGATAAATAGAGAGTAAAAATATCCTTTTTCAATGGTATTTCCTTCCCAAATGCGATTCTCATTTTTATGAAGAGAGTGACGTTTCATTTTTGCAAGTACATTGGTTTCAATGGAAGAGAGGAGCAGATTTCATCTACACAACCGCTTTTCCTTGATACGTCCAATCTTCCGCCAAGACGCTTAATCATTCGGCGCTACGATAAGGATCTCGAGGATGCTCGAGTCATGCGGATCACCGGGAAATTATCGTCACTCATCTTCTAGAGACACGCACTTTTAGAAGAGGACGCGGCAGCAATAAACTCGTATTTCGCTAGATCGAATAGCCCACGAGCCGATCGTCATATTGATCCACGCCCGCTGGCGATACTGACTCGACCTGCGCAGCGGTATTTGGGCCTCAAGTTGGCCGCCTGTGGCTTTGATCTCGCTTGCGCCTTTGAATAGTGTGTCAGCCAAAAGGCATTTTGCACTACATATGATAATGAAAGTTAACTGTATTATAAAAATTTTGGAAAGTTTTTTAAAATAATACACGTGTTTAAATTAATTTATTGATGATTGTTTATATTAATATGAAATTTAAAAATGTACGATAAAAATTTAAAATGTTTCTCATCTTTAAATTGTTTCAAGATCAATGTTATATTTTTATTAAAAATATGTAATTTGAAATTATAATAATATTTATCAATTAATATATTAAAACAATTAAATCATATTTTCATAAGCCCAAGGAAGTGAAACGTTCACGTTGTTACAAACTGTAAATGACATAGGAGAGGGGTCATTGCAATAAATAATATTTTACTACCTTGTAATTGAGTGTATTAAAAAAAAACCCTTTTATAGTTATATATTTATTTTGCAATGAGAAACTTTCTATTAAAACATGATTTATTATATTTCAGTTAAAATAATAAACAAATTAATACTCATGATTTTTATATTATAATATAAACAATAGTAAAACAATATAAGAATTAAAAAGTGTGGATAAATGCAAAATAATATGAAAGCTACCAGGAAAAAGAAAAATTAAAATGAATATATATATTTTTCGCAGAATAATATGTTAGATAATTTTTGATTATATATGCCTGATGTTAATATATATGTATATATATATATATATGTTCCATAAAATTTTTCAAAATAAAATAAACTCCAAAGGTACAAGTTCTTGTGCTATGAGCCTTTAAACTAGGTACTACTTGACAACTTAACATAAAACGCTGCTTCAATTCGTAAGCGCATCCAACACGGCCTTAATTTTCTGGAAACCACGATTGCAAATCGATTTTGCCCTTTTCTTCTTCTTTCTTCTTCCCCATCAGACAGAAATGTAGGTCACTCTAGCTGCAGGAGAACTTTCTAAATTCACCCAATTGCCCTGTTCCTTTTTTTTTCTTTGTACCCTTGAATATTCAGTTCTTCATCTCGATCAGATGAATCTTCAAAATCAGAGTTGCTGACATTCTCAGAGGTGAACGGGCAGAAATTAAAACATATCTGAAAATCAAGACCTTGGTACAAAATCGAAATTTTCTTGGCATCATTTGTTCAGTAACTTGAGAGGGCTTTGTGATTCATCAGCTCATGTAGAATGTAGACCGGAATTTATATATATGTTATTAAAGTGGATTTCTAATTTTTGGGAGGAATTGGTTGCAGGATTGGGACAATGAAGTGGAAGTATGATAAATGGCATGGCTGAAGATGATGGTTATGAAGTAGATGCGGATATTGTAAGTCAGTTGCCATTTCTTATGAATCATGACTTGAATTCTTTCAACCTTAGTGGCATTCAAAATCTTGATGTTATTTGTGGTGATATGATGGACTTCAAGTGTTTGCCAGCTGGATTGGTGTTTGGATATTTGGGGACTGGTCTTGACATTTCCTCATTAATCTAACTGACAATGTTTGTAAGGAGTATCACAAGAGTCTAGCGAGGAATGCATGGATTGCTGCTTTACAGGAATTGGATTCACAGGTGAAATTTGATACTGAAAATTAGCTTTTCTTGGTGATAATTGGGAGTACTTTCTTTACCTTAAAGCAATCTCTGAAAGCATGAGAAGTACCTTAGAGAATGATGTTTCTGGGCACAGACTTTTGGTTGTAATTTGGTCCCATTTCAGATTCATAGTGTTTTGTACAAAGAAATGAGGGTGTGAATTCAGTCTTTTTGCTTGAGAAATCATTGATAGAGGTTGACTGTTTATCTGTGGCCTTTTCTGAACTAATTCTGTTAAAAACATTGGAGGTTTGTGGCTTTGGATTTGACTCAGATGGTTGTACTATCGATCACTCATTTAACTTTATTTTTTTATTATATGCAGGATGCCTTGGGTTTGGAGGGTGAAAAATGTGGGATATGCATGGATATCATCATTGATAGGGGCTTTGGATTGCTGCCAGTACTGGTGGTAAGTCTTCAAAATGTTAGCAAAGCTTACTTTCTTAGAATTAGTTCCTGTTTCATCCACCTTTTTCCTCAAACATGATTCTGAAGCATTCAATCATCTTGATTCTGGTTTTGTTTCTTTGCTTATCGAAGTGCAATTGTGGGTGTAAAAAGGCAAGCAAATGCTTGAGCTGAATGAAAATTTCAGTTGATGACTTGATCATGTGAATTTCAGGTTCTGTTTTGCATGCATTGACAACTGGGCTACCATCACAAACCTTTGTCCACTTTGCCAGAATGAATTTCAATTGATCACTTGTGTTCCGGTGAGTGATGCAAATATGTGGGAGCTGCATTTTTTTTATCGTAGTGCTTCTTTTGTGTGCGTTATTCTTGTTTTGTTGGTACACTTCCATGAAAATTTTTCAGCAGCTTGTAACTTCCCCAGTAACTTTTACTGACTGTCTGATAAATTTTTCATAAATTCGTTTTTTAAATTTCTCAGATGATTAAAATGTGAGGCTTACATCTGAATCATATTTATGGAATTTCATATGATTTATTATTATTTATGATGTTCATCTTGAAGTAGTAAGGTGGATGAAGACTCGTTTCCAGTATTTCATTGTTTACATCATCTTTAGTTGAAGGTTCTTTTAGTTAAAGATGAGCAATAAATCTTACAAGTATACGATCGCTTATAAGTAATACAAAGATAAGAGGTCGAACTTAATGAGGATTGTGCGTATTAAGTACCGATCAGAATCTAGCCTTAAACTCTATTTGGATGAAACAAAGACTTGGTTGAAAGACAAAACAGCAAGATCACATTCAAATATTTAACCTAAACTAAGAAGAAAGACTCAAGAAAACAAGAAGACCTAAAACAATCTAAAAACCCTAGGGCATAGATTTCACCAAGATTACGATCAATTGAAGGAATTAGATTTAAATGAGTGGCGTTTTGTTTACTTCTTGTTGGTGGATATCACTTTAGGTGTAATTGATATCTCTTTAGTTTAGGTTAAGGTCATCTTTGCATTAACTGCTAAGCTTAAGAGTCATTAAGTTCAAGAATCCTAATTGCCATGTTAAACCCCAAGATATCTCTATCTCTAGGTATTAAACAATGATTCAAATAGGTCCCTTTCGAAATCTGGCTTCTCAGCCTAAATTCGAAAGCTATAATCAAATGGGAAGTGGCCAACAAACTATCTGTAATAAAAACAGTATGAAGCATCCAACACAATAAACAACTATATATAAATATATCAATCCTGTGGTTCCAAATAACTTACCTAACTAAGGTTACATCGTAACTCTAGAAAACGAACTAAACATATCTAGAAGAAATATAACCATCAAAAGAAAGAAAAATACAAAGAGGGAAGAGATTAAACGGTTGAGGAAAGCCTCTTTCTTCCTTCTTATTCTCCTTCTCTTCAAGCTTGTTTCTTCTTCCAAAACCTGTGTCTCTAGGGTTTCTCCACCCAAAACCTCCTATTCAAAACCCTCAAATTTTCTTTCCTTATAGTACTCCAACAAAGAGGCTTCTAATGGCCTAAAAATATGCAATTTTGGAGTTGTGGCTTGACTTCTATGCGCATGGGAGTTGTACGCCTAGGCGCATCTAGAAAGGTGTGTCCCGGGAGTTCCAGGCACGTCTCAAGGCTAAGTGTACGCCAGCCAATGCAATGCCCAAAGGCAACAAGCACCCCAAAGATGCAAGCCTCATGTCGCTTCCTTCAACTTCTCGAGTCGTTAACTCCCTTCCATCCTATTCCAATCGCAGTTTGGTGTCTACGGAAAGCTCTTGAAGTCTAGAATGTATTTATAGCAAGAGGAGAGCCTTTAGAAGTCATCATAGAGACTGAAACATCAAAAGACAGAAACTGGTTTGGTTTCAGTCCATATTCAAGCCTCCTTCCTTTAGCTTCCCGAGGTCATATCCCACCACCTGAACCCGAGTTGACTGATCTTGGTCTCTACGGAAAGCTTGCTATGTCTAGAATGTCTCCATCACATGAAAGGAGATGTGAGAAATCATCATCTTGGTGAGAAACTCCCAAAGACAGCAGCTTCTGTAAGTGGTGACATTCTTAGTCTTTTTGGCCTTTTTGCTTATTTGGCTCCAAGGAAGGCCTACACATTAAAAGAAAGGTTTTAAGTATTAGACCACTCATAATTATCATCATTAAAAACCCTCAAAATGCGTTAAAAACACAATGATAATTAGATTGTTTAAGACACTCATTACACCCCCAAACTTAGTACTTTGCTTGCCGTCAAGCAAAGGAAAGAGACATATAAAAGAGGACACAAAGATAGATAAGAATTGAGAATGATGCTGGCAACTAATTGAGAGAAAACATGTCAACCATAATATGAAAGTATGATATTAAAGTTTGGATTCCTAAACATTTATCATCTCTAAAGGATGAGGCATTCAATGGCATGGTGATCAAGGCAAGCTTGCCTTCCAAATTCTTAATAGACCTTTCTTAAGGGAACCAGGTGGAAATGATGTTTTTAGATCTCACACACATACTGGAAGGCTCCAAAAAGTTCTCCTCCTAATACCCTCTTCATGAAAGAATATAACTAACAGTCGAGAAACGCCTCCCTTTATTTATACAAAGACTACAAATAGTGGGCCAAATGCTGAAGGCGTTAGAAGGTACGTCCATGGAAGTGGATCCATTTGTAACTCCCCACCACTAGTTAAGGCACCCCATTATCTATTTCCCTTCGAACTTTAACACGTAGTAACTCCACTAAAACTGTAAAGCACCTACTTGTGAATTTAATCCCATCTTCTTTCCCCTAGCAAGCAAAGGAGGAATCAATGACTTCAACCACTGCTTAAGGCATTACGCTTAAAGGCCCTCAAACTGCTCAGATTCCTGGCCGGTCAATTCTCTTTATTCTTATTCTTTTATCTTTTCTTGTTTTTCTTTTCATGGTTAGTACACATTGACAATCCTTTCAAGGTGTCTCAACACTATCCAAGTCGTTACTTTTAAAGCACAAACCACTAGAGATGAGTCGGTTTCCCAAGTATATAGAAAGATTCAGTATGTGTGATGTCGTTCCACTAAGAACTCGGGTTTTCGAGAGATATGGTAACTAAGCCAAGCCTCCCACAACTACTGGATGCACTCACGTCCTAGATCAGATAAAGGCATAGGTTTCCTCACTCTATTTTTTTTTTGAGCACAATGCCAAGATATTCTCATAACAGTTAACAAAGCACCATTCCTACTTATTATTGACTCAAAACACATTCTAAACAAATAAACTAAAACAAGAAACCAAGCCTCAAGCATACAACTAAATAACTAAAAAGGAGGCACACAGGTAACAAGATACAAAATCCAGTTCAAGATGAAATGCACCCCCAAACTTGAGATGAACATTGCCCTCAATATGATATAAAAGCAAGAAGAGGTAAAGAGAACTTCCCTATGGGTGATCAAGCCTCCGGAAGCAGCTCTAGTGAATAATACCCATGTCCTGCCCTTTTTCTTCATAAATCTTGAAATGTGCATTGGTAACCTCTAGCTTTCAAAAGTGATGCACAACTTGAAGCAAAATCGAGGCTCGAATCTCACTTTTTTCAAGAATTTTCACCCAAAACCAATCCTTTGACCTCCAAAACCTAAAAACCAAAACTCAGAAGGATAAACAAGTTCAAGAAAGAAAATGATCTAAAAAACAAACCAAAACTTACTAAAAAATTGAAAAAAAAAAAAAGGAAGGGAAAGAACTTATCAGTCAGTCGCTTCTCCCAAGCGCTACATTTGTAGTCCTACGAACTCTTCAAACTATTTAGATGGATGATGTTTTTTCCTCTCCATGCTTCCCTTTGAAGAAGTGGGGATGCAGTTTATATGTGTAGTCATTTTTGAGCACAAGTGGTCTTCGGGGTTGCATGCTCTTCTCCACAATGGGTGCCTTCTCATTTTCATTCAATGCCAATATGATTTCCTCAAACTCTAAAATATAGGGCATTTTCTCACTTTGCAACTCCTCATGCACATCTTCCCAAAGGGTCATCTCCGAAATTGTCTTCTCTACTTCTTTACTCATCTCTTCCTAGCTTCGTGAAGTCGACCCTTTTCTTCCTCAACTAGCTCATGTAGCTTGGCATCTACCTCTACTCTATTAGGCTCCTCAAGTTTAGGCAAACTCTCTCATGTTCTTCTAAGAGATCCTAGCTTATCTGGCCAACTTGCACCTCCCCTCCAAAGCTCGAGTTGTTCAACTCGAATTTCGAACAGCTCCCGTCCCATTTATGAATTAGGTCTAGACTTAGCTAATTCGCTTGAGACTTAGCTAATTCAACCCGAGACTTAGCCAATTCAACCACCGCTCTCTTCTAGACTTTGCCATTTTCTCCTTTGTAGAGGCTGAAGCACCTCATATTCTTGAATCGGGGCATTTTCCATTTCAGCCATTGAATCGATCAATTTAGCCATTGCATCTTCAAGGTTTGAACTCTTCTCTTGTGGAGGTTGGGGAGCATTCCATGAGAGGTTTGAGTGGTGGTGCCATTCCGAATTATATGTGTTCAAGTATGGGTTATGATGTTGCTGATTATAGCTAGCCTTATAACTGAATCCTGCTCCATAGGCACATATGGGATTCCAAACTTGACATTCCACTCTTAGATGTCAATTGCGTTAGTCGCTTCCTTTGCACTTGCTGAGTGAGAAGAGCCATTTGGGCTGCTAAATTAGTGAAGACATCCATTGTGAATCAACTCCTATAAAACAAAAACAAATCCAAAGTAAAATAGAAAAGGGAAAATAAGAAAAGGCTAACTATATCCAAAGTAGAATCAAGTTATTTCAAATCAATATTAATCGGAAAAACACAATCCTTGGCAACGGCGCCAAAAACTTGTTAATTAGAATATGACAACTAAATTTGCGCAAGTATACACATCGCTAACAAGTAATACAATGATAAGAGAGTATCGAATCCATGAGGATTGTGCTATTAAGTCTGGAATCCCTAATCTGGCCTTAAACTCACATTTGGATGAATTAAGAAAGACTTGGTTAAAAGACAAAATAAGAAGATCATACATTGAGATATTGACCTAAACTAACAAGAAAGACTCAAGAAAACAAGAAGACCTAAAACAATCTAAAAACCCTAGGGCATAGATTTCACCATGATTACGATCAATTGAAGGAATTGGATTTAAATGAGTGTGTTTGTTTTCATTATTTGTTAGATATCACTTTAGGTGTAATTGATCTCTCTCGAGTTTTCAATACATCTCTTTAGCTTAGGTTAAGGTCATCTTTGCATTAACTGCTAAGCTTAAGAGTCATTAAGTTCAAGAATCCTAATTGCCATATTAAACCCTCGGATATCTCTATTTCTAGGCATTAAACAATGATTCAAACAGGTCCCTTTCGAAATCTGGCTTCTCAACCTTGATTTGAAAGCTATAATCAAATAGGAAGTGGCCAACAAACTATCTGTAATAAAAACAGTATGAAGCGTCCAACAGAATAAACAACTACATATAAATATATTAATCCAGGGTTCCAACAATCAATCCCAATCAAAGCTACATCGTAACCCTAGAAAAATTAACTAAAACATTTTTAGAAGAAATACAATTATCAAAAGAAAGAAAATATAGAGAGAGGAAGAAATTTAACGTATTGGAGTGAAAACCATCCTCTTCTTCCTTCTTCTCCTTCTTCTCCTTCTTCTTCCAAAAGCGTGCCACAAGTTGTCTCCACCCAGACTATTCAAAACCCTCATATGTTCCTTGAGTAGTTCATCCACGAAATAGGCTTTTAATGGGCCAAAAATATGTAATTTGGGTTGGGAACTCGATTTCTATGCCAGGTCGTGTACGAAGGGTTGTGCGCCCTGGGCAGCATACCGAAATGGTGTCTGGGGGCTCTTTGGCATGTTTGGGCGTACAAGTGTACGCCTTAGTGTGCAAGCCTCCTGCCGCTTTTCCTCTTCAACTTCTTGAAATTCGTAAGCTCTAAGTGTAAACTTGGTGTCTATGAGCTCTTGAAGTCTAGAATGTATTTATAGCAAGAGGAGAGCCTTTAGGAGTCATCATAGAGACCAAGACATCAAAAGATAGAAACTGGTTTGGTTTCAGTCCATATTCAAGCATCCTCCTTCAACTTCCCGAGGTCGTATCTGATCATTTGAACTCCAAATTGAGTGATCTTGGTCTCTACGGAAAGCTTGCTATGTCTAGAATGTCTCCATCACATGAAAGGAGATGTGAGAAATCATCATCTTGTGGCTCCCAAAGACAGCAGCAAAGTAGTGGTGGCATTCTTAGTCTTTTTGGCCTTTTTGCTTATTTGGCTCCAAGGAAAACCTACACATGAAAGGAAAGGTTTTAAGTATTGGACCACTCATAATTATTATTAAATACCCTCAAAATGCATTAAAAACACAATAAATATTAGAATTAATTTAGACCTCATTAAGTTCCACCTAATGGGGGCTTTGTTCCACTTATAAATATTTCCTTCATGATGCACTCACTAGTATAACTTTCACAACTCTCATACTTCATTTACAGCTTTCTTGTAGTTATAGCAGACTTTTTTTCAGTATTTCGTTGCTTGCCTTCAGCACAGGACACAGTTGTTGCATTAGTGAAAGTTTATGTAGCCTCAAAATCCACTTATCATGACTACATCTCTGCAGTCTGCATATTGATAAAAAATAATCTCCCTAGCAAGACACTTATAAGTTATATCTGCAGAAATTATAGTGATTAAATTACTGATTCCTGCTTTGCTTGTGTCCCTCAGCGATGATATGTTTTCCATTTCTTTTCACCTATATGCAGAGATGATGATTGGTCAGTGAGGCGAAGAATAACACTCTCTCCTTTCCATCGTATTATATTGATGAAAATGTAATTATACTTAATGCTTGATTTCAATATGGTTCTTAGGGATTATTACTGAATGTCCACTAGGCTTCTGGATAGAGAGATCCCATAAGCTTTTTGGAGAAACATTGACCACCCCTGCTAGATTCTAATTACATTGTCAAGAATCGCACATATATCTTTTCTTATATGAGATGAGCTCATCCCTTCAAAGAGAATTGTTGCACCAAATCTTTTCTTATATTTGATGATAATTAGGGAGGAAACAATCATTTTATACTTTGAGATGGTATCATCCCTTTACTGACAGAAACAAACACAAAATGATGAAGGAAGAACCTATGGGATGGCCAATGTTTTTTTCCAAGAAAATTTGGGACCTTCTTATTTCCAAGGTTTTATTTGAAGATTTCATTTTGGTCTTTCAATTTCTACATTTCTATGTTTTTAACTATCTAAATGTTATTTTCTTTATTTTTCTGTAGGCAGTTATCTGTCTGGATGGTGATGGCTGCAAAATTCGAAGTGGATCTGCTATAATTACAGAAGATTCCAATCTTGATACATCAATTGCTTGCGATTCATGTGATATATGGTAATGTTAATTTCTTTAATTAGATTTATAAGGTGCTCTGTAGGGATATAGACTTCCTAATGGTGATTATTTTACATGAGTTAAGAAAAGCAACTTATCATGCTCATCCATTTTAGTTGACAGTGACCAGTGTTTCTTAAATATAGTGTTCAAGATTTGCATGGAATCATCAGATCAAATTGAGCTAAATGAAGAATTTGTTGGCTTTGTTTTTGTCAAGAATATTCTCAGATGGGCCTTGTCCAGAGCAAAGGTTCATTTCTTTGATAGATGTAGTTCTTCTCTTGTTGATCCTTCACTTGTATGGGGACAGGTATCATGCGTTCTGTGTGGGATTTGATCCTGAAGGCACTTCTGAGGATTCATGGTTATGCCCCAGGTAATTTAGAAATGAAGTTCACTTTGTTGGTTGGTACTGTGTGGTTGGCTTCTTTCCTGTGTAAATTTGTTATCAAATTGCAGTGGCATTCTTCTATCTATGTGCATGAGTCTTATATGTGCAGAGTTCAGGATCTCCTGCTGTAGAGAATTGAAGGAGAATAAGGGTTTATGTAGTTATGGTTAACAGAAATATGCCTCACAGACAGAATATGGCTTCATGTGACAGCTTTTTTTTTACTGCTTAAAGCTCCTCTTCATGTTATAGAGTTCAGTAACATGTCCAGTTGCATGAATTTGCACTTTAAAGTGTAAGGGGTTTAGGGCTTGAAGGTTAATTTAAGTAAAGATGGCGAAGATATGCTTTATCAAAGAGCTCATAGGAAGTGATTACGTTTTTCCTTTTTATTTCTTTTGGTACGTTAAATAGCAATTTCTTCTTCACACTAATCTTTTCAGAGAACTACTCCATTGAAATTACTGTTTTGCCAAACAAGCCCTATGTGCTTTGGATTCTGCTTTGTGATATCCACTTGATGTACCTGAGAAACCAAAAAAAGAAGGAAGAAAAAAAGAAGTCTCTAACTATTCTACACCTGTCATTTGGATGACACTCTACAGCTAAGTTGAGACCAAATTCTATACCCTTATTTGCATGTGTACAGCTTAGCCTGCTCATGTGTACAATTAGTAAAAGCCCTCATTTTTTTCGAGAATTCTAGGTCTTTCATTTTAATTTTCTAACTTTCTTCTATGTTGTTTTGGTGTAGATGTGCAATTTCTGGAATGCCTGGAAAATCTGATGTTTCTGGTTTAGGAGATGGTAATAGTGAATGTTTGCCAGGAGATGGTTTTTCTGGAAAGCTGTCTGTATCTGTTGCTGATGCTGGTGAGACGGCTCTTGTTGTTTCGATGATTGAAGAAATCAATTGATGGAAGAATCAGCGAGGACTTTTATCAAACATCTGGGTGATATGTTATAATTTAAATCTGTGTATATCTATCCTAACTATTGGGGAGGGATAAGTGGGGATGACAATAAACTCATTTAAGATCCTGGAACTCCAAACTGTCTCTATCACGAGACACATCTTCCAATTTACCTTCTAATTCATCAGTTCTTAATGATTTGAAGACAAACTATGCTAATAAAATAGTGAATGAACCAAGTGGCTTTGATGGGTTGAGAATTTCTTCAACTAAATTGTTGGATAGATCCTGCACTGAAAACAAACCATCCGAAAGTGAATCCAGTATCGGGCTTCATCTTGGTTTATCTGTGGGCTCCTTCTTGTCTGGTAATTTTGCAAGTTGTATTATTTTATGTGTTTGTTTAAACTTGAAGACGTAGTTACAATAGCCACAATTAAAAGTTCTTGTACTTATTATCATCTGTTATAATATATTTCCAGTGGAACACAAAATGAGGCATTGATGAGAACGCAAAAGACAGAGGAGCTAATGATGAGAACACAAAAGAAAGAGGAACTGATGATGATTATAAAGACACAGGAACTGATGATGAGAACACAAAGACACAACTGATGAGGTAGTAGCTGCAGATGTGCACCAACGCTCGCTATGAAGATCTCCATTATCAGGTATCAAATCCAGTGCTCAAGGCCATTTTTCTTTTTTCTACCTACCGTGTTGTGTCTGGAGGATAGAAGCAAGTATTATTCATCACGTGTGATTGTGCATGACGTCAATTTCTATATCCCATCTCATTACTTGTTTGTGGAAATTCTTGCAGTTGACAAGATCGGTTCTCATGCTAATGAGGAGGATATGAAAATTGCTGGTGTAAAGAGAAAGCATACAGATTTCAGGTCACCATTTGGTCCATTTCTCTTTTATTTTCATTTTTCAATTAGTTTTCAGCAATTAATGTTCATAACCATATTGATCAGATTTTGCTATTGATATCTCAACTATGATATTACAATTTTTGCGCCATCAATAGCAGTTATCTTCTTGATTCACACACACTGTGTGTCTATTCTACTTAGACTCATAGGATAGAAATGATATTACTTCTGGAAACTAGTCAGTCAGATCACTTGCCTCTGTTGTAATTTCCCGAGCTAATATCAGTGTTTCACTGAAATGGACTATATATATTTTATTTATTCTTCCTGTTCCTGATATGTATTAGTGATGGTGCTGAAACAAGTGCTGGAAATGGGAAAGTTAAAGCTGAGATTGGGACTGAAGTTCCAGCAAAGAAAGTTAGAGCTGAAGGAAATAATCAGATGATTCCTGTAGAGAAGCAATCTAATGGACATGTTCCAGTTGATGCCCAAAGGAGTCTGCAGTACTATTGAAGTTTCCACAGGAGATGAGTTAAGCCATAATCGGAAAAGGAAGAAAGTCACATCTGATATAATGAGTATAGTTCAGGGGACAGATCGTAGACCTCTGAAGGGGCTGGCTGAAAAATCGAGAGAAAGTGCTGCTGGCTTGAGAGTGAAAAAGATCATGAAGAGACCTTCTGAGGACAAGGAGTCGTCTGTGCTGGTTCAGAAGTTAAGAAAAGAAATAAGAGAAGCTGTCCGAAGCAAATCCTCAATAGAGCTTGGGACAAATCTGTTTGATCCCAAACTCCTCACTGCATTCAGGGCTGCTATAGCAGGACCCACGACTGAACACAATGCCACTAAATTTTCCCCTTCATCTCTTAAGGCGAAGAAGTCAATGTTGCAGAAGGGCAAAGTACGTGAGAATCTGACAAAGAAAATTTATGCTACATCAAAAGGAAAACGAAGGCGTGCATGGGACCGTGACCTTGAAGTCGAATTTTGGAAGCATCGTTGCATGAGAGCTACCAAACCTGAAAAGATTGAGACATTGAAGTCGGTTCTTGATCTTCTAAGAAGTTCCGACAGCGTAGATCCAGAGCAAGGGCCTGAATGTCAGACCACTAATCCCATTCTTTCTCGGCTGTATCTGGCAGATACATCTGTTTTCCCAAGAAAAGATGATATAAAGCCTTTGGCAGCTCTTAAAGCTAGTGGTAATCCTGAACAAAATAAAGAACATAGATCAATGGAAAAAGTTTCTAAACCCACCCTTCATAGTCCTGCAGTCAAAGCTCCAGAAACCTGTAAGATTCAATCGAAGGTTGGTGTTCCCCTCTCTGATTATGGTAAAACACGTCCTGGAAAGCGCTCAGGGTCATCTGTTCCTCTTTCTGGTACTTCCAAAGTTGATTCCCAAAAGGAAGCAGGTGTTAAAACTGATGGTATAAAGACTGATAAAAGAAAATGGGCCCTAGAGGTTCTTGCAAGAAAAAATGCTGCTGCTAGCAAGAATACAACACAAGAAAAACAGGAGGACAGTGCTCTCCTTAAAGGAAATTATCCCTTACTAGTACGTGGAGATTTTATTTTTACCTCAGAACCACCTAAATCATGCACATATTCTGTTTGATATTCTGCAGGTGGAATTGATTTTCTTTATTTAGTATTGAGCAGGCTCAACTACCGTAGATATGAACCAGTACTGTATCCTGTCAACATAATAAAATCCCTGTATCAGTTAGGCAGGTATGATTTCTGTGCTCATTGCTCGCCTTTGGGTTCAGTAATTTTTTTTTTTTATTTAGCTTGTTTTTGTGGATTGTAAGGAATTCAATTGCAAAAATGGAATTTGGACAACCCCCTGAATTCCATTTCACTTTCAGCATTCATTCCTATCATCATGTCCACCATCAGACTTCCACCCTTATTGCCACCAACGGAGAGTCTGAAATTATTCTACTACACAATCATCTATTGTTTCGAAATTTGAAATTTCTCCTAATCTGGTAGCACAATATCAGGTTACTTGGTAAATGTTGTTGCTTCTGTTGCTGTGTGCTCGTGTCTTTCTCTTTTCTCTTTTTTTTTTCTTATTATTTTTTTTAATCTCCTTTCTTTCTTTCTCATGGCGCTAAGTTACCATGTACTGGGATATGTTTTACATAGATTTCTGTTAAAAGGCGTGATATTCATATTAAACCAAAATCCCACAAGTTTGAGCTTCTAGGAGAGTTGATCGTTTAACATGGTATTATAGCCTAGTTTAGCAGAAGGTCCTTTGAGCCATCTCCTTGCAATTAATTCTTCATTTGTTGATTTGAAAGTCCATGGAGGACTTTAGTTTGTTTGACTCTTCACGTGCGGGTATGGGACCACACGTGGGTGTGTTAAAAGACATGATATTCATATTAAACTCAAATCCTATAAGCTTGAGCTTTTAAGAGAATTGGTTGTTTAACTTTTTTTTTTTTTGGTCATACAGACTAAGCTTTACCGCCTGACAGAGCACTTCTTGAGGAAAGCGAATCTGCCCGTCATTCGCAGAACAGCAGAGACAGAGCTAGCTGTTGCAGATGCGGTTAATATTGAAAGAGAGGTTGCCGATAGATCAAACAGCAAGCTAGTATATGTGAATCTATGTTCCCAGGAGCTATTGCATCGTTCAGATGGCAGCAAATCTAGCAGAGCCTTGGATTCAGGTTCAGATAGCAGCAAATCTAGTAGAGTCATCGGATCTGATCCTTTAACTCCTGCTGAATCCAATGACAGATCAGAACCAACTACTACTTATAGACTTTCTACTGATCCAGAAATTTGAAGCAGCTCTGAGAGCAGGCCTTTATCTGATTCCCCTCTAACAGCCCACATCCAGCAAGCTAAAGATCTCAATGATGAAGATGACCTCAAGGACAACAGAGAAGAAGGACCTGATAACATGGCTGAAATGGATTCTCACCTGGAACTGGATATATATGGTGATTTCGAGTATGATTTGGAGGCGAAGATTTATATTGGTGCTACTGCTCTAAAGGCCTCCTAACGTACAAGAAGAAGGGAATCAAAGTAAGTGGTGTTATAACTATGAAATCTGATCCATCAGATGATCCGAATTTGGAAGAGCATGTGAAAGCGAGATTTGCTGAAGTACCAAAGAATTCTCCTTCTTTGCTCGAGCAACATACTGATGTAATAAGCATCAGAAGCTCAACCATGGGGAGTGGGACAGATAATTCATGTCCTCCTCCAGAATCCTTTCTTGGTGAAGGAGGAAAAGAACCCTCTGTTGAAGAATGTGAGGAATTATAAATTTGAACAAGGCACTCATACAAGGTTTCCAGAAAAGACAACAGAGCTTTAGCCAAGAACATCAATCCTGGAAAGGATGAAAACCATGGGAAGATCAGGCAGTAAAGGTGGAGAGGAATTCATCCCATCCCTTTTCAAGCAGTGAAAATGGTCAAAAGGAGAAATCTAATGACACCAACAAGCAGACTGATAGCATCGGTTCTGTGCATGGAAAGGTACTAGAGGATCCATTTCTCATCATCACACAATTTCCTGATCATTCATTTTTGTATGGTACAAACACTTTTGCTGATCAGTCCTAAATTCTCTGCAGGTTTCTGCCTATATCAAAGAGCACATCAGGCCATTGTGCAAGAGTGGTGTGATCACAGTTGAGCAATATAGGTGGGCTGTTGGAAAAACGACCGAAAAAGTTATGAAATACCATGCCAAGGCCAAGAATGCTAATTTCCTGATCAAGGAAGGTGAGAAGGTGAAGAAACTTGCAGAGCAATATGTGGAGACAGCACAGCAGAAGTAAAAAAGAAGCACCAACTACACCCAGAGGCTGCTGTTTGATATTGACCCAATTCTCCAGAGCTATATAATATAAAACCTTACTGTTTTTGTAGATCAGTGTAGCATCCAAACCAAACCAACAAGGATGCCGATACAAACGTTGTAAAGATCAGGCATCTAAAGAAGTGATTTGACTCAAAACATAGTAACAAAACCAGGTGATGACCATTCCTGATTGTATATCGTATCGTGAAATGTAATGAATGAGAGAGCTTCATAAATGTACAAAGCTTGTTAGATCCCTCCATAGAGAAGATGACTAAAGATGGTAAAGTTGTAGTTGAAATATTCAGCTAGCCATAGCAAACAATAATGCGGGAATATATACTAGGTCAATGCTGGTCACTCCAGGCCTGGCTCAGCCTAAAGATAGATTCTCTTGCAATGCAAAGTACACATTGGCAGGGATAAGGTATCTGAATCTTTCGTAATGTTTGATGCTTATGTTTAAAAGCTTGTGCTTAAACATTTTTTGGGTTTAGTGTTGTCCCTCAAATATACCTTTATCGTGTACGGAGTAAACAAATGGGCGTCTAACGCCGCTAACATGTCACCCACACATAGCATAATTTGTTGATATGTCACACCACTAATGGATGGCTCATCAATAGCATTAGACGCTCGTTTGCCCACTTGTTCCAGCACGATGATGGTAAAGCGTATTTCTGAAAGCAAAGTTATGAGCAAGCATTAAGCCAAAAGGTTGAGATGAGTTGAGCATATAAATATCGAGAGCATTGTGTCATATCCATTAACTATGTTTCTGAATTTATTTAGAGCCTCATCACTTCCTCATGGAAACAGCTGGATTGGTTGAGGGGAGGCAATGCAAAACCAATTTACTACAATTAAATTCACTTAATAAACTGTTTAAGATCCACATGAGATTCATTTACATATAGATTGTTCAAATCTAAAAATAAGGATATTCCATGGAAATTCTTTTGGATAACCGCAGACCAGATTCATTGATGGGCATGTGTACCACACAACATAGAGAAGAAAAAGAAAGGAAAAGGCTTTATTAGACGTTTGTAGGTTCAAACCTGTATTAGTGAAGCATTTTGGGCTCCCACTGTTCTTCATCCACATTAACAACACAAATGATACTTGACATGCAATATAACACACACAGAGAGACAGCAATTAAATGAACAGAGACAACAACCAAGAGACAGGAGCATGCATGTTCCCAAATACCTCAACTACAAAGATTAGGTATGCACACCCCTGCATCTGGATTTTGTTGTTCCTTCCATATACGTCCTGTAACCCGAAGCTTCAGCTCCTTCCTGTCCCGCCAGAAGAAAAGAACAGCCATGTTGCGCTGAATTATGAGGCCGTCGTGGCTGTCCCTGACCTTTTTGTGGCTGTCGCGGATGCTTCGTGGGGTTCCTTCCCATGTTAATTTTCTGCCGTTTGCTCCCACTTCTAGACTGTAACTGAAGTTCCTGGCCTCAATTTCATCACCCATGAACCGAAGGAATGCCTCAAAGCAGCGCCATTCAAGCTGGAGATGCTTCAAAATGCAGGCAGAAGTACTGACCGAAACAGTTAAAGACCTGATCAATTAGAAAAATAAGAAAAGAAATAAGTATTCAGAGAGAATATATTTGAAATAGGAAATTTCACAGAAGCCACAAATCAATCATAGCAAGTTTTTTCAACTAAAGTGCATGCATGTCACTACACTTCTCATTTGAAGCCACTGCTGTATCATGTCCTTTTTTTCCCCTTCCATTTCCAATTGACGAAATAACTTCAAGCAACTAAAAAAATTATATACCACATTTATCATCAGCATGGTAGTAAAATCATAAAATAATTCTATTATGTGAATAAACTTGACGGCAGAAATGCATGCTCCTTTCTCCAAAAATACTTTTGCCTATCTGCAGCCCAACTCCATGCTTATTACAGGACCTAAAACATTCTTCAAGCTATTAAAGGAACAAGAAAGTTCTTCTCACCATTCAATTCAACAGTCTTGAAGTTATTAAATGATCTACAATATTCTTGAAAGCAAATTGCAGAGCCACCAGGACAAAACTAAAGAAATGAGAAAACACGTACTGTCAGCATCCAGGTTGCATTCTCTACTTCACGGGGATTCGACTTGACATAACGGTGATTGAATGTGCAGCCAGTGTGCATGTCTACCTTGTGGTCATCCCTAAGATGGGAAACCAGGAAAGGAATATCCCCAACAACAGCACACTCAGACCCAGCATGGGCAGTTGTATGAGTCTGAAGTTACAGTGAACCTCTTGGGATTTTACTGTAGTAAGGAAAGATTTCAGGGCATCCCAAGGAACAATATTTACAAGGAAGTTCAAGAGATTCAGCCACCTTCTCCAACGCTAGACACCTAATATCTCCAAGCTCTTGGCGGCAAGTTGGGCACCGATTGTGGACCCTTGATTTGCAAGTGGAACACAGTGTGTGCCCATTGTGGCACTGAAAAAAAAAAGCCCAACTATTACAAGTAGCAATTAATTCCCAGCCAAATAGAATTAGCAGACATATGTCATATGTATTAAAGAAAAATATATAAATAAATATCAAGGGAAAATTCACTCTCCAATTCCAAGGCAATGTAAAAAGAATTCTTAACATTCCCACTTTTGCTTCTTCCAAAAATAAGTTCTCCTTTCTGCTACTTCTTCCCTATACATGCATCACTTCTAAAAATATGTGCTGTCTCAATCTTGAAGATATCTTGATAGCACTAGTTCCCGCAGTCATCCTACACCATCCTCCTAAAAATCATTCCCTCAAGGAGGATATAGATAGAAGAGTGTCCTGTATGAGAATATCATAGGACCAAACATCAAACTAAAATTTTATTCTTCTCCTATAACCCATCTATTAATCCTAAAATTGATCTATGGCCATTTTTATTTTAAAATTTTTTTGAGCCCACTATTATACTTAGTTTTGGCTCGTTTTGTTTCAAATTTAACCAAAATTTCAGGCCTTCATACCATCTAAAATTTCCTTTTAAGTTCAAAATTTTGTCATCCTTTGCTTATCAACTTCCACAAGCTTACATCATAATCTTCTCTTCTTACCTAAAAGCACCATCCTTCTGACTATTTTCTAAACCTTATCACTATGACCTTTCTCCACAACATATGAACCTCCAACACCATTTCACCCGTTAAGATCTTATAGAGTATGGACACTCATAACTGTAGGCCCCTTTTTCTTTTATCTTTGTATATAGCTGACCATTTCACTTGATGGGACTTTTTCTTAAGAACCCCTCCTCCCCACAGGAAATCTTTCCTAGTTTTTTCTAGTCTCATAATTTTTTGATGAATTAAAGCGAGAATATATATTAAAATACTTGAGCTCAGCTCCCAAGAGTACTAAAGAGGAGTACAAAAGGGAGAATGCCACCCTCTCACTATATTTAACCGAGGTTAAAATCTACCAAAGAACTTAAGTTATCAGCACTATAAAACTTAGCCCCGGGACCAGGTGAACAAAGATGATTTCATCTACAGCGAGAGGGGATCTCATTCTCAAAAGCCGCCCTATTTCTTTTATTCCATAGCGTCCAAAATAAACAAAGAGGGGCTGCCATCCAAATTCTTTTAAGCTTTTTTCCAAGCTAGCTGCCTTGCCAAGCGAGGCAGCGAACCGTTAAGGGGACACGGTTATAATCCATAATGGTAAAAAAAAGGGTTTCCACAACACTCTTAGCTGAACAATGAATAAACAAATGGTCTATTGTTTCCTGCTCCCTCTTCGCATAAATACTTGTTTAAAGGTGATTCCTCTTCTCTTTAGTGGTCAAGCGTGGCACCTTACTTGAGGCCTTCCCAAGCGAGAAACCCATCTTGGGGGGGAACAATAGGGTTCCAAATGGAATGCCAAGGGAAATCTGTAGGGAGAGAATGCATTAGAATTCGGTACATGAAGTAAACTGGTAAGCTGGTTAAAGTATTTTTTAGCAACATGAGTCTCTCTCCTTTCAAGAGGTAATGTCTTTTTCATAGAACTAATATTTTTGGACAAAGATTCACATCCTTCAAGAAGATGTCTAGCAAAAGATCAGAAGGGGAAGCAAAAGAAGTAATGGAAGGAGAAGAGAAGTAAATAATATCAAATTGAACAATGTAGCTTAAACCAATACTGTAGATCAAAAATTTCACCATAATATCTTCCCTGCAAAGCTAAGATACGTGATATGGTTTTCTGGTAAGACTTTGGATCATAATGAGTTTGAATATATGAATGACAAAGAGTTTGGGAGTCCTCAGAGTAGTAATTCATGTCCTCATTTTCCAAGGTAATGAAGAAATCTCTGTAAAAACCACCAATAACCTTATGAAGGAAGACGAAACCTTGGAGTTTCCATGATGCTCCACACTGCAATCTAAAGAATAAAGTGCTACTCACAGTTAAATGGACCTTACATGAACAAAATTGAGGCAAATGAGATAGAATACTACAGATAGGAGTAACTGTGTAAACTATTCTATTTACCAAGGAAAAGGTTTCTATTTGCTTGTAGTTTCAAAATGACTTAGACACTGTCTCACCCAGTGGGTCAATGCATGCAATCAAATTAATCTATCACTTGAAGATAAGAATCTAACCATATAAATCAGGTGTGCAGAGGACCTGAAAATTTTTTACTCAGATCCTTGGAAAGTTTCAATCCAGACCTGAAATGCTTAAACCGTCCATATTTTCCTTTTGATCTACCTAATATCTTGCAAAATCCATGGACACTCTATCTTTGCTGGTTTGTTCACTTTCAACGCAATTTTATTTAAGATTATTCATTGACTAACACATGAAGAGAACAGATTTTAACTTGTAAAGAAAAAAGAAAAAAAGAGGACAATTTTTAAAAATAGCAGATTTTTCTCGTTCAGCGGTTGCTCTCCATTTTCACAATAAGAAAAATGTTTTCAGATTAGCATATTTCAGTACAAAACAAGAGAATCTGTCACCTTCATTCCAAATAAAACCTGAAACACTCCCAATTGGAGTAAGTTTAAGCTCCTTACTGGCCCTCTTATGTTATTAGTTAGTTTCCGTCATTCTAGCTACGTAGAGAGGTTACCGTTTGATGATGCCTTTAAAATCTCATAGGCACCAAATTCAACAATTGCAACTTGCCACTAAACTGAAGTGACCCAGTAATGTCGATGAACAATTTGATCTCCCAAACTAGCAAATCCTAATCCAGAACCTAAGTACAGGAAATTATCAACCCAGTTAATGATTCACAAACACATTAAAGATCAGTGCAAAAATAAGTATCCGTGATTCGAAAATATGAAACAATCACAAAACACTTATCACTTGCAATCACCCCAGAACATTTGAACCCAACCCAACAACAAATCCCAATCAATCCAAACCATCAAATCAACAACTCGACCAATATATGCCCTCCTCCTTCATCTGTTTGCACAAAACTGAACTTGATTTGGACTTCAAATTCCATGAAATTCAGAAATGTTGCAATTTTCTTTCGTTGCCAACGTTCTGTCAATTTTAGGGGTTTATGTGATCCCAATTCAATTCCAAGCCCATCAGTAATAATGAAAATCATAAAAACCTTCTAATCCCAGTTCCAGAGAACCGAACCCCACCAAGAAAATCCGGCAAATATACATATCTCTCTCCCTCTCCCTCTCAAAACCAAAACAAACAACCCACCAGCAAAATCTCCCAAACCCGAAGAACCCATCAACGAACGAAACAACTAACCTGATGAATTGGAGGGTACATGGAATTAGTACAAACGGGGCACTCGAGAAGTTCGTGGACGCTAGTGGCCGGAGAGATCGCCGGAGACACCACATTGCTAAGGGGCTTGGAGGAGGACGAGAACTGATGGTGGTGGTGGTGGATCTCTTCCTCATAGATCCCATCTGTAGACGACACGCACTCAATGCTGTCAATCTCCATCGCTGCCAAAAAATGGAATCAGCAACTGACCCAAATTGAGGCTTCCCCCTTCTTCCTTTATTGGCCTTTTCTGTTTTTTTTTTTTCTTTTCTCAATGAATTTTCGGTGTCCGAATAATCTAGTGGAAGCCTTCCACTGGTGAAGAGTGGTAACGAGGAAGAAGAAGAAGAAGAAGAAGCAAGGGAGAGAAGATGCTTTTCTTGGCTGGGTTTGCTGGGAGAGACACGGGGGTCATCGTCGTAGTTGCCAAAAATACCATTATCCTATTCTGCCAAGGCACTTCCCACTCACTACAAGGACCCCATCCCCCCTCATGTTAAATTTTCAAAATATTCCAACAAAATTAACTCTTTTTTTTAATCTTTCTAATTCACTAATAATTTTTATTTTTTGAAAATTTTTAATCGATTTATTTTTTCTAATTATTTAGAGTTTTTTTGGTTGGTATAATTTTTTTCTTATATTTAAAAATAAGTTTAAGAAGTGCTCAAGTGATAAAAGATAAGTTAAATGAATAGTGTGTGCAAAGTGAATAGGTGTTAAAAAATAATTTAAAATCAATATATTTTGAGGGGTTTTGAAAATATTATTTTTAAATTTATGGATACAAATTTATCCAGCTTTTCTTTATATTTTTGTAATCTAATTGAAATAATTTAAAAAATTAAATTAAATTAAATTAATTTAAGATCGATATTTAGACACAAATAAAATGCCTTTGTAATTTCAATCTCCTAATAATACCAATTTCAACAAATTCAATCATTTGAATCATAAGATTTCACATAATTAAAAAAATCATAATATAAACGCTATCCTCCTTTCTTTCAACTTTTTATTTACTAGCATTTTTTCTTTAATTAAGAGATATAAGTGATTTTTAGTCGTCTTGCAAATCGCGCCTACGTCTACTACATTATTTTTACCGATAAAATGGTTATGCGGATCTAGGTTTTATATGTATTTAAATGCTTGTACTCGTATGATTGTCGTAAGCCGTGTGCGTACGATTATCATTGTCTTAGTGCATTAGATAACTGTGTCGTCTCAAATGACAGTTTTCATTTTGTCGTTATGGTGCGATATTTATTTGTGATTTGACGATTCAAATGAGTAAAATGCGCATCACGATTAGGGCAATGCGTCAATTATCTTGTGAAATTAAAGTCAAAGTATTATAATCATGTAAGTAATATCAATGATTATTAATATCGAATGTATAAATATTCATTTATCGGTGGGGGCAGGTTATTTTATTATACTATTAATTTGGATGCTGTTTTATCATTTATAATTTTTATTGATTTTGATTTTATGTTTCTATAGATTAATTGCTAGTTGAAATCAATAAAATTATTCATCTCTTAAAAAGAATCATATTTTTTGAGTAAATGATTAAGTGAAACAAGTATAAAGTAATAAACATTTATGGTATTTTTTTTACTATCCAAAAATCTCCTTATTAGGATGATTTAAAATAGGGGGTGAAGTGTCCTTTTCGTGATGATTAATTAGTTGGAGAATTTATTCCAAAAGTGGGTTTAGAGAAAGATAAGGTTACTATTTTTCCTTCTTGTTTTTTAATAATAATAATAGATAAATAAATTAATTGGCAAGATATGTATTTTTGTTTTTATTTTTTTGTGGAATAAGGAAAACTTGAATGATACATAGAGATAGAGAGAGACCAAGAGTTTTATAATATTGCTCAATCATTAATATTGGTGGCCTAACATTTAAGATTGTGACAACAGTGGGTCAAAAGAAATTTTTGTTTTTGTTTTACTTCTTGACCCACTTTACTGTTTATTTTTTATTTAAAATTTTTTATTATTCACTTTATATATTATATTATAGTATAATATTATAATAAGAATTTGAATAGAACCCTGTCTAGCCTTTTACTACTTGAAACATACCTCAAGGACTATTGTTTTATTTTTGTTAAAAAAATTAATTGAAAAATTGAGTGTGATAATTTACTTAAACCATGATTTTTGTGCATTTTTAATTCGATGAATTCAATGTTAATAAATAAAATATATGACTAAATTTTCCACTTGATATAATGATAATCATACCATAATACATTGCATTATTATTAAATAACCCTTGATCTTGTGTACACCTTAGTAAATTAATCTAAAAGTTTATTTAATTGGAAAAATATTTCCCTTTTCTCCAAAAGAAAAGAAACATAATGACCCTAGATTTTCTTAACTAATAAGTTTCCAATTATGAAGGCCAATACTTCCATAGGAATGGGATAACATTTAACAAATCCAAAAGTTATTTGTAAAACTAATATTTGTGGGCCTTTAAAATATAAAAAGAGGTTTTTTAGACAAAAAAAACCCTTAAAATAGAATTATAATATCGAGGAAGAGGTAATGAGGAGATTTAGGACTTGTTTTGGTTCATGATTTTTAAAACTATTATTGAGAATCATTTTAAAACATTAAAAACATTAAAAAATAAGTTATTTAAAACTTTTATTTGTTTTTTTTTTGTTTAGTGTTTTTATGTTTTATATTTAAAAATAAATAAATAAATCAAACGATGTTTTTTCATATTTTTCATATTTTTCATATTTTATTATTTTTGAAAACAAAAAATAATTTTTAAAAACAATAATTAAACCGTCCTTATCTTTATTTTTTATGGGCATTTTTATTCAAAAAAAAGTAACATTTTCAAGTTATTTTTACAAGAGATTGATTATGTAAATAATTTTTGGATTTGTACATTTAAACAATTATACTGTCATTGGTGATTCTCATAAATGAGTTGATTTGATTCATAGGATTAGGAAGCAGTAAGTGATTCATACGGGTGATGATGTTAATGTGTTTGAAGGACGGATTTCGATTCCACATAAACTGATTTTCATGTTACTCTCAATAATGGGAAATAATCACGGATAGAGTTAGAACAGCTTGCTGCTGTTTGTTTCCAAAGAATAGATATATATATATATATATATATATATATATATATATTTAACATTAGCCGTGAACACTCTCCACAAAAGAAGAAGCCAGGATTGGTAAGTTTTGGGTCGTCAAATCCAGGTCCACGATTCACAAACAAGTGGTGGGCGTTCCCGCGTGATTAAAGGAGTAATTGGCCACACGAGGACCCAAACAGACCGATTTCTGAAGTCTAGGAGGAATCACTGAGGCTTTTGTCTGATCTGACCTTTCAGACTCCCAAATATTTCTCTCTCTCTTTCTATCTTCTCTCTTTCATCTTCTTCACTCTACGTATGACAGATGAAGAAACCTCGAAATGCCTCTATAAATACAAATTGTTGTGGCAACAGTGAGAATAGGAAGAGCTTCTTTGAGCTATCATTGTCTCTGATCTTTTCACTCTGGTGCCTTGTTTTATTGTTCTACTCTAAGCATGGCCTTAGCCATGGAAATGGTGGTAAGTGGAATTTTTTTCTTTACTCATTTTGTTTTTGGTTCTTGATTCTGAATTTGTTTTATTTATTTATCTTATTTTCTGGATTTGAGCTGACCCCCTTGGTATTGATGGGGTGTTCGTCTTTCCCTTGCATATACCCACGATCCTTCTCATACCTTTTGGGTTTCTGGTTCTTTTTGCCCATTTCTCTGTTTTGATGTTTTGAAACCCATTTCTGCTCTTTTCCTGTGTTTTTTTTCCTATGGCAAATCCATTTCTTGCTCACAAGGGTTCAATTTCCTTGAGGAATGAATGTTCCGTAAGATTTGGACTTTCTAGGCAATCAAACAGAGCTTAAGAAAGTTCGATTTCAGCTACTTTTGGTTGATTACTTTATGGGTTTTAAGTTTTAACTACAATACGCTCATTTACAAATTTCAACTTCAACCTGTCGCTATCATTTTCCAGAATATAAATTTCCTTTTTCAGTAAATACAAGTTGCTTGTGTTTGAGGCTTTTGTGTATATGGGACCATGCCTTTGTTCTTGGTGGAATATATCAATTACCATCGAATATATAAAGTGTACCAGCTCTTTTATTTGCTTGTTTGGTAACCGAGAAAATTCAGGACTGATCAGATTCAATTTCTGAAAAACGTGCCAGGTCGTTTTTGTTCAAAAGGAAAATAAAACTAGGGCAAATAGTTGGAGAAATTTAGACGATTAAATAGAAATAAATAGCTTACTCACTCAATGTTGGGTCAAAATCTGTATATTTAGTTACTTAATACTTATTCCTTATGTTATGCTGAATTCTGTGAATTTTCTTTCAGTAAATTCTCATCCTGATAACAGAAGCGTACCTTATTCTACTGTTTGCAACGATGATCTTTGCAATGGTGCATACTCACATGTTGGGAATGGAAGCAGTAATCACATGAATGAGACCCTGCTAGAGTTTAATAATTCTGTACATAGCAATGAATCCTTGGTTCCTCATGATCCCGAAAATTTGGAGTTCTCACTTAAGGACACGAGTAGCTTAGAAGAATTAGTCTGGAGTATTCTAGGTTACACTGCTTTAGTCTGAAGTGGCTGCCACCAGAAGAACACAAGGAACGCATGCCAGAACAAATGCACGGTGAGAGAACTCATTCCACTTATATAAATCTCGATGAGTTTCGTAACACAACAAAGCAGGAAATAAGCTGGAGTATGCCTAGTCAGCTCGTGAATATTACCCACCGCCTTGAGCCTGATGGAACAGAGTATAACTATGCCTCAGCATCGAAAGGTGCAAAGGTGGTGGCTCATAATAAGGAAGTAAAGACCGTAACATTGGGAGGATCATGATAAATACCTGAGAAATGCATGTTCTGTTAGCGAGAAGTTTGTTGTGGTGAACTTACAGAGGGAAACTTTGGTTGATGCTATTAAGATTACCAAATTGCAGGCATTATTCATCGAATGAAGGAATTTGCTATCATCTGGTAGTTTAAGTTATCCCACGAAAAATAGTTACCACTGGGTAATTTGTTGCAGCAAATGTCAAGCTTGCTCAAAGCTTTAAGTTGCCTGAGCCAAAGTGGGTTAGGTACTTGAAACTGAATTTAATCACCCATTATGGGTCTGAATTTTACTGTATACTGAGTGTTTTCGAGGTGTATGGAGTTGATGCAATTGAGCGGATGCTAGAAGATCTCATTGTGGCTTCCGAGGACCCCACTCCAGTGAAAACTTTGCATCCTAATTCAAGTACAATGCCTTCTTCGAAACCAGTTGATAATGGCGAATTGCAAAATGGGGTTGGTGAAGGTACAGAGAAAACAGGTAAAGCACCAGTTGCTAAAGTAGGTGTAATTAAGGATCCAGCAGCCAGCCGCAAGGTTCCGGACCCTGTAGTGGAAGTTAGACAGAAGCCAACTGGTAGAATAGCTGGTGATGCTGTTCTCAAGATCTTGATGCAGAAAGTGAGGTCACTTGAGCTTAACTTGTCTGTGTTGGAGGAGTATATCAAAGAACTGAACCGAAGAGAGGGCAACGTTTTGCCAGAGCTTGATAAAGAGCTATCTAGAATCTCATTGCTTTTGGAGAAGAGCAAAGCAGAAATAAAGGATCTCTTGGAATGGAAGGGGATAATGGTACTTGTGTGACTAACTGAATTTTATCATAGGAAAAGGATCTTTGTATGCATACTTAACACGCTTCACATTCTTCTCTCTCATACAGGAGAAAGGAATTATGGATCTTGAATTATGGAGAACTGCTCTCTCATCTCAAGTGCAGGCATTGGCCAGAAAATGACATCGTAAGGTAAGGGCTAATACCTACCTTATCCTGCCGTTATTCTATCCTTTATTCTTTTTTCAAATGGATGCTCTTTTGGATTGGTTTAATTTGCCAGGCACTTTTTACTTTGCCTATTACTTGAGTAAACTGTTCAACTTGCCAGCTTTTTAGATGGGTTTAGACCCAAAACATGCACAAATAAAGCCCCTTGTGAGTTGAGTGTTTTGAACATCTAGAATAGAAGTAGAAAGTAGAGAAAGAAATTTTCTGATTGGTGTTGGTGTACTTCAATGAATTTTTCTTTTATCCGGGAGTCACCGATGATCAGAATCATGTTTGGTGTGGGATAATGAAAAGAAGTACTACCATACTACAAATAAACACTTTCGAATCATATGTTTCGTGTCACATAATTTTGTTTGTTAAACTAAACATAGCTGTTCGATGCTAGAGTTGATTCTAATGAAAACTTCATGTAATTAAAAGGGGAATTATCCTACACTTTAAGAGATATCAAGTAGCACCCATTTTGTCTGGACTTTTTGATATTCCTGACGCTATAAAAGAATGTATCATGTTGTTATGTTGTATGTTTCTGACTTCTGCTACACAAGGAGTTGAACTTCAAATTTGGGAAATTCCAGGATTCCTATTCTCCATTTGACAGTGCTCTCCTTCTTATTATTCATTTAATGTTTTGCAATCTTTCAAAGATGTCAATCTTTATCCCTAAAGTCAACAGCGTGGACACACTTCCAACATCCTGATTCTGTTTTCCTTTGAAAGAAACAGTCCAAGTTTTGAAGATGTCCTTTTTTGAGTTGATGGGTGTTTATCTTGATGGTATTTCATGATATACATATATATATATATATATATATATATATCCATATGTGTATATTCGATCGTCTTTCATGTAGGGTATCTATCAATTTTGAAAATCTTACTGTTGAGTTTCTAAAGGGAGTTGGGCTTGTTTGGTTGTAGTTTGGTCTGGCAGAGAAGAGCAAAGCGAGGAGTAGTTTGGTTAAGTGTTTTCTTTTGTTATAAAAAACACAGAGGCATATAAAGCATTAAATTTAGAAACGATAACGTTTCGAGGAGAACACCGGTGGTGTTCTGTGTTTTAAAAAGCATGAACCAAACAGGCCCGTTGATTTCCATTACTGTTGCTTACCTCTATGATGGTACATTCTACCTTTTTGTTATTCAACTTATGCTCCTGCTTCTTACAATTTTGGCTTCCTAGTTGTCGGGTTTTGAGGTTCAAAATCAGTTCTGTGTACAATGTTCAGAGACTACAAGCGAGGTTGAGAGTGCATGTGGGAATGTTTTTAGTTATACTGTTCTCTCTTATAACTGATTTTGCATTGTATAGTTGTAAACTTTGAGTTTTTTTTCTTCCTTAAAACAATTAAGAATGGTTTTGGAAAACATTCCCAAACAATTCCTAATTTTCTTGACATATTCTAAAATTTTCTTTTTGATGCCAAAGACTGGATGTTGAGAAGGTAGTAGCCGAGCAGATGAGTTTGGAGAACAAGGAACTGGCCATTGTTGCAGTAAGCTTCTCCATTGCATGTATAGCAATTCTGAAGCTGGTTTCAGACCGGGTTTGGACACTTTTTGGGGCAACTCTGTCCGGCGAGCTTTGCCGGAAAAGTAGAGGTTGGGCTTTGATACTTGTTAGCAGCAGTATGATGGTATTCATTACCTTGTTTTGTAGTTAGCTTCCCCTTTTATCTTTATGTAGCCTTAGAAAACCAGAGCCATCATGGTCACTTAGCCTATATGTAATAGTAGCTTTTGTAGAAAATTTTGGCAGAAATTCATATTTGATATGTGTTATTTGGGCCTTGCTGACAATTCCTCCTATGAATGTTTTCAAAATTAATTTTTAATTGTTTAAAGTGATATTTTGTTTGAGGAATGATATATATATATATATATATATATATATATATATATATATATATATATATATATATATATATATATATCTATGTAAACATGATTGAGGGATAGAAAGCAAAAATAGTTTTTGCCAATATAATTATTCAATTAAAAAAAGGATACAAAGAATTATTTTCCAGAAAAATTATATATTTTTTAATATTAACAAAAGGTTCATTAGATAATATATATTTATTTATAAATTGTATTTTAACTTGAGGATCAAGTTTTCATTAAATTGAAATTTCATTAATGAAAATGCTTAACTAAGGTTTATTTTACGGCTAAACATTTTAATTACATTGTAATAAATTGTTTCCATCGTGACTTGAATTCAGGACCTTTTTTTTTCCTATATCATTTTTTTTTTTTTTTTACTAAACGTTCGCATTTCTTCACATCGAATGAGTTAGGCTGATGAACTTTTCTTTTGGCAAAAGCTTATTCATAAACTCTTCAATTTAACTTAAATATGTATTTTACTTAAATATCTCTTTAAACTTAATATGCATTTAACTTAAATATGTTTGAGCGTTCATGTATTATAAGACTGGTTTAGTTTAGAGTTTTGACCAGAAATCATTTAAAAAAATTCACAAACTACAATTTCTATTAAAATAATGTCCAATTTAAAGCATCACTAACATGTACGTGAATGTACCAAATCATAAAATTGTAATTGGGACTATAGTTTTAAATTTTTTTAAAATAATTAATGTCTTAAACACAATAGCTGGCGTATCAGATCATTCGCCCATCCTCTTAAACACAGTGGTAGCAGTTCCGCCTCAACGTAAAAGGAGATTCAGGTTCGAGAACGCATGGCTCATGGAGGACGAGTTCCAGTAGATGGTAAAAAATAACTGGGACTCTTCTGGTGGATCAGATATCACTTCAAGGTTACGAGTATGCTCGAGATCAATGGATGCTTGGGGAAAAAATTTTGCCAAAAAATTTCGCAGTCAAATTGATGCATGTAAAACAAAACTTCAACATACATGAGCAGATCCTAGTGGGGAAGTTGGGCATGAAATCCAAAGAATCCGAGAGGCTGACTAAGGTGGTATTTGTTTTTTCTTGTCTTTTGTATAAATTTTTTAGGCAATGCTAGATAGTCTTGTAGCATTAAGTATTAAGTTGTTTGTTTTTAATATTAGGTAGTTAGTAGGGATGACGAGGCCAGTTATTTCGAGGTTAAGATCGTATATTTCTTAATGTGCGTGTTTGGTTTAATTTTAATCGAGTTTTTAACGAGTTGGGTTTATTTTCTCAAATCCGAAACGGGTTCAAGTATTGTTATTCGGTGTAAAAATCGGGAAAATTAGAAATTTTTAAAAATGACAAAATGTTAATAAAAATAATAAATTGTGAAAGGGTTCGAGGAAAGCTCAGAAAGTGCAAATCTAAGATGACAAACGGTTGGGCCGATAAATTCGTATCGCGAAATCTAGTGATCCAGAAAAGTTTAATTGAATTCTGAGACAAGCGAAATTTTTTTCGATTTTCTGGGTGATAAATTACTTGAGTGAACGAGGATGAGATTTTCTGAATCTAGGAGGCGAGGAAATGTAGGCTAAGTTCATTTAAAATAAAGTGGCCCCGAAAAGAAATAAATTGTTCGAGCGAAACGGACCCCGAATGAAGCAATATAGGCAATGTATCGAATGTGTTATAATTTCATGAGTCATATTTTAAAAATATTTTTTTATTATTTTATTTTATACTTTAATACTAAATAATAATAATAATTATAATATTTTTAATAAATAATTTATAAAATTTCATAATATTTATTTTATGAAAAATATTAATTTTAATATAATAAAAATAAAAACAAATATAAAATTAAAATTAAAAAAAATGTACTTGGGGGCAGTTTGAGAATTTTAAATGAGCAGTTTGAGAATTTAAAAAAATAAACTGTAATGGGGTTGGGATGTGACATACATCCCAAACCACTCATGTTATCATCGTAGTAGTATGTGTTGTAGCCTTCTTATGGGCAATAATTGAGTTTTTTAACATTTTTTACGAAGAATGATTTTTGAGATAAGAAAAGCTAAATATTTTCACTTTCTATTCAAAACTTTCATTTTTTATGATAAGTGGGTGAAATTAAGAAAAAACGACTTAATCTTTGAAGCTATTTAACTAAGTGTTAAGTCAGCTCTGTAGCTCAAGTTAACCAAATTGAAGAACAATATTGGAAGCACTGTGCAAAAACGTTCTAGCTAGTAGAGGGAGACTGTTTGCAGGATTCTTTTATTTCTATGGCTGCCTCAAATATGATTGTTAGTGTTATATTGGATTGAAGATGATGTGGTTTGACATGGCAGGAGAGATATTTTATTGTAAAAAATATTACATATCTTCCGTATCTGTATTTGTAAGAATAGTAGAATATACAATCCAAACTATTCCTATAATTAAGTTATTTACCTAACAGAGAAATATCTAAGTAGGAAGGAATATAATAGTTTCCTATAATTAAATTCTTGCCCTATGATCAAAGTATTAATATGAAAATTCTGATGATCTTTGATATTGATATTAATGCTCGCAACACTTCCTCCTTAGTTGATGCATCAAATGTCGCTGTATCTGTCTGCCCAACGAGAACACTCGACTTAGCTTGACGTTGGTGAGGATATCGTGATTGATCTTGGATCAGTGCCGCTATTTCAGCCGTTTACCATCCGATTTCTCCGCTAATGAAGAATCGTCTACCTCCACATGCTTTATGCGATCATGTTGTACGGATTATGAGCAATATTACATGCCTTTTTGTTGTCACGATAAAGCAGAATCGGACCACGCTAGGCGAGATAAACCCAAATCCATCGATGATCTTGCTTTGTCATTTCCACATATTCCCGGTATCATACTAAATTCAGCCTCTCTGCGGCGAACGTGTAACAACGTGCACTTCTTGCTTCTCCATGTAGCAGTTAGCACCTACAAAGGTGAAATATCCGTAGATCGTCTGTCATCTATTGCTCCAGACCAGTCAGCATCACTATATGCATCCACACTTTGACAATCTACATTTTTAGTGAACCGTGCCACTCAGGCGATTGAATGCTGTAAAATCACTGCGCATTCATATATTTGTTTCACGAGTTAATACATAGTGGCTAACAATACTGATATAAATAGAGATCCCAGCCTGTGTGAAACTCGTATCGTCAAATCACTTCAACGACTCTGATATCTCCTTTATCATGTTTTCAATTGAATCTCAACACATAACTTCAATCTTTCTTATATTGGTGTATCAGTTGGTTGACATGCTAACATACGATTTCTGCAACAAATCTAAAAACATAATTTCTTTAGAACGAAATCCTTTGTCAGTCGAGACACTTGATCGAGAAAATATTTTAAATGGCGAGGTCTTTCATTTCAAAGTCGGCAATAGTAACATAGAGCGCCGTTTCATCGAGGGTCAGCTGCATTAACCACCATATCAATCATATACACCAATGAGACGTGATCTTACCATCTTTGTTTTTCAAGAATAAGTGTAGTGCAGATTACGCCGATCAGTGGCCAGAACCTCATGGACCGTGAACCTTCAAAACCATGCTCTCGGAGATTGTTTTAGCCCATCTGATTCTTTAACTTGCACACTTTAAAATGATGCACTTAGTATCATGCACCACAGTGGCAAATCCATGTACACTTCTTGAACAACTCACCATGCGGCGTTTCCATCAAATTGTTGCAATGGCCAATCGGGTTCGCGACTAGAGGCAAATAAGACTCGGCGTGTTGATTTTAGCTAAAGTTGCAAATGTATTTGTATAATCAATTCCATAGGTTTGGGTGTACCCTTTTGCTACCAGTTTCACTTTAAAACGTTCAATTGTACCATATGCTTTGTGCTTCACAGTATAAACCCACCGACATCCAACTGGTTTCTTCCTTGGAGGATGATCAACAAGTTCCCAAGTTTCATTCTTCTGCAAGGATTTCATCTCCTCATTCATAGCAGCTTTCCACCTTGGGTATTCAAGGCTTCTTACTGCTATTAGGAATAGATACAGTAGATAATTGATTTAAGCGACTTATTTGATTCGAGGACAAGCAATGGTTAGACACATAATGACTCATGGGATGTTGCTTTACTAGAAAGTTCGGGTTCATATGTGGGTTTGGGAATACCTACGGTTTGGCGGTGGTAGTTGTTTTTCTTGGTGGATTCGAGACCTACGACGGGTTCATCCTCGAGGCTATTGGTTTGGTGTATCGGTTACTTTGTGTTGCGAGAGACCCGGATGGAGGTTGATCCTGACTTCATTGTCTAGGACTTCATCACGTTCATTACCTTGCTGTGGTCCAGAATTTATACCACTCAAATCGATTCACCCGACGTCTCATTACTAAGTTCGAGGCATTCCTTGCTCATTCATATTCGATTATTTACCGAGGTTGAAGGTTCCCCTTCCGCGAGACATAAAATCATAGTCTAGAGCTTGAGCTTAACCAGGTGCTCCCCCTTGAAGTTAGGGCTCGGAGAAAAAAATACATCGAGTCTTCACGAAACTACATCCATTGTAACAGGCATTCGTTTGCTTGGAGGTGATAGCATCGGTACCCCTTTTGATAGCGGCATACCTTAAGACACATGCATGATGCTCGAGGTGTGTCAACATTCTTGATGCTTATGAAGATGTACAAATGCTATACAACCAAGACATGAGGTAAGTTTAGGCAAGTGGAGCAACAATTGCTTCAATGAGGAGCTACAGGATGGTGTCAGAAAATCAATAGTCTTTGGAAGGTACCGGTTGATCAGATATCTTTGCGGAGAGTAAGTGCATGTCCCACGATAGGATAAAGGCATATGTGCTTCTATCAATGAAACACGGACAACCTCGACAAGTGACGATTTTTCCGCTCATACCCATTATGTTGGGGTGTATCATAACAAATAGTTTGATGAATGGTTCCATAGGCTTCCCAATCTTTGCTTGATTCAAAACTAAAATATTCACACTCCAGTATACTTTGGAGGAGCTTGGACACATGCGTTATGTGACTCTGAGCCATTTGATGAAAATTTTGAAATAACAAGTTTACTTCACTTTTGGACTTCATCAAACATGCGAGTCATCTGGTACAATCATCGATAAAGTAACAAATAACGTGATCCATCCAAAGTAGCAAATTTAGATGGGCCCTAAACATCATAATGTATGATCATAAAAGGAAGTGGACTTTTATTCAAGGTTAATGGAAATGAAGCACGATGACTTTTTGCAAGTTCACAAACATCACATTTGGAACTAGAGACATCAAAGTTTGCAAATAAACTAGGAAATAATTTCATGTAACCAAAAAAAGCATGTCCCAGACGTCGATGCCATAACCATATCTTAGATTTCCCTTTTTTTTTTTGGAACCCCAATGCTAAAGCTTGGCGTAACTCATCGGCCTTTTAGACACGAGTCCAGTATCTGACTTCCTAGCCTAACACACCACTGACCAATCGTTTGCCTTGTTCGGATGTCCTTAAATCCACAAGAGTCGGGCGAAATGACAACACAAAATAAAGGCGTGGTTATTTGGCCCGACAAAGATTATAATTCAAGAGGAACAACCAAAACATAATCTAAATTCAAGGTAGTGAGGGACAAGGATCCTTCCTAATAATGGTGGTACCATGGGCGTGGAAACAAAATTTTGTGAGGCGGATTTAAGAGTGAAACTTGTCTAGAAGATCAAATGTCATATGATGCGTAGCATCGATCAATTATCCATGCATTGTAGAAACAAGTGTAGAAATATTTAAAACCTTACCACCATTACTTGTTGCTGCTGCCAATGCCGAGGACTTTTCACCGCTATCATCCTCTGTCTTTGTTTCACAATTGCAGCAGTATAGGCCTTCTTGGAATTCTTCTTCCGAGAATCACAGCTATGATCCCACAATTCCGGATATCCCACAAGTTCATATCATCGACTTTTTGTATGACCAATTTGATCACAATGAGTGCATTTATATGATGATTTGTCACACCAGCGTTATGATGCGGATGGTGACTTTTGGTCGCCTGGCGGTGTTGGGGGACCGATTTGATTAGACTTGATTCAGAGTCGATGGGTGGAAGCTTCAAAATTTCGAGTTGTCCGTTCATCGCGCGTTGAAAATCTTCGCGAACTGAGGCCTCTTATCTTCTAGTGGGGATGGATCCTTCCTCCAGTTCATGCACTCGAAATCACCCTCTAATCAATGAAGAATGTGCACCCTTTGTCAGCGAAGCACTTTACGATAGGATGCAATATTTGTCTCATCCACCATGACCACCTTATCACGATGATCCAACTCACTGAAGATTTCAGTCAGTTCTCCATAATATATAGAGAGTGGTCTGCCATTTGTTTTAAGCGAAAGCCACTCGGTTCAAAGAGTAAAAACACGTAATTCATTAAACTCCATCATAAGGCTTTAAAATGAGCTTTCTAAATATCACGTGCGGTAGGTAGCGAATGTATCGCTTCATAATCTTGAGGACATAGACGTATAACCATCTTTTGACCTTCTAATTTAATGCAGATACCACTTTTCATAGCCTTAGTGTCTTTCTCCTTGGAGGTGGCGATGTGCGATGAGAGAGTTTCTCCTTCTCAACAATTTGCATCTCTAACATTTGAGACCACAGATCATAGTTGGTCTCATTCAATACAATTCCTGAATTGAATGATGAACCTTCATGTTGAATAATGATGGGGTTAGATTTTGTGACAGATGTTTCAGAATCTGACTTGCTCATGGTTTAAAAAGTTCAAGAAGAATGATTTTAGGGTTTCGTGGCTATACGATACCAACTTGCTTAAAAGCAGAGAAGAATATTTTTATTCATAAAATGAATTCTGTATCTTTACATGTACATATTATTTATAAGAGATAGTATAAATCCTACAAATCAAGCTATTCCTATAATTAAGTTATTTACTATGAAAAATATCTAAACTAGGAAAGAATATAATATTTTCCTATAATTAGAGTTGCTATGAGAAGAATAGTAATAGGAAGAATTATAATAGAGAATCTTTGACTCGTATTAATATCATAGCAGGTTTGATACAGGAAGGTTTGCAAAGTGATGATTATTTTCTACAATTATTTATTACTCTCCCATTGAAGATCATATCTTAACATCTTTGTTGAGACATGTGACCAGGTCAGACAACGAGAGTCTCATTTGTCCTTTTACTTTTGATGAGTTTGAATTGGCTTTCAAACAAATGCATCTTGATAAAGTGCCAGGACTGGATGGGCTCAATCTAGCCTTTTACTAATTATTCTGGTAGGTAATGGGTAAGGAGATCTTTAATGCATGTAGTTCTTGGCTCGATAAAAAAGAGCTCCCTACTAATTTGAATGACACATTGCTTACTTTAATCCCCAAATGTGAGACAATGAGAGACTTACGATCGATTGCATTGTGCAATGTGTTGTATAAAATTATTGCGAAGGTGTTAGCCAATGGGCTGAAAACTATTCTGCCGAACCTCATATCTGACACCCGATTAGCTTTTGTACCAAGTCGCTCTATTTTGGATAATGTCATTGTTGCCTTTGAAATGCTGCATTCAATGAAAAGAAAGGTGAAAGGCAAGGTCGGGGAAGTGGCTTTAAAAATTGATATATCTAAAGCATATGATAGAGTGAGCTAGAAATTTTTACAACATGTCATGTCATACATGGGTTTTGCAAGTGAATGGATTGAACTTATTATGATATGTGTTTCAATAGTAACCTGGCTATCGTGGATTAATGGGCGAGGAGAAATTTGGGACTAATTGTTCTTGGAAGGGGACTCCGATAGGGCGACCCATTATCCCCTTACCTATTTATTTTATGTGTGAAAGTGCATCTTACTTATTAGGCTGACTAAAAATGGGGAGATACATGGTTTGTAAGGTTTTCTAGGGCTGCATAGCATATCCATTTATTGTTGGATGATAGCTTCTTATTTTTTGAGGCTGACTAGGATGAAGCTCAACTATCAATAGAGTATTATTGAATTATGAGTTGATCTCTAGGCAAGCAATTAATTTTCAGAAACTAGGTATCTTTTTTAGTCCTAATGTTGATTCTTCAGTTAAGAACACTATTTCTGCTATGTTGGTGTCTCCTCTTCTATTAATACAGGATGGTATCTAGGGTTACCATCCTTGATTGGGCTATTAAAATGAAAAAATTTTAGTTTCCTGAAGGATCGATTATGGAAGCGCCTACAGGGGTGGAAAAACATATTTCTATCTAAGGTAGGAAAAGAAGTCCTAATCAAGTCAATTGCCCAAACAATCCCGTCTATTACATGAGCACTTTTCTAATACCCATCTCTCTATGCGAAGAACTGCAAAAAATCATGAATTCCTTATGGTGGGTACGTATAGAAATAATCAAAGAAATATTAATTGCTAAGCTTGGGAAAGACTGTGTAGTAGAAAGGAATACGAGGGGATGAACTTTCGTCACTTACATAGTTTCAATCTTGCATTAGTTGGAAAACATAGCTGGAATTTGTTGTCTAATACCAACTCTTTGGTCTCTCAATTAATCAAATCTAGATATTATCCTCACACCAACTTCTTAAAAGCTCCACTAGGGCATAATCCTAGTTTTGTATGGAGGAATATTTGGAAGGCTAGGAGTATTATTGAAATGGGCATTAGATGGAGATTTGGGAATGGGATGAATATAAACGTATGGCAAGACCCATGGATTACCAACAACCCAAATTTCAAACCAACTACCCCAAGTATTAAAGGATTGGAAGAAATGCAAGTTACATCCCTATCGGTACTAGAGATGTAGTGTTGGTATTACGATTTGCTCAAGGCACTTTTCTACGAACAAGACGTAACAAATATATGTAAGGTGTTGCTGCCATCTAGACTAGGGGAGGATAAATTGGTTTGGCATTTTTCAAAGGATGGTAAATATGATGTGAAGTCCGGGTATCGGGTAGCATGTGAATTGAATAATGTATACACCTCAAATAGGAGATCAGATGGGTGGCATAAAATATGGAAAATTAAAATTTTTTGAGTTAAAGTGTTTATAAGGAGATTGTACTGGGACATCATCCCTACCCGATTACAACTACAACAGAAAAATCTGGATATCCCCATCTCATGCCATAATTTCGAATGATGTGTTTGACACTCTTGTCATGTATGTTCATGGATTATATGCTAGAGCACATTGAGAAGAAGCTTTTATATGATTTAAATGACATGAGACGGTTAGAGAATGACTCTAAACATCTTTAGTTTGCACATTCCCGATCTTTGCCGACAAAACGTATGGTTTGCTGGGAATTTGGAGCCAAAGGAACAAGTAACTATAGACAAAGCAGTCCCTACCGTAAAGACAAACAGTGGTAAATTCACTTTGATTACTAGAAGAATGGGTGGCTACAAACAAAACAAGGGCACACAATCTCTACAATCCAAGTAGGCCTTCAGATATCAGCACATAGGCTCGACCAAATACTAGAGTAGTGAAGTGCAATGGTGATGTTGCTTTATTTCAAAGAGAAGGCTACACAAGTATGAGGTGTGTCTTAAGAGATAGCCAAGGTGAGTTTATGGGGTGTCATTCAGCAAAAATACTTGGGGTGTTATCATTCAAAAAGAAGCATAAGTGTATGGTCTCCGTCAAGCTATAATTTGGGTTATGAGATTGGAGATTCCCTCAGTTGTTTTTTAGCTTGATGCCAAGATGGTTTTCAATTCTTTCTATTCCACAAGTGAGGATAACTTAGAGTTTGGTATAACGGTACAAGAATGTTGATTCCTCTGTAGACAAAGACTCAATTTTTCAGTTTGCTTTATTAGAAGAGAAGCCAACAAGGCTGCTCACAAACTAGTAAGAGAGTCTTATATGCTCGCTATCCTTATTCTCGGGGCTCTTCCTCCAAGTCAGATGTGAGAAGCGTTTGTTAGCAAATTCCTATTAATGAAAGTTCTCTTTTGTCTAAAAAACAAAAAGTTTTCATTAAATTGAAATTTCTTTAATTAAAATACTTAAATAAGGTTTTTTTTTACGGTTAAATACTTCAAGTTACAACTTACATCAGAATAAACTGGTCTATCGGTGACTTGAACCGGACCCTTCCCTTCCTATATATGTCTGAAACTGAGTCTTCTGCCTCTACTTCCATGTTAACATTGATGGCTTCTTTTAACCAAAAAATCATTTCATAAATCTTCAAACTAATCTAAATATATAATTAACTCATGTAAGATCATTTTTATTCATATTACTAGGAAAATATTATAAAAATCGAAAAGAAGAATTCAAATTGCATTATTCAGTACATTTTGTACAAAAGTAATTGTTATTTGGTAACAAAAGTGATGATTGCAAAAAAGTTTCCCCAATGTACCCTTATGCCAAGGCTATCCCTACGGTAAAAACATTTTGTTAGTTTCTCCCCTTTACTCGACTCTTCATCTTCCCCTTCCCTCTTCTAACAGTTTGACAACCCAACACTCCCCTCCCCTCTTCATTTTTTTTTCATTTTCACATCTTTCTCCTCCCAACACAGTGAGGACAAAGGAAAAAGGAAGTTTTTTTTCCCACATTTTCTACTGTTTTTCGATATTTCCCCTTTCTTGACGCAAGGAAGTAAGTACGAGTCATTGTTAACATTTTTCGGCTATTCCATGTGTTATCTTATTTCGATTGCAAGTTTGTGTTGTGAAGTTTTATTATAGCTTCGTTTTGCCATTTTCGGTTGTTATTTCTTCATTTTTGTAAATATAGTCTGATCAGTATTTTCAATGTTGTTTCTTCGCTTTGGCATTTTCTAACTCCGTTTCGTTTCGTTTTTGTAAATATAGCTTTGTTTTGACATTTCATTGCTCTTTTCTTGGTTTTTGTAAATAAAGGTGTTACCTTTATTAGTAATCGACCATGTTTTGATCAAATGGGTAAATACGATGGATGGAGGTACTACCAAGCTATGAGTCCTACCTAAAATAGTTAATATTTTAACGAATATAGCTTGAGCAAGAATCGTACCACATGGTTTAAATATTACCTTAATGGAATGAAGGTAGGCCTGTAAAAAGCATGGGGTACCCCCTAATGTGGTCCTAAATATTATGTGAATCCATTACATCCTAGTGGTACTACCAGGACTATCATAATATACTGGGGGTACCACCATAAAATTCTTGGGGTACTACCTAGTACGACCATAATAAAACATTGGTCAAAATAGTTAGTGAGTTAGCTTCCTTGAAGTCAATTTGATACTACCATTACATATAGTTCCTTAAAACACTATATTTGTATCTAAGTTTTCATTCTATTAAGTTTAGAGTCATTCAATTGGAATGAATTAGATAGTTTACTAGCATCGTATTTCAATTTTTGGTAATACCTAACTAGTCAAGTAATTCGTATGGATTACTTAGATAAGTGTTTTTAGCATAACATACTAGAGGTACTATCATTTTGTATTGGGTGTACTACCCAGTACTACCATAATAAAACTTTGTTATAACCACTCTGGTTGTATTCTTTGTTGCATTTAGACAACCATAATAGACTATTGGTACCACCATACCATACATAAAGGATTGTGTTAACCGTGTAACTAATGAATTATATCATTGAAATTGTGTGAAACTAAATCTATAGGTTAGACGAAGATGGAGAACAAGATGTTCATTTATGTATGCTACGGTGGGGAAATGGTGAAGTCCAATGGGTCAATTGAATACAAGGGTGGCCGAGTCATCACAAAAATCATGAACATACATATTCCATATGCTGAAACATGTGATTATAATACAACTTGCATACACATAAGTATTATGACCTCATTAATATATTTTCCGAAACATGGACTCAATCGAGACATTAACTTGTCGAGGACATGGAATATACCTTGGAGATGGTGGGATATGGAATATGTTTAACACATAAGTATCCAAGGTATGTTAAGTTTAGTTAAACATGTGATTATGATACAACTTCACATAATATATTTGCCGAAACATGGACTCATTAATTTTGTGTATGTCGTTTTAACAACGATCCTCCAACGCCTATTGTTGCTTCAAATTCTGGACATGTTCAGAGAAATATACCTTTGAATTTGAGTTTGTCTATGGACGTATCAACAAATGCCTCATAGTTTGTTGAGTCTCATGGGGGGGAAGTGGTTCAACATAATTCAAGGCGATTCCAAAATGAAATATGGATGCATTTCGTGATGCTGTGTACTTGATGTCTATAGCAGGGAGATTTCGGTACTATTACAAGAGAAACTGCTTTAAACACATGACTGTTATATACACGACAAATGTTTGCCCTTGGAAGATAACTTGTCGTGCTGTGGGTGCATCGCATGTTGTACAAGTGCACACGTTCGTAATGAGCATATGCATACTGTTGATGATCTAGTTTCAACTCAACCATTAGTTAGATGTGATTGAGCCTTAAAGGTTATTGATGATATCATTCGATGTACACCCGAATACATGCCATGAAAAATTTGTAAAGACTTCGTTCGGGTACATGGGATGCATTTGACTTATGTACAAGCTTGGCATATTAAGGAGAAGGGTAAGGAGATAATATATGGTCAATCGAATAATTTCTATAAATCAAGGCTCGATGTGAAACGAATAAAAAGTAATCCAGATCAATCAGAGTCGACACACTCTAAGCTGATGGTCATTTTCAACAACTCTTATTTCCCATGAAGTGTCTATTATAGGGTTTTTGAGGGGATGTCGACTAATCATTGCTATTGACTCATCCCACATGAGTGGGCCATATGGTGGTGCCCTCTTTTCAGCAACATCTTATGATGCCAATGACAGCATGTTCCCGATAGCATATGGTGTGATGACCTCCGAGAATTACGAGGATTGGAATTGGTTCTTACAAAACTCAAAGAATCTCATTAGGGATAAGGATGTGGTCATTTATCGGATGTATTAACTCGGTGTTCGCGTAGTATACCGGAGCTTTTTAGATGAGAGAACCATGCCTATTGTTATTGTCACTTGAAGGAGAATTTTAGTAGCTTTTTTAATAAGTATAACACAAGGGGGAATAATGGGGAAGGAAAATGCATTGTAATGACTTGATAAAATTGCCTATGCTCGATTAGAGACTGATTACAATGCTCACTTGAATGAATTATGTATGTATAATGATTTGTTAGCAACTTGGATTGAGCAAAATGAACCTCAGCACTAGGCCATGTCGAAATTCTCGAAGAAACGATGGGACAAAATGACAACAAACCTCGTAGAGTCTTTTAATGCCTGATTAAGATATGAATGACATCACTTTATTTGTAGCTTCTTAATTGAGCACATGACTAAGTTGGGTGCTATGCTTATTAAGCATAAAGCTGAATCCAATCAATGGAAGGGTTCTATAGGGCCGAAAATAGATCAGAAAGTGAAAATTAATATCAAGCAAAGGCGAGGTTTACAATAATCACCTATCTCGCTGAGTCTATATTTGGTGTATTTATTGGTACTTCAATCTCAATGTTGACATCAAGGAGCATACTACACTTATCGGCCTGAAATGTTTGGGCATACCATAGCACATGTGCAGTGATAGGATTTAATGGACAAAATGTGGGTGATTTTGTTGATTATCAATTCAAGTTGCCAACCTAATATTTGATATACTTGAGCTTTTTTCGAGGTATAGAGACTCACAACATGCCAAAAGTCGATGTTGATGGTGTTGTTCGAGATGTTCTAGGGAATGAATACTTCTCTCTAAATCCTCCATGTTCAAAACGGCCTCTTGGAATACCAAGGAAAAAGTGTATAAAGTCTCAATTTTAGGATAAACACACAGTGTATTGTTCACATTGTAATTTGGCCGAGCATAATTGAAAAACAGTAAAAATCCTCACTGACACGTTTGTTTTGCATATCTCATTCTCTCACTTCGAGGACATCACTTATGTTCCCAATCTTAATTAGATGATTTTCGTTATCTCGGGCATATTATAAAGATTGTCGCAACATTTCGCTTAGGCAATTTCTTATGTCAGAATCTTAAATAGGTGATTATGCGTTATCCGCATATTGCGTGATGTCGCAAAGATTTTTGTTTTCATTTCTAATATTTGGATAGCTTTGAGAACAGTTACTTATGTTGTAATCTTAATTAGATAATTTTGTTATCTGACATACTATAGTATTGTCACAACATTTATGTTTTCATTTGGATAACTTCGAGGATAGTTGCTTCTGTAGTATTGTCACAACATTTATGTTTTCATTTCTAATATTTGGATAACTTTGAGGACAGTTATTTACGTTGTAATCTTAATTAGATGATTATGTTATTTGGAATACTGTAATATTGTTAACACATTTCTAGGTACTACCAGAACATACAGAGGGGGGTATTACCAAAACATACATCGGTACTACCAGAACATACTAGGGGTACTACTTGGTACAACCATAACTTATTTGAGAATACCATAATTATAGTACCCCCACCAAACATCTACTATACGTTTATAGTTCTAATGAGGTAGAAGATTGGTTAGGTAGCTACACATTTAGAAATAAGGGTGTTACTACCGTAACATAATCGAGTACTACTCCGTATAACCATAACTTATTCAAAATACACAATTATAGCACCCCCTATCAAACATCTTTTATAGAAATTGTAGTACCACATAGTGGTGGTATTACCATAATATACTGGGGGTACTACCAGAACATACTGGAGGGATTACCTGGTTAGCTATGTGCATGTTATTTTATGTGCATCTACCATAACTTATTACATAGTGATTATTGTTATTTTATGTGATGTTAAGGAGAAGATGATAAAAAAAATTAAAAAAAGAAAGCAGCATGTCCTAGAAGATCAAACAAAGGTGAATAAATTTTACATTACTATCAGATTCACATATTGATTTATCGAACCACATCATATCAATTCTTATCATTGCTTTCAATGTAGCGCTTTACTCAAATCTAGATGTTCAGTACACAAAGTTCTGCGCAGGAGACGCTAAGCCGCCAAGGTAGTAGCCATTAGCCACGGGCTTTCAGCGGGCTGGATATAGCATAGCAACAGCGAGATCCCGTCATGCCTCCACCCGGGCGGCGAGAGGGGCGCTACACCGAATTTCCTCGACATTTATGGGCCCATTTCATAAATAAATCCATAAGGAAATAAAACTTATAGTACTACCATCGTAGTGGTGTTTAAACTATCATGTACATATTCCCGAGTCTTTATTTACTTGTATATAAACAAATTCCACTATTATAAAAAACTTTTACATTTACATTCCAAAAAAAAAAAAAAAAAAAAGGCCTACATCAGGTGGACTTCTATCGGTTGTGGTCGTCTACTAATGATAATACCACAACGCCTTCTTCGCATCTATACTTCGACGAAACACTACGCTTAAACTTATAGCTTAGTGGGGAAACAAATATCAAATATGACCACTATGGTCCATACTATCGGATACATATAACATAATGCATAAGTGTCGAGTTTACTGGATAATGTAATTCTATAACAAAGTTTTCATATTTAGAACAGAGATCTTGTACAGAAGGTACCGGTAGGTACAATATCGAACATAGCAGAATTGATTACTTATAATTTCTGATTGTTCATTATTCATATTCTTATCATATAAATGTTTCACACATCATTTTATTATCTCTCAGATACTTTCATATAAATGTTCATTCGTATAGACCAAGAATAATGTGAATGAGAGGATGCAACACAATAAATACCCAAAGGTACCAGACAGGTAATCACCAGAAAAGTCGGAAGACGATACGTGCCTACCCACGTAACGTAAGTGTCGATTGACAAGAAGAGGCCGGCGACCCCAACGCAGACGTGCCTACCCATGTAACAGAGGTGCCATAGCACAATGCAGGAGTGTCGTCGCATTGAACATACGTGCTTATTTATTCACTATCCGGTCTTCGACAACCATACTTACATTATATGTGTACTCACACTATTTGGTCTCCGTTGCACTTATATGTGTTTCCGATCTTGTTATTTTATTCTTACTCACATTAGCAAATAAGGGCAAGAATAATGTTTGCCCAACAACAGGATCTTCGCTTCGCCTCGACGGCGAGGTATAAAGAATTTTTCATATAAATTTTATACATGCATTGACCTTTCATTCGGAATAACGAAAGAACAAAACAAAAACAGGGTTGTAGGACCTGGTGACTAACCTTAAACAACTCGGGAGTACCGCAGATTCACAAGACGGGGTACTTAACATCCTCCTCGGGACTGTAATAGCTTTGAGTACCTGTGGTGATCAACTTCAAGATCGATACTTAACATCCTCTGACCAAAAACTTTGAGTACAAGACTAATATCCTCTACACTAAAAATAGCTTCGAGCACCTGCATCTAACTTTCAAGATAGTTACTAATTCCGCGACTTCTCGCAAGTTTGCCTTTTTTCACTCGAAATTTCCAACCAACCACAAAACTAAACTGACACCAACAAAAATCACTTTTATACAGAGATAGGGTTCTTCTAACCCAAATATAGGCAAAGAGAGAGGTAGGAGGGTTTTCTCACCAACAAATCCATACTTCAAATGAGAAATTTCCATACTAACCAAATATTAGAGTTCAAAACCTGGATTTCTTCTCTTCTTCTTTTCCTTCTCTTTGCTTGAACAATTGGAAACCCAAAAATGGCTTCTTCTCCAAACTGTAAGCCCTAGCACTCCAAAGCTAAAATGAGAACTTATCTCATTCCAAGACAAATTTGATCTTATTCCCCCATTTGTTATAAGGCCTTGTCATACCTCTTTTTGACTTAATTTCTTAGCTCTTGCATTTTAGTCCTTCCACTTCATCCTATTTGAAAATCAACTTATCTAAATTCCTACAATAACATATCATATTCTTGTTTTATGACCTTTGGGTCCTCATTTTATAAATTACCACTTAATTTCTAAGACTAAATTTTCGAAAAATGCAATTTTTACTCTATATTATACCCTAAATATGGCCAAACTACTGTGTATAATTCTGGCTACAGATCCGAGCATGAGTTTATTCCAATGAGCACCGCATACGATGTTCCATACCATCGTATCAGAATGGCAAGCTCAGTTGTTGTGGACTTCACATTAGCGAATGTCTAGGCTACCATGGGAATTCCATGTTGAGGCCTCGATGTGCCCGTACATCTAAGACAGGTCGCGAAGGGCCAGATATATAACATACAATATTTGGAATCCCAGCTGGATTCATTACTTGTTGGTGATGAATTTACTAAAATTTTCCTCATATTCACTTATGCCACTATTTTGGCACCCAATAGTAAACCAGAGGGAATGCATGACCTGTGGGATTTTATATGGGACATTGATGTCTCAGTCCCAAGAAATTGAGGAAAATTTATGCTTGACTATCTGGAAGATGGCATATAGGAATTCAAAGCAACAAACGGAAGATATGTGAGGGGATGTTTGTTATTTCTGCAGGTACAGTTGGAAGTTGGTTCCTTATATCATTTATCTATTAATCTATACTATTAGAGTTGCCAATATTGTTTAATGAGTTAAACACTATCACTTAGGTCTTCTATATGAGCAAGACGTACCTACCTATTGTAAATGTAGAAGCACAGATACCATGGTGCTCAGTTTGGCACGACCAAATAGTAGAACAACGATTAGTAGCTGAAATAAATATTTTTGGTTATTATGGATTGGTTGAGGTTAGGATGATATATGTTATGAAAAAACAAGTTTTTCTTCTTATATTTTTGATTCTTCATAGTTTATTTGTATGTTGATGTGATTATTCACAGTTAAGGAGGGTAGTACCACGTCAAGAACCTCATGAGGAAAAGGATGAAAGAGGTGATTCAGATTCTAATGAAGTCAGAGGTAGTGAAACGGATAGTGAGGTAAGCTTTTCTAACCATGACTTTGTTATAATCATGAAATGTAGGTTAAGTATCTAATGAACACACTAGTATTTTCCATTAGGCCATTTTAGAGAGAATGTGGTTGAATGCTAAAGAGATGGTTAGGGTGGCTAAAGCAAACTTTCAACACGTTGAGACATTAAGACGAATGAAGCCTGGTAGACACAAATCAACCAAAGGAAAAGAGCAAAAGATGCAATGACACCACCAGCCTCCAATAAGTCCCCTACATCACTAGATCAAGGGGTGAATGTGGATAATAGTGTGAGAGATGGTTCACCACATCGATGGTCGATGTCGCCAGGTCGGCATCCACATCCACACATGTCATGAGATAACTTCCTCTCCAAAAATAAAGCCAAGGGTGAAGATGATGGAAAACAAAAAATGGTTTGTCAAAAGGACCTACAAATACAAGTCGCCTTTTGTTGAAGGATGCACTAAGAAATTCGAGAGAATTACAAAGCACAAAAATTAGTAGCTGACTATGCACTTGATCTAAAAGGCGATGAGAGGTATTTTGGGCAATATATTGTATGTTGCAATTCTTTTTAAACTTATTTCGGTTTTTCTCATGAACAAATTTTTTTTTTTTATTTCACAGTGAGATACTGGTCTCCATATTTGGGTTCCACATAACACTGGGAGAAATGAAAAGTTTAACATGAAAACAATGGGCCAACGACGTGGTAATGTGACTTTGTTATAAATATATGTATTTTAGAAAACTGGGTTTCTGGTTTTTTTTTTTTTTTTTAAATTGACATGTGTATGGATTGACACTATAGGTAATTGGTATGGTATGTCGTGTGCTAAATGAAGACTGAGGGATTAACCGCATGTGACACTATTTTGATCCACATTTTGGTCGTGAGCACAATACTCGTTGACTATATTCATTGTCTTGGATAAGTTCAAGGCTCATGCAATGATTTTCTTTACTTCTTAACCTCTTGTTATAGTTTTCACTGACCAAATTAGACACAAAGGCTAAAAGGAGTGAAATAAATGATATGACCAAAATCTTTATGGACCCAGAATATGTTGGAATTGATCTACAAAAGTGTGATAAGGTATACCAATCATCTTACCATGTGTTATTTTCAGTATATCTGTCATTAGGTTACAATTGGTATACCAACGATGATTTGAATAATGTTGTAGTTATATCTACCAATATGTGATGACAAACATTGGCAACTCCACGTCATAAACATTGAGTCCGAACGTGTTGAGATATTATCATCTGCATCACTTGGTCGTCGGAATAACGTACCCGAGGATTCACTAGAACTAATAATAGGTCTATGGCGTTGTGTGAAAGCTTGAGGGCTGAAATTTAATGTGGATTTTACTCAATTTGATCATCACTTTAACGTATCTATAAGACCGAGAAATTTCCACCGAAAATGGTAAAATCGTACTTTGGCCAAAAACCAAATTTATTCTCGTAGATCTGGATGATGAACTGACGACCGTTGAATCGCCTCAGAAATCTAGCTACCATTATCGACTTTCACCCCGAGACAATAATTTGCACGCTTTTCGAGGCATCGAGTATCTGCTGTCAGAAAACGAAATGTGATGTGACAAAAGTCACCTATAACATGTACTCATAAGGACACATGTTGTATGAGTAAAGAAATGATGGAAATCTGATCACGAGATAATATGTCAAAATAACGGAGCATGGGACATAGATGTCATTTTGGAAATAGTTAAATGAGCTAAAAGACAAAATAGCTACAGTTATCTTCTCAAACAAAAAGAGAAAAGGGGCAGTGGCTGGACCAAAAACGGAGAGGGAGCAGCAGGTTGAGGGTTTTTGAGTTTTAGAGAGAGAGTAAGTAGATCATTCTAGATTAATTCGGCAATCTGACCGCTTGAAATTCTTCGGAGCAAGAAGGAAAGCTGTTTTACGCGGTGAGGCCTATGCGTGGGCTCTAGTTTTAAGGAGTTTCGACAAACTCCGTGAGGTAGGGGATTTATCCTACTTGGTTTTACACTTTGTTTAAGTGTTTTATGATGTTTCGGTTGGGTTGAGGCCTTGAATGGCCGTTTGATCGGTCCCAAAACTTGGGACCGAATTGTTAGAATTTTTGGAGCCATTTGGACAATCCACGGACTGCGTGTGGATGGTGTGGGCTGTTGGGTTGTGATTTATGCATTAAATCATGTATAATAGATGTGTACGAGGTTCGAAATAGCTATGAAATTCTGTGTTCCCAAAGAACCGATGATCGATTGATGTGCCATCAAGAACCCGAGGGTTTTACTGTTCATGTGAATAGTGACATAAATTAATTTTGTGTGAAAAATGTGTCATCAGTGATTCAGATGAATTGCTCATGTTTGTTAATTAGCCCACGTGAGTTAATTTTTGGTGTAATGGTTTGTGAAATTGCATAACATGTTTGTGTGATTTAAATTATGTAAATATATGCATGATAATATATTTGCATGTGTTATATAAATTGTATTTGACTGCAGATCACGCATTCCATACGCGTGGCACCCTGTAACGATAGAGCGAGTGCATGATGTGGTTTATCGAGAGAGCGTTTCGTGAGGGTCGGGACCAATAATACCATCTGGAAAGTGTGTCCATTACAACATTCGAGGATAGTCCATATATAAAAATTATCAATCGTCTGAAGTTCGCCAATCGATATACATCGAGGGTTGTCCACTAAATAGATTATCTAGGCCTGGCCCATTACTTATTTCTGAGGGTTGTCCACATTTAAAACAAACACCTTGTTTTGAAAGTAATGTTTCATACATGGCTTAGTAGTTATGAGTCTACGGGCGAATTTTATTACTGGGTTTGCCTGGCTTCCAGACATTCAAGTAGGATCAATGTGATTCATTGAATGTGTGTTTACATAGAGCATTGCATATGCACTTAGTGGAGAGTAGCCCATTTAGGTGACTTCCACCACTCGGGCGATAGCTCACCCTCGTCGATGGATATTATTTTCGTGTACATGGAGCGTGAGAAGAGACTCCGCCATCCTAGAGGCCGAGATTGAAGAAAGTTGTGTCAGGGTTTTGGAGTTTGTGAAATACATGTATTAGAATGTTGTAAACTTTTAATATGTGTTGTATAAGAGTAAACTTTTAACTCTTGAAACTATGGTATATAGTTAGTGTATTTTGATGAACATTGGTATATGGGCCCAAGTGGCCATCGGGTACTCATATCATTGTTCGGGACAGTTTATCAAGTGTAGCTCCCTGCACAAAGGAGTTTCTCATCCGACTGTGGAATAGTGCCTGCTCGACATTCACGAGTATTCCGTAATACTTTTAGTCAACGAACCCTCGGGATTTGGGGCGTCACAGCTTGATATTAGAGCTTAGGTATACGAATACCTAGGGAACTCGGGTTTGGGTATCCATCACCATTTGGTGTGGTTCATGTAGGTTTAGGTATGAGATTACCTAGGAAGGCACGGACAAAACTAGAACACTGCATACATGTGTTTTAGGTGATTGTTTGATAAATGATGTGTAATCATGTGAATGTTTGATGAATGGTGTGTATACCATGTTGTATGTGTTATGATTGTTTGTGTGCTTAGTACTTAGCACATAGGGAAAACAAGTAAGGTGTTAGAAAATTTTAGGAGTTTACAGTGTGTAAACTGGAACAAGGAAAATGAATGAAATAAATTTGAATAAATTTATTTGGTTTATTGGACAATGAAATAAAATTTTAATAAATTTTAAGGTGGAACACTAGGTCTAGTGTGAGAGCAGGAGGTTGAAAATTTTCGACAAAATGGTCCGTAATAAAATGAAAAAAAAATGAGGTTAAGAAAATTATTTTCTGTTGCCTTACGCTTTGTAAAGTCAAGAAAATCAAATAAAATAAATTTTATAAATTTATTTCAGATATCGAGAATGAAAAAAAATGTTTACATTTTTTTTTTTGGTATTTTTCCAAAGAGTAAATGTGAAAAACTAAATTTTTTTACAGGACCCAAACGCACACGCCCATTCGGAAAGGCTGTGAGCCGTGTCACACACAAACCACACCGTGACGTGACACAAAGGGATGGAAGGTCAGCTTGGCTTTAAAAAATTAGATTGCAATACACTATATTGTATTGTGACATGGGGGGAGTCTCGCCATTGGGAGCGTCATGATGGCGCAAGGACGCTGCACCGGGCGTTATACACCTACACACCGGGCGCGGGGGCAGAGCGCGGCGCCAAGATACGAAAGCAGGCGCCGGCGCAGTCGCGACACCCGCTTACCAGGCCCCGCGACACCTGGCCGGACGACATGGCCGTGATCCGCCTGACGATGACCGCCACGCCTGCCGGGTTGGCGTGGCCTGCGCGCTGCAGGTTTTAGCTATGGTCAGGCACATGGTGCAAGGCGCCGCGAAGTCGAAATGCCGTATCAGGCACATGGTGCACTTGGCCATTTTTTGACTAAGTAATCGCTCTCGAAGCCACTTGACACCGTCATCACAAAAATTTCAATTTTTTTAATAAAATAAAATAAATGAGACAAATTCTTAGAAAATAAATTTTCAAAATAAAATTTTTTTGGATAAAATTGATTCGACATGTGAATTAATTGTCTCAACATTGCATTTAAATGTGGGACATAGAATATGAACTGTATATCCCGAGGCATGAATAATGTCTCTGGCCGTGTTTATGCCTCGTAGATACTGCATTGTATTTAATCACATATTTGAACTCGGTGGTAGATGCTAGTCGAGGACTAGGACGAGGGCGCTCCACGAGGCACTAGTCGCACCACCCCATTTAACCGGCTACCGGCATTTGACGCAGCTTTTGTAGAGGTTGTAGGTATTGCAAGGCAAATGCATAGCACAAGCCGGTATATAGTGGCCGGGAGGTCCAGAACCTTGGGAGGTTTAGGTATTATCATCCTCCTACATTCACTGTGGGGAGGAGATCCGCCACACCATCGGCCTACGCAGACCAGGCGTTAGAGGCCATGAGAGCCACCTCCGACGCGGCATCAGATCAAAGTTAGCCGCTCGCTGGGAGGGCGAGCCTATGCTGGTGGAAATGGGCAAGGACCCTGCAGACCTGTGAGGCTATGACACGGGCAGAAGCCAGGAGCCGCTCATGGGTAAGTACTGGATACCGATAAGGCATGCGAAGGCTTAGGAGTTCCTAGAGCTAAAGCAGGGGACGATGACTGTGATGGATTATGTGGCTAGATCTACCGAGTTAGCCCGATTTGTTGATGATTACGTGGGCTACGCATACGGCCAAGGTTGGAGATTTTGAGAATGATTGAAGCCATTCATTCTGCCGTGATCGTAGGACTCTTCACAGGATACGGTCCATGCATGGACAGCCCCGACCATGTAGAGAGAGATGAGACGCCCTGAGCACTCCTGATGCGAGTGCTAGTAGCAAGAGGAAGGAGAGCCGGCCTTCTTCCAAATCAGAAAGAGCAGAGTTTGTAGTTCACGAGGGTTCCAGAGTTCGCGCCATCTCCGGCCGTGGACAAATGAGAGTCACGGCCAAGTCAAGTGATGGTGTGCTACCATTATCGCAGATCGACACATGAGGAGGATTGCCCCGCAGACGTGGATCCTAGGGCGTGGGACGCAGTCCCAAATGGTAGGACAGAGAGGATACAGACGCTCCTCCACCCTAAGATGTGCCAGAGGCGCCTGGGTCAGGAGCCACACGCACCTCCCATTTCACAGCAGCCCGAGGAGGCCAGTTAGAGTCGAGGCGCAGGACGAGCCCACAGCAGGGACATCGGGGGGGCTCAGGGCGGTCTGCGCGCATCGACAACCACAGCCGAAATGGCCAGACGCTCCACTATACACGTTGCTATCTCGCCTACGGCAGAGTGTTATTTGATTCCTCGTGCTTCAGATTCATTCATCACAGATCACTGCGGATAGAGTCGGGCTTAGAGTTGAGACCTTAGAGGAGCCCTTTATATGTGAGTTCTCCCCTGTGGGATTGCACAGAATAGGATGATTTTTCTCGTGGTCAAGGAAGTCGAGATATCGGGGACTCTACCACGCTGGACCCGAGGACTGCGACACTGAGTTCGATGTCACCCCGGATGATCGGGTCGACAAACATGTGGTCATATCGATTGTGAGCGAGGAGGGTTCACGCCTTACACGCAGATCTGCACTCGTGGTATTTCCTCGTGGGGACAAGCATGACATTTCGCTCTCGTAGCGCCACGAGTCCAGTATCAGAACGCTTAGCTGGGTCACAATGAGCCTACCCTGAGAACGAGGAGAGACCAGACTTTAGAGCTACCGAAGGCAGCGAATATGTGGATGTTTTCTAGATTAGCTACTCCCCACTACCTCCACAGAGGGCCATGCACTTCGCATCGAATTACACCCCGGTACTTCACCCATCTCTATGACTCCGCATAGACGGCACCAAATGAAGTTATAGAACTCGCAGAGTCCGCCACAGAGCCATCGGATAAGTGGGTTCATCACCAAGCACTTCACACGGGCGCTCCCAGGCTCTATTTGCGAAGAAGAAGGACAAGACCTTCGACCGTGCATCGATTACCGATACCGAACGTAGTTATGATCAAGAATCTGACTCCATTACCGAGGATTGACGATTGCTCGACTACTGAGAGGAGCGAGTCTACCTAAGATACCTTCGCACTCGTTACCATCAGCTGAGGGTTAGGGAGATGGGCATCCCCAAGACATCGCTTAGACGCCAAGCATGTGGCACTTCTGAAGCCTACGATGATGCCCTTTGATCGGTTTAACGCGCCAAGAAGATTCATGGATCTCATGCATAGGGTATTCCAACCCTATTTAGATCAATTTGTCGTAGTCTTCGTGGATGACATTTTGATCTACTCCCAGTCAGAGTGGGAGCAAGAGTATCATTTGAGGATCGTATTACAGTTGTTGAGAGACTATCAACTGTACGCCAAGCCCGCAAGGCGAAGCTTCGCTTACTGAGGTGAGATTTTTAAGACACACGTGTACGATCGGAGGCTGGCCCAAGCCGTAGAAGGTTAAGGCCGATGAGTTAGGATGAACAAGTCGCCGTGAGATACGTTAGCTTTCTTCGATCGGGCTGGGTACTACAGAGATTCATTGGCGATTTAATAGCAAAGACCTATGACGAGGTCAATCTGTAAGGAGGTCAAGTTTGATCAGATGACCGACGCGAGGAGGCATTCTAGAGTCAAGAGAGACTTACTTCAAATTTCCTATCTCGATAGTTCCTATTGTGGGATAGGGCACAGCCGTATCGCATGCCGATAGCCTGGATCGATGTGTTTCACGCACCGGAGTGTAGTGTGTTACGGTTCCCGCCGCTGAAGAATCATGAGCACTATCCCACACACGACATACGGAGTCAAGGTCGTAAATCTCGCCAAGATTTGGCGCCACTACTTATGGAGCAGGAGTTCGAGCTGCACTGCACCATAAAAGTTCACATATTTTCACGCAGCTGGGACCTCAATATGAGGCAAACGCGTATGGATGGAGTTCCTGGGAGGGATTATGATTTCACTTCGTATTACCATCTCGGGTAAGGCAAATGTAGTGGTTGATGCGCCTCAAACAAGTCACTGCGGGGAGTATCAAGCAAGATGGCTTCCCTGGGAGCGCGGATGCTCGAGGATCGCTGACGCTGATTACGCACAGAGCGTGCAATGTGGTACGCTCGGGAGTTTAGTACACCGCCTCGTTGAGCAGTGACTAAGTCCCGCAGCCACAGACGCTGCAGATAGTGTCCATCGTGGACCGAGTAGCGCCAGTATGTGTGACGAGGGTCGACCTTCCACACGATGGTAGTCTTCTTTATAGAGGACTCCGCAGTGGTTCCCATTCATTGATTTGAGAGAGGAGATTCTTAAGGAGTTTCACCGTCGATTCAGCTGCATCCAGTGGCACTCCAGATGTACCAGATCTTCGCCGCCAAGACACGGAAATGAACGTAAGAGACACGTAGGGACTTCAGGCGACGATGTCTCACGCGGTCGCCAGTTAAGGCCGAAAGCACTAGAAGTTAGCAGCTACTTCCACCATCGGAGGTGGCCGAAAGGGGCTGGAGCACGCCACGATGGGATTTGTGACCCACTTGCTACCGAACACCGCAGACATGACGCGCAGATAGCGCCGATAAAGGATCAACTCACGAACTCGCCACATTTTCTAAATGCGCTGATGACCTTCACATCGAGAGATTCCGCCTCGCTGTATATTCGAGAGATAGTCCCAGCCACATGGAGTACCGCGATCCATAAGAGCCGGGATAGGGACCCTGGTGGTTTACGACGCACTTTTAGAAGAGTTCAAAAGGCTGGAAGGGCACACTACCGACGATATACAACTTTCCACCCATGGTATTTGATGGTCACCGAGAGGACTATAAGGTGTATTAGAGGACATGTCATGAAAGCATGCGTCCCGATCATCAAGGTAGTCAAGAGCACTTTCCTTAGCGCGAATCTCGCCTACAACAACGCTACGCGAGTATAAAACAGATGGCACCATACGTGGTATCACTTCGAGGCCATGCAGATCACTATTATGTCGACCGAGGTGGGAGAGCGCTCCATCACCGGTCCCGACCGGGATTAGAGACATCCGAGAAGGCGAGCTTGATACAACGCCTTCTCACCCGCCGTAAATCGCGTAAGAAACATATGACGTGCGACGCCGACCCTGTAGCTCGAGGTCGGGATCACGCTTCAAGGCGATGTCAAGAGGAGGGTCGTCCCAAGAAGCGCGAAGCTATCACGAGATTTATCACCTTCGAGATACCTGAGAGGGCAGTAATCGCTATGCACGGCTATTTTACCCACCCAAGATGTCGTGTCCACGAGGTATTTCACGCCTCCATGCTCCTAAGTATACCCGTGATCCAAATTTCATGTGGGCGGATCGGGACAAATCAAGTCGATTAATCGGTTTAATCTTCGGCGGCGACACGCCGCGGCATTTTTGATAGCCGATTAGGTTTTATGACATGGAAGACCGTGAGGCTAGCGAGGTGCTATGGCGCACTCATGGAGTGGAGGAAATAACGTGGGGAGCGAGGACATGATGCGCCACCTATCCCTTCGTTTAGTGGACGATATATCGGTATTTAGCCATTTAATATTTAAAATGATGAGTTTATACGCATTGTGATATGCACATTGGCATATGCATGTGAGTAATTGTGATTGTCCGCACTCGTGGACGAAATTCCTTTTATGAGAGGAGAATGTAAGACCCGAGAAATTTCCACTCGAAAATGGCAAAATCAAGACTTTGGCCAAAAATATGAAATTTATTCTCTAGATCTCTACGACGAACCCGATTCACCATCGAATCGCCCCGCAATCTGCTACCACATCAGCTCATTAATTCCTCGGTGATATAGGAATTTGCACGCTTTTCGAGGTATCGAAGATTCGCGTCAGAAAAACGAATGTGAAGTTGACAAAAGTCACCTATACATGTACTCCATATGACACATATTGCATGAGTAGAAATGATGGAAACTGATGGCCGAGATACGCTAAGTGTCAAAATAAAGGAAAGAAGGGACATAGATGTCATTTCGGGAAATAGCTAAATTAGCTAAAAGACAAATATTACAGCTTATATTCTCAAACAAAGAGAAAAGGGGCGTTATCGGACCAAAACGGAGAGGGAGCAAAGAAATGAGGGTTTTTGAGTTTTTTTAGAGAGAGCCGTTTCTCTTAGACACGGACACCTGACCGTCTAATTCTTTCCCTGAGCAAGAAGGAAAATCGTTTCACGCGGCGAGGCCTACACGTGCTCCCGCTTTAAGGAGTTTCCTACAAACCTCGTGAGGTAGGGGATTTATCCTACTTGGTTTACACTTTGTTTAAGTGTTTTATGATGTTTCTATTGGCCGAGGCTCGAATGGTCGCTTCGATCGGGTCCCAAAACTCGGGACCGAATTATTAGAATTTTCGACATTCGACAATTCACCTGACCGCGTGTGACCTGGGTAGGGTCGTCGGGTTGTGATTTATGCATTAAATCATGTATCAGGATGCGTATGAGGCCTGAAATGGCCATGAAATTCTGTGGTTCCAAAGTGAACCGATGATCGATGATAGTCGTGAACAAGAACTGAGGGTTTACCGTTCTCATGTGAATAGTGACACGACTAATCTTGTGTGAAAATGTGTCATCGGAAATGATTCAAGATTTAATCGCTTGCTTGTCAGACAGTCTACTCAGCCATAATTTTCGTGTGTAATGGATTGTGAAATTGCATAACATGTTTGTGTAATTTAAATTATGTAAATATATGCATGTGTTATATAAATTGTATTGGAATTGGCATCATGCATTCCATATGAGCTGGGGCACCCTAGAACGATAGGAGTGAGTGCATGAGGTGGTTTATTGAGAGAGTGGTTTCGGAGGGTTGACTAATAATAATAATTATCGGAGTGTGTCCATTACAATATTAGAGGATAGTCCATATAAAAATTATCAATCGTCGGAGTCGGCCCAATTGATATACATCGGAGGGTTGTCCACTAAATAGATTATCTAGCTCCAGCCCATTACTTATATTCTGAGGGTTGTCCACATTTAAAAACAAACACCTTTGTTTTGAAAGTGCTTGTTTCAAGGGCTACTTACTTAGGCAAGTGTGAGGGAGCTCAGTGAGGACTCAGACATGGGTTGAGTCATTTAGACATTCAAGTAGGATCAGATTTCGAATGTGTGTTTACATAGAGCATCGTGATATGCACTTAGGTGGAGAGTAGCCCATTTAGGGTGATTCCACTACTGGGCGATAGCTCACCCTGTCGATGGATATTATTTTTCAGGTACATGGAGCGTGAGAAGAGACGGCTCATCCTAGAGGCCGAGATTGAAGAAAGCCAGGTTGTGGCTTTGGAGTTTTAGAATACATGTATTAGAATGTTGTAAACTTTAATACGTGTTGTATAAGAGTAAGCTTTAACTCCAAACTATGGTATATAGTTACATTTTGATGAATATTGGTATATGGGCCCAAGTGGCCATTGGTACTCATATCGGGTTATATTGGATTGTTTGGGACATGTTTGTATTTGGGTAGAGCTCCCCGTACAAAGGAGACTCTGCCCGATTTTCGTGAATAGTGTCGGGTTACCCGACATTCACGAGTATTCCGCGGGTTGACGTGTAGTCAACGGATCCCTGGGATTTGGGGCGTCACATACCAAAACAAAATAATGGGTAAAATATCTACCTCTATCCATCACTACAAAATTTGCTATTATTTAATCTAAAAACATATTGAACCTTTTGTTTATAGATATGATTGTGGAGTCTTTGTCATAAAATACATGGAGTATTGGAATTAGATGGTTTTAACGCATGCCATTGATGTGGTATGTTTTACCCATGCTATTTCAAAGTTATCGATCAAAATTGCTTAGTCTATATTGATGATATAATTGTTGGTTGTTAAGGTTAATTCTTTTTTTCTTTTCATTTTAGACACAAATGAAATATCATAGGATAAGGGACAAGCCAGACTTTGATCATGAATAAAGACAATACAGAATGGAAGCGAATTTCGAAGGCTTGTAAACAAATGTTGTTAAGTTCATATTGTGGATCTACAGACATTATGTAACATTTAAAACTTCAATTGTATATGTTTAATAGTGTCCTTTGATGTAATGGTGTCTCATTTTCAATGCATGTTAGTTAAACATATTTTATAGAATCAGATCTTTAATAGAATCAGATATTGGATGAATCTCCAACATGTACATACTATGACATAGTTTTTACCTGAAGTGTATATTTCTAAATAGCATATATGAAAACTATGTTCGACGACTCATTATGGTTGTACCAGGTAGTACCCCTAGTATTTTCTGGTTATACCCGCAGTATGTTATGATAATACCACCACTATTTCTAAATATGTAGCTAACCAACCATTCTCCTACCTCATTACAACTATAAACGTATAGTAGATGTTTGATGGGGGTATTATAATTATGGTATTTTCAAATAAGTTGTGGTTGTACCAGGTAATACCCCCAATATGTTATGGTAATACCCTTAGTATATTATGGTAATACCACCACTATTTCTAAATATGTAGATAACCAACCAATCTTCTGCCTTATCACAACTATAAACGTATAGTAGATATTTGATGAGGAGTACTATAATTATGGTATGTTTCAAATAAGTTGTGGTTGTACTAGGTAGTACCCCCAGTATGTTCTAGTAGTACCCTTAGCATGTTTTGGTAATACCACCACTATTTCTAAATATGTACCTGATCAACCAATCTCCTACCCCATTACAGTTATAAACGTATAGTAGATGTTTGGTGGGGGTACTATAATTATTACTTTTTCAAATAAGTTATGGTTGAACTAGGTAGTACCCTTAGTTTGTTTTGGTAATACCCCCAATATGTTATGGTAATACCCCCCTTATGTTATGGTAATACCACTACTATTTCTAAATATGTAGCTAACCAACCAATTTCCTGCTCATTACAACTATAAACGTATAATAGATGTTCAATTTGAGTACTATAATTATGGTATTTTCAAATAAGTTATGGTTGTACCAGGTAGTACCTCCAATATGTTATGGTAATATCGCCACTATTTATAAATATGTAGTTAACCAACCAATCTCCTACCCCATTATAGTTATAAACATACAGTAGATGTTTGGTGGAGGTACTATAATTATGATATTTTCAAATAAGTTATGGTTGTATCAAGTAGTACCCCCAGTGTGTTTTGGTAGTACCCTGATGAGTATGAAACTCATATAACTTTAAGTCCATTTTTGCATACATATTTGAGGTCTTAATGCTTAATTTAATGCAAAATTATGGAATCTTTACCAAAATTATTGTTTTGTAGGAATCAATATCAAAAAAAGCAAAAAGAGCAAGAAAATGAGCTTAATTAACTAAGGCAAGAAATCGCGACATCACAATCACTATTGCAATAGCAGAAAGGACCAGGGAGAAAAAGTCTAAGATGTGACACCTCAACAGATCTCGCGACATAACAAAAGGCCAGATGACATAAGTTGTGTCGCGACATTGTAATTTATGTCGCGACTGATGAGTCTAAAACTCATCTATTTTTAAGCCAAATTTTCAAGTATATTTCAGGCTTAAAAGTTCATTTTAATGCAAATTTATGGAGCTTTCACCCAAATTTATGTTTTGTAGAAATTACAAAAGAAGCAGAACTCAACATAAAAATGATCAGAAATCAGCATTGTGCAGAGAAAGGGCAAATGTCTCGACATCAGATTTCCAGTGTCACGACATTATGTGGAGAAGGTCTTGATACCACTATAATGCTCGATATCGCTCACTCACACGATGAAGAGGCGAAGGTAAAGACAAGCCAATGTCGCCACATCGTGGCGTGAAATGTGCAGTGTAGACATCGCTAGAAATGTTGCAACATCAACCTAATGTCGCAACATCAGAATAGAGAACTACTGAAATGTTGCAACATCCAACTTGAACATCCAAATTGAAACAATGAAGAGCCAATGTCGCGACATCGCCTGGTCAACATCAATCAAGTAGAAGAGTCAAATACAATGTCGCGAACAAGAGGAAAGTAACTTCAACATGCAAGAGCAATGTCGCAACATCAACACAATGTCACAACACCAGAAAAGCAAGGTCACGACATCGAACATCTACACATCGATTTCAGATGTCGCTAAATCAATACAACATCACTTATCACTGAGATCGAGAATTGCCTGAAGAATTTTCAATGTCGCGTATAACAGCGTAATCTACCTATTATTGATAACTCGGCGTCTTGACATCACTCGTCGACATCAACACGACATCAACACGACATCAACAAACAAAGTGTGGATTTGTGCTTCAATGGCACGCATGATTCTTGCCTTGTTTTTAAGGCCCAAGACCTGAGCCTGTAAATAGAGCTCCTAGGGAATAGTGTGTAGCTTCCAACAACTTTTCATCAAGTTCGTGTGCTTTTTGGAAGAGCTGAAGTCTCATTGTATATATTTTTCTTTTTCTTTTTTATTTTTTTTTATTTTCTATTTTTTAGTTTGTTTTATAGATTTAGTTTTCTTCTTTCAGATTAGATGTTGATCCGAATCAGACTTTGAGTCGGATGAATGTAAATCGAAGCTGAAATTTATGTCTTAATTTCAATGGAATCTGGGAATTTTTCTGAAATTTGTTTGTTTTTTTCAATTTTGATTACAATTACAATGAATTTGTTTGATCAACTAGCCATTATCATTTGTGATCTAGATTGAGATGCTCAAATTGGGAAGAATCTATCAGGTTGGATTATTGCTCGTAGAATGTTATAATGTTGTTTTGGGTATGAAAGTCGGAGGATTTAATTCGATATTACTCTTACATTGAGGTCAGTTTCTAAATATCGTGTTTGGTACCCGTGAAGAGTCATGGTCATTGCTCTGATTTCTAAGAATCCCTCTAAGTGACATAGAGTTGAGACTACCTGAGAGCAATGAGCAATAACTCGGGGTAAATTGACTAATATTATTTGAACTAATGCACTTTTAGGATTACTATACATCAATGGGGCTGAATATTCAACCTCCGATTCAAGGTTCCTCCAGTGACAAAGAAAAGTAAAGCCCGAGGCATATGGATCCAATTTATTGATTCTAGAAATTTAATTCTGAGAGGTTTTACCTCAATTGAGAGGAATAACTTCAACCCTGTGTTAGTTGAGATTATAATCAAGGGGAGAAAGAATTTTTATCTAATTGATAGTTGAGATACCATTTATTTTGGAGAGGGTTTGCATTATCCCTGTCTCCATAGGGTGTGCACTTCCGCCCCAAGAGATGACCCAGAAGTAATTGAGGAAGGAAAACAAATGATCTAAAAGAGTGATAACCTATGGCAATTTCTTCGACCTATCAGCCTAGAGATAAAAGTGTAAGTCGAGAGTGAAATGTAGTGTTGTGTAAACCATTTCTACACTAATATGCTCTGGGACACCCCAAGGTTCACACCTAAGACTTTATCTTTTATTCGAATTTGCAAGGTGATGGTCATAAAGTCGTTTTCATTCCCAATGTTATTTCAAATTGTTGAATTTCTAATCATATTTAATTTCATTATTGCTTTGATTCATTCTTCATTCTACTTTAGAAGATAAATCTAACCTAAAATTTGGAAGTTCAACTAGTGAGGATCTTCAGTAATGAGGGTAGTTAGTTTTTTAATTTTCTAACTAATCGTAGGGAATGATATCTCTGACTCGCCCACTTGATTAAGGCCTAAATAAGGCTATTGGAAGCCCCAGTATTTATCAAGTGTGTTTCGAGCACTTTGTGTACTAATCACTTAATTAATCTTTGGACAAGGGCACATGTCCTTGTTATACTACTGATAACTTTTTGTGGCAATTTTTATAGTTTTTGCAAGCTAATCATGCTTATATTATTTGACCTCATTCAATCAATAATCTATTTCACCTTCAGGATTTTCCTAAATGATCCTTCATGTATAGTGGGTATTTGAGATATTTTTGTAATTTTGCTTACTGGGAGCACTATAAGGTCAGTTAAGTTATTGTACTGGGGAGCTTCATTAATACAGAGAACTGGGCGGGAGTTTTCCCGCTTCTTTTCTTTTCTCTCATTTCCTCTCTTTTTCTTTCATTTTCTTGGCTGTCAAACACCCCTGAGGATGACAACTCAGAGGATGGTTGGCTAACCCCCCTTCATCCTTGAAGAGGAGAGCTACTGGCTTTGAACTCAGGCAACTGCTGGTTTTCAGTGTTTTTAACGTACATTTATTAAGTCATTATGCTTTCTATCTCTCACTTAGGCTTAAACCCCTGATTACCTCATCGACGGCACGACAATATTTTTGTGGTTCATGGATGCTTATTGCTGGGATCCACTAAGACTCTAAGAAGGTTATTTATTTGTTACTATAGTTTAGACTGCTGAGATAAATTTTCATTGTCCCATACTACTATGTAAGTCTAATAAATGCTATATTTAAAAGGAAAATTATTAAAGCTCAATTTTTATGAGCCAAGATCCCGTCGTGGAAATGATTATAGGTCATCCTCCCTAACGCGAGGAAGGACCCGACGAATTTCTCGCTTACCTTAGGATTTCAAACCCAGCTAGTCTGATGCTTCAAGGAGCTTTATTTTCTTCACCTTGTTTTCGCTCAACACACTCTCACCGCTTTTATCAAAACCCCAACCAATGAAATTCACCATTTTGAGCCAATTGCGACACTCAGCAAAGAAAACTCATCCATGTGTTCGACCCTAGAGCCACTATACTGCAGTAGCTATGCTACGGTAGTAAGAGAAAATAGGTTATAAATTTTGTTGATTCCGGAACACCCTCCATGCCGACGAATCAAATGGCGCCGTTGCTGGGGATGGTGCCTTAGTGCAAGCGATGAGTTGTTGAACTTGTGATCCTCATCACAAGTATTGGTAAACTTTTATCTCCTTCAATTTTCCTAGTAGTTCACTGCTAGGTAAATTCAATTCTTTTACTGTCCATATACAATTTTTTTTAGCTAACAGTAACCTTTTTGGTAGCCTTGTTTTTGCTTTTGTTTTGTCATTTAGGAGTTTATGTACCAATGGGATAGAACACAAACAGTGTGTTAGAAAGAATCACGCCTACAGGACCAAAAGGTGAAGTGAGCTTAATAAAGATCGATGGAGCTCCACCCGAGGAACAACAGAAATAACTGGGATATGTAGGAATCCAATTTTATTATGGGATCCATGAGACCACATACATCCCCACAAAGAGTGCACCTCATGTATCAGGTTCCAAAGAGAGGACACATATATTACAACCCTACATTTTGCCCTTCTCCCCACTTTCCATGGTATGGAGAGTGAGAACCCCTCTTCACACATCCGGGAATTTGAGGAAGTATGCAATACCTTCTGCTGAAGATGCTACCAATCAGGATCCAACAGGCTGAAATTCTTTCCTCTGGACTAAGGACAAGGCCAAGATTGGCCTAACTGGCACATAACATTCGAATTGGATAGAAATGCAGCCGAGTTTCCTGAAGAAAATTTCTCCACACACGTAACCAATAATTAAGAGACGTATTTACACATTTGCGTACTCTTACCGAAAACGAAATTTTACCAAGAAGGGCAAGGTACTTGGAAACCATCAATGCCTGTCCTCACCATGGCTTTGACACATGGATGCTAGTCAATTATTTTTATGATGGAATGTCCCTTGCTATGAAGCAATTGTTAGAAATTATGTGTGGAGGGGACTTCTTGAGTAAAAACCCAAAAGAAGCCATGGATTTCCTGAATTATGTGGCAGAAACTTCTAAAGCATGGGATGAACCCAACCCAAGGGAGGTAGAGAGAATGTGACCTGCAACCAACTCAAGGGGAGACATGTACTCACTCCCGGAAGACATGGAAATGAAGGCAGTTATCCAATCTTAGCGAAGGTCGGGAGGAGCTTGTAAATGAAATCAACATGAGGTGAGAGCAGTAGCTGAAACACCACTGCCCAACCAACCGTGCTTCATTTTCCAGTCTATTGAGCACCAAGGAGAGTACTGCCCAACTGTTCCTTCAAAGAGGGATATGATGGATGAACAAGCCAATGCTGAGGGCCAATACAAGCCACCAACCAATGCCCCATACAACAACACATATAATCCTAATTGGAGGAACCATCCTAACCTCTCCTGGAAACCAAAGCCTCCAGCATATGTACCCCCTGGTGCACAACAACAATATGGTTCCTCATCTCAACATCAGCCACCATCGTCCTCATCTCCAGTTGAGCACGCTATAATGAATTTGAGCAAAGTGCAGGGCGCTTTTGTGAGGAACAAAAGCAGGAATGCTCAAGCTAATCGATGATCGACACAATATAAAACACACCGAACAAGAAGATTGAGAACTCAATGATATTGCCCAAAAAATTTGACAACCCGTAGTATTCAATTCTAGGTCGACTAACCAGCCAGCAGTGCAAGAAAAGGAAAAATCTCCTCCCAAATACACACCCCAATCCTGTGGGTGCATGAATCAGCTCTTCCAAAGGAACCACCTCCTGGTAGATGGATGAAGTCAAAGTAGTAATCACTCTGATGAGTGGTAAGAAGGTTGAGCAGCCAATCCCCAAACCAGTAGAAGAAGGCACAGAGGAAAAGGAAGTTGAACCAAAGAAAATTGTGATCAAAGAAGATGCAGTGAAGAAGAGCACACCACCTCCACCTTTTCCTCAAGCACTGAAAAGCAAGAAGAAGGCTATCAACCAAGCTGAAATCCTGGAAGTGCTAAGGCAAGTGAAAGTAAACATCCCCCTATTGGACATGATCAAGTAGGTTCCAACTTATGCAAAATTTTTAAAGGACTCTGCATACGCTAGCTATAGGTCGTCGACAAAGGTCTTCCCGATGCAACAAGTCAATGCCATTATTCAAGAAAAGACCCTAGTGAATACAAAGACCCGAGCCGCCCTACCATCTTTGAACATTTGGGAACTGCGGTGTAGAAGGCACCGCGACTTGGGAGCCGTGTCAACCCAAGGCCTTATTCTGGTACAAGCAAATTGCCTGGAGAATCAGCCCACTACCATCACATTATCCCCAGCGCATATCCATAAAACTCTATGGGCACCGTGGAGTGATGTTTTGATGTGTGGACAAATTCAACTACCCCGTAGATTTTGTAAAGGCTTGATACGGTAACCAATTGCGTAAAATTCAACTATGCCTATCATTCTAGGAAGGCCATTCTTAGCCACCTCCAATGCGATTATCAATTGTCGAAATGGAGTTATGTAACTTACATTAGAGAACATGACTCTCGAGCTCAATATCCAAAACACATATGCATGCAGTGGAAGAGGGTCCAGAGGAGGTATGCTTAATTGAAACTATATCGAAGAATAGGTCAGGCAGCTAGCAACATGATGTACCGGATTGAGGAACTCCGGTCTCTGATGGTCTCAAGAGTCATAGGAAAACCCAAGAAATGTGTGTTGTACATGGACCAAGGAGAAAAAATGAAGAAATTCTACCTCTGCTTATTGAGGAAGACAAGGAAAAAGAAGGAACCAATGAGCCTCAAAATTTTGACCTCAAGCCTCTACCTGTGGAATTAAAGTATGCATATTTAGAAGAGTAACCAATGCCCAAACACACATCTCATAATTGCTCAATGCCTCATAGGAGAGCAGTCTGCTAGAAATCCTCAGGAAGAACAAACAGGCTATTAGGTGGAAAATTTCTCGACTAAGGGAATAGTCTTAATATGACCCATCATATCTATCTGGAAGAATAGGCAAAACCAGTGAGACAGCCGCAAAGGAGACTAAATCCTCATATGCAGGAAGTAGTACGTGCAGAGGTTCTTCAATTGCTACAAGCCGACATCATATACCCATATCCACAAGACTCGGTGAGTCAAACCTGCCAGCCAAAAATCCTGGTGACCAATCGTATGCAATGAGAAAGGAGAAGAGGTGCCCACCCATTTTATAACAAAGTTGAGGGTAAGGCATCGAGACACAGAGGTTGAATGAAGTGACAAGAAAAGATCACTCTCTATTATCTTTTATGGATCGCCTTCTGAGAGAATTTCGGGCACCCTTCTACTCGCTGGATGGCTATTCGTACTATTTCAGACGAGATATCAGCAGTAGGACCAAGAAAGTTAATTACCTTCACTCATTCATTCGGGACTTATGCTTATAGAAGAATGCCCTTCGCCTATGTAATGCCCTTTGCCATTCTAGAGGTGCATGCTTGGTGATCTTCGTGATTTGGCAGAGCGCATTACGAGGTCTACACGGACGACATTACAAAGATATAGAGGGAGTTTCAAGAATGCTTCGATTAACCCGGAAACCGTCTTCATAGGTAAGGTGTATCGAGAAAATTTGAAGCCGAATCGAAAAGTGCCATTTTATGGTCAACCAAGGAATTGTGCTGGGACATATCATATCCAATAGAGGAATTGAGGTTGACAAAGCGAAAATTGAGCTCATTTCCAAACTCCCCTTTCCCACAAATGTGAAGACTGTGAGGCAATTCCTTGGACATGCAGGTTTCTATAGGAGGTTCATCAAGGACTTCTCGAAAATTGCCAAACCTCTTTACAAGTCAGCCGAAAAGGATGCCAAATTTATATGGGATGATGAGTGCCAAAGGAGCAGGAGCTCAAAGCCTACTGACCACCGCACCAATAAATAGGCCCCAACTGCGCTAGTTGAGGTTAAGGTATGATATGGAAAGGATCTTGCCATCGAGCAAAGATCAAAGAAAAGAAGGGAAACCTTATGTAGTCTACTATGCAAGCAAAATGTTAAATGAAGCATAGAGGAACTATACCACCATCAGAAAGAACTCACGGGTGCTGGTCTATGCTCGACAAGTTTCAGTATACCATGGGTTCCGGGACACGCGTCTTCACGCACTATCTGACTTTGAAGTACCTTTCACAAAGCAAAATGCCAAGGCTAGGCTTATTAGATCGGGTTCTCCTGCTTCAAGAATTCAACCTACAGATCAAGGATAAAAAGGGGGTAGAGAATGTTGTTGCGGATCATCTCTCGCGACTAATAATAGCACACAACACTCACAACCCTCCAATCAATGACGAGTTTCCTGAGGAGTCCCTGTTGCTAGTAGAGAAAGCCCCATGGTATGCCCACATTGCCAATTTCTCGGGCAATGTGGAATTACTTGGGTTGATTTGGAGGCACAAGATAGGAAGTTCTTTATTTGCAAAGATTCATTCCTACTATCGAAGAGCCATTCTTTGCTCAAATATCAGGCAGATCGTATAATTAGGAAGATGTGCTCGAGGAAGAACAACAAAGAATACTCAATCACTACCATGAGAATGCATGTGGAGGTCATTTTGCTTCCTAGAAAACTACCATGAAGGTGCTCCAATCTGGGTTCTATTTGCCTTATCTCTTCAAGGATGCCCACAACGTATGCCGTGTATGCCATAAATGCCAAAGACTAGGGAAGATCTCTCATCGTCACATGATGCCCCTAAACCCAATTTTAGTAGTTGATTTATTCATGTCTCGGGGGCACGACCTATGGGGCCATTTTCGATTTCCCTGATACATATACATATTGGTAGGGTCAACTATGTGTCTAAGGTCATGGGCTCCATGCAGAGCAGCAGACCACAAGGTGGTATTGAAATTCTTGAAGGAAAACATCTTTTTCAAGACTGGGGTCCCCAAGGCTGCTAATCGATGGAGGTTCACACTGCAACGAACCCTTTGAGAACCTCCTAGCCTAAATATGGTGTAAAGCACAAAGTGGCCACCCCTTTACCATCCCTCGACTCAAATGGGTCAAGTCGAGCTCACCAAATGTGGAAATCAAGACCATATTGATGAAAGTAGTGAACTCCAACAGGAAAGACTGGTCTCTCAGATTGCTGGACTCCTTATGGGCATACAGAACAACCTTCAAGACCATTCTTGGAATGTCTCCCTATCGCCTAGTCTATGGCAAGGCATGCCATATGCCTATGGAGATTGAATATAAGGCGTGGTGGGCAATCAAAAAGCTGAACCTGGACTTAGGAACAACTGGCCTCAAAAGGTTCCTTGACATCAATGAGCTAGAATAGCTGAGAAATGATGCCTACTTGAACTCGAAGATTGCAAAGAAATGGCATGATTACCGATAACCCTAAAAATTCTCAAGCAAGGAGATCAAGTGTTGCTTTATGACTCCAAGCTTCACCCTTTCCAGGCAAGCTCAAGTCAAGATGGACTCGTCCATTCATCATCCATCAAGTTCATCCTAATGGATCAAATGACTCGCTTTCAATTCCAAGGATACAGGTATTCAAGGTCAACGGATATATGCTAAAGCCTTACGCACATAGCTTCATTGGTGATAAGGAGGAGATCCCCCTCCTTGTACCTGAAAGGCTACCCTATGTGGGCGTAGTTTTTGCAGAGGCTCAGAAGCACTCCAATTTTTGTTGTGAATTTTATTTGGTTTATCAGAAGTTTTATTTCAGGTTTTCCCTTTAATTTCCGTAGCCTTAGTTTTGATTGCAATTTCACTTCCCTTATGCCTATACTCATAATTTTCGGGTTTTCTCTGCTTTGGTGTGTTGCACTGTAGGAGTTGAAATTTTGCAGAGTGCGAAGGCTTGTATTGCAAAATTTCTCGTAGCTCGCGAAATTGCAGCTCGCGAGGATTCCTCACGGTCAGGACTCTTCATCTCCTAGAGACCTTTCTTTTCCCACACCATAACATTAATTCCCTAGATTTTTTAACCTAGTTTTTAGTGCCAATTTATGGACACTAAATAGGTTAGCCCTTTCACCTACCCAAGGTCCCTCTATATAAACCTCCTTCTCCTTCTTGTTTAGTCATTCCATCTCCTTACCCGAAGAGGAAATCCTCCCACCTTCTCCATCCCTTCACAAATCCAAACATCCAAGCATGGTCAAGACTCAATGAGAGTATAACTCAGCTCCGGTGCGGCATTTTTTCTTCCCCCGTTAACGCCGTTGTCAGCCTTGCCGGTGTACCGCCCCATGCCAATGCCATCGCCCGCAGCAGTCGAGCACCTCCCGCCGCAGCACCGTCATCTCATGCCCCCACCTGCCGCCTTCCCGCCCCGCAGTATGATAAAACAAAGTCACCTACTCCTCCATCTCCTTTCACCATGCATTATCCCGAGGGCCCCACCTCCAAAGAGGGCCGGAACTTCGGGCCCGGGTGAGTTATCCAATTCGAGGCCCTAGGAGCCCCATTCCCCACCTGTTCAGGGACCAACTAATGACTTATCCTCTGATTCCGTCTCTACGTCATTATCCTAGCATTCCATCTCCAATCGTGCCCATTACTGTGTAATTCAGACGCAATACCAAGGAAGTGCATAACAAAACATATTATGATTTTCCCAACTTTGTCGCCGATCCCGAGCTCGATTCTCGAGGTTTGTGCGCCTTTGCTACCGATCCCGGTTTAGAGATTCCATGAGCATTTTATGACCCCACGTCGATTCTTCTACCCTCGGGTGGTCATTGAGTTCTACCATACTATGACATCCAGGCGAGTCCCCCATCCTACTGCCATCCACTTCTCCATTGATGGCCATGAGGGGACACTTCGTCGCCGAAGACATACCTACATTCACTTCCCAATTCATCCTAAATTTAACCTGCCAACTACGTACTACGTGCCCCACCCCTCGCCCCTGAGATGGTTAGCCATATCCGTGAGACACAACAACAAGATCTACCCTTTTTCCGGAGATAACTCCCCCCAAGTATGCTCCTTATCGACCACATACTGCGGTCCAACCTCTTCTTACTCCAACATATCGTACATCGGAGATGAGCTATTTTGGAGGCTTTATATCGCATATCCGAGGATTTTTTATTCAGCCCGGCTGAGCTTATCATGACCTCCTTGCTCCACTTTGAGGACAAGGTCCACCGCAGGAACTCGACCCGGCAAGTCCATACCCCCCTATTCCGAGGCTGGCTATGCTAGGTGTTAGGAGCACAAGGGCTTTCCCGCTGAGCCCGATCGAGCGCCGCCGATCAGCGGTGCCACTCTTATTGGTTGACAAGCGGCGCCTTCTCGCCCATACTCATGACCTCCCACCTCGTGACTCACAGAGGATCAACCAAAGAAGCGCTCATTCTGGCTGCAGGATCACGAATTTCCGCAGCGTACGCAGAGGAGCCTCGGGATCGCACCATCCATACCCAAAGAAGCCATCGCTCCATTACCTACGGGGGTCGGCATCCTTTACACCCAAAGGCCTCCCAAATTCCTACAAACCCGCCTAGAACCGCAAGACATCGAGTCATTTTAATTACAACATGTATCCATATCCACTCGGATTTTCACCATTACGGATGCAAATTCACACCTCTCACCACATCAAGATCTTTCATACGCCCATATAGCTTTAGCTGAGAGGATGACACACATAGAGGCTGCTATTGTGCAGAATCACGCCATCCTTATGCAGATTCAGAGTCACCTGGGCTTACCTCCTATCTCTCCATCGTCGCTCAGCCTCTGCCATCTTCCAAAGAACACCAACAAATTTCTACCCACCTGCATCCTCCCTCGCCTTCTCTAGACCAAGCCATAAAGAAGATAAGCCCTCCACAGCCTCACCGCTTCCTAGTAGAGGATGACCTTCCACCAAAGAGCTCCATCATCGAGCAGCACTTCCTTCCCTAACTTCCAATCCGAGCCTTATCATGAGAATGTGACATTCGTCGCAGGGGGAGAGTTGTGAGAAGGAAGTGGCGTTATATTGTGTTTCGTTAACTATTTCGAGCAAGTTGATTTGTGAAGTTACTAATGACTTGCTATTTAGTTTCCTTTGTGTAGTTTGCTTATTTGCTTGTGAAGCCGCTTAGTTTGTTTTTGGAAAATAAAATGTAGTCATTTTTTTATAATACATACCATACAGCTCACACTTGTAGTTCAAATAAAAAGAAAAAGAATAGAAAAAGGAAAAGAAGAAAATTGCAACGATTTGCCTTGAAAAATTGAAATTTTGTTTTCTTTTTGTGTGTTTTGCTTAGCATGCAGTTTGAAAAATTGAAACATTTGAAAAATTGAAACATTGTTCAATTTCTCACATGTTAGATTAAGTTCCATGCCTAATGGGAGCGGATGATCGCTTGAATTCACTGCTTTCAACCTTTTCTCTTCCAATTCTAGCTAAACCACATACTGTGCAATAGTTCTGAACAATGTCGAAAAACCGCCTAACCTCCTAAACCTTGCAAACCTCGACCTAGCTGCCGACCACCTTCACAAAGTTACGGACCTCGCGAAAAGAAGCAATAAGTCTTCCAAAAAAGGAAAAAAAAAAGAATTGAAAAAGGAAAAGAAGAAACTCGCACCGCGACTCAACCCGAGCACCTGGCCCGAGGGTATATGACGAAGTCTTTAAAGCCCTGCACTTAAGTCAACTAGTTAGGAGTCACCGACTTAGTCAAGCCAGTTACATGGGTGGATTTGTGCGAAGCTTAACAAGTCAGAGGTGCTGAGTCTCAAGTCATTCGAAGTCCGGAGAAACCTCGAAGAGTTTGTGGCTTCGAAAATCCTATGACTTGATGCCCTAAACCTTCATTTGGGTTGGGAGTCACTCCAGGATCCCCGTTAGCATGGACCTTGGGCGAAGTCGATTCTCGGAAGATTGCATCCTTACAAACACAAAAAGAATTATCAATAAGAGTGATCTCGATCTATTTAGCTCTGTTGTTCTAGGTCAGGGCAAGAGTTTACCGAGGAGGGGGGTGCTGAGAGTGCGCTTTTGGCGCTTTATCGTTGAAAATCCAATCATATAAACACTTAGGTTTCGGGGTGGAAGCTGTAGGTTGATTCCTGTGAGAAGGAAACTCTTTGATGCTAGGATTGTGATGGCACTCACTCTCTAGATGGTTATCATGTGGTTTCTAATTTCATTGAGGGTTAGGCATTACTCATCCACATACTTTTTGAAATACCATTTTTGAGAACATAATTTTGTTATTGCTTTATTGTTCTTTCTTTCTTTCATTGCTAAGGGACTAGCAATGTGTCAATTGGGGGGAGTGATTAGTGCCCAAATAAGGTTATTTTGGAAATCTGCTACTGGGTAGGCTCGAGCACTTTTGTGTACTAATCAACCTAATTAACCTGACTAGCACATTAAGGTCCTTGCTATGCTACTGATCGCTTTTTGTGGCAATTTTTGTAGTTTTTGCAAGCTAATCATGCCAAAGTTTTTTAGTTAGCTCGATCACATCAAATCCAAGCAAATACCAAGTCAACTCCTGAGTCGTGTCAAAAGCCGGCGAAAAGTGGAGCAGTAAAGCGTATGAAAGAGGGACATTCGCATGTGGTTTTAAGGTTGCTAAAAATTTCGCAACCTACAAATTTCTTAGGTCGTGAAATTCACAACCCGTCTCAACTCCGCTTCCAAATTTTGACCCAGTTGACTCCATTTGACCTCTTTTTGTGATTTTTCCTAAAATACCCTTCATGTATAGTGGGTATTTGAGATATTTTTGTAATTTTGCTTACTGAGAGCACTATATAAGCTCAAATAAGTTATTGTACTAGGGAGCTTCATTAATACAGAGAACTGGGCAAGGAGTTTTCCCGCTTCTTTTCTTTTCTCTCATTTCCTCTCTTTTTCTTTCATTTTCTTGGTTGCCAAACACCCCTGAGGATGATAACTTAGAAGATGGTTGGCTAACCCCCCTTCATCCTTGAAGAGGAGAGCTATTAGTTTGAACTGGTGTAAACTGGTTTGCTTTCATGCTTAACGCAAGCATTTATTTCCATTCACGTTCCTATCTCTCACTTTAGGTTTAAATCCCTTTATATTTACTTGATCGACTAAAGACTTCTGACAATATTTTAGTGGTTCGTTGATGCTTATTGCTAGATCCATTGAGACTCGGTTAGTTTCCATTTATTTGTTACTGTAGGGTAGATAAAGGAGATAAATTTTCACTGTCCGGGAACATTTATGTTCAATAAATGCTATATTTAAAAAAGGAAAATTATTAGGGTTCAGTTTTTATAGCCAAATGAAGATCCGGTTCGGGAAAAGACTATAGGTCATCCTTTCCAACGCGAGGAAAGGGACCCGAGGACCCCTCAGCTACCTTAGGATTAAACCCAGTTGGCTCGATGTCAAGGAGCTTTTTTATATTTTTCTTTCACCTCGCTTCGCTCCGAACATTACCCTCATCGCTTTTATCAAACCCTAATCCAAATTGAAATCCACCATTTCGAGCCAACTCGTTAATCATATGTGCGAAGAAACCATCCCTATGTTCAATCTCTGTGAGCCTATAATCGTAGTAGCTAAGTGCGCTGCGTGAGGGAAATAGGATATACATTTTGTTGATTCCGGATAGGGCTGGTAACGAGCCGAGCCGAGCCGAGCTTTGAACATTTCGAGCTAGGCTTGTTAATTTATGAGTGAGCTCGAGCCCGAGCCGAGCTTTGAACGAGCTTAAAATCGCTCAAGCTCAGCTTGATTTTTTTAAAAAGTCGCTCGAAACCATTAGGCCTGCCTGAGAAGGAACGAGCCCGAGCTTAACCTCGAGCTCAAGCCCAATCCCGAGCCTATACAAGTTTGTATCAGAATCAATCCTCAAGCCTGCCCATATACTTTTTAACTTTTTATAATCAATTCGATAACAAATACATCAATTAAGGGAAATAATTTTCTACGTGGATCGGGTTTTACCTTAGTTGATTTAGCAATCGATGCTAAAGCCGCAAAGCCACCTCCTTCAACATTTGTTTCCCCTTCGATTACGCACTTCCACTCAATAAAACAACTTGCAACCAAAAATTATGAAATGACTAAAACAAGTAGAAATTGCAGAGTGAAGAAATAAGATACCGAAATCATTGAATAAGAAACATGATCGTTTTAATCAATTATCTAAATAAAGAAATAATTTATCAACAAGATCTTCCAAGCAACCTCCAATAGTAACAATGCAAACCATTCTCACAATATAATCGCCGCACACGGGTTAAGTCACACCACCCTCCCGACTACCAAGTTACTTATGATTAATTTCAAGACCCATAGCCTACCATCGGCCGGACTGAGATCCAGATCCGCCCACCATGTCGAACCGATCGGCCTAAATTTTCTTATACCTTAAAGAAATTGGGATGGTGTCACTCCCCGGTTACACCGCTCCGTTCTGGCAACCTGCATGCTTCCGCCCCTCCTTGTTTCCTCTATGAAACCCCACCCCACGATCACCCTTGATGCCTTTACCCATACCCATGCCTAGATGCACTGGGTTAAGTCCAGTACCAGTATCCGAAGGGGCCCTAATACCCCCAGATTTGAGATTGGATCCTTGTTCATCAAGCTGAATTGATCAGATAAGTGGGTCCGCATTTGCCTCAGCCTACCAAGATCTAAGAAACCTTGTCTAAGCTCACGGCCACCAGCCTCTATAGCTCTAATGAAGCCCTAATACCCCCTCATATTTGTAATCGGATTTTGTACACCAGATCGACCGGGATCGTACTCAAAGGGGTCATACCCAACATCCATGTCCTTCCCGACGCCCCGCTGTCGTGACCTTCTTCACGCTTATCCACACCGAACATACCACGCCGACACCTTCGCTTTATCGTGGGTACCTATCACTACCGAGCTGGATCTCGGGATCTAGGCATACCCCCTAGCCGACGGGCGCGGATTCGCCGAGCTCGCCGCTTCGCCGCCGCCTCCTTAACGGCTTCGTGAGATTCACGATTTGCTAATCCATGCTCTGATCGGATCTAGAGCTTGAGGATCCATTGCACCATATCCGGACACATGACTGAATTTCACCCGCGGCGCCCAGCCTGATCGCACCGTGAAGACCGTGATACCATCGCCGGAGACCGTAGGCGGAAGCCTCGTTCCAACGACGGATGGGTCCCGGCGGCCCGAGCCGAGCTTTTTTGATCCGAGCCCGAGCCGAGCCCGAGCCGAGCCCGAGATTTATCAAGCCTAAATTAAGGCTCAAACTCGGCTTGTTTAGCTCACGAGCTGAGCCCGAGCCGAGCTTTTTTCGAGCCGAGTCTGAGTAGCTTCTGGGCTCAAGTACAAATTTAATTCCGGACACCGCGCCGACGAATCACCACTTTATTACTTGTATTACCTGTGCACTTGCAAAGATTTTTGACCAAAACCAATTTAAATTTCAAATTATAACTTAAATTAAGAAAATAAATTAATTATTTTATGATTGCTTGTGCATGATTACGCGACAATAAATTCCTCGATAGTAGTGATAGAAGTTTGGTATACGCAGAATCACCGTAGATTTGCAAAAGTTATAATAAACGCACATAATTCGCAGCACTATGAGATGCATAACTGGCAAACAAGATCACGACAACGATGGTCACGCGACATTCATTCCGCAGGTCGACAATCAGACATCACAAGCTAGTGTCATGATAGACCTTAAAGACACAAGATCGAAGATCGACAACTGCAAATAATGTCGCGGATACCTAATTCAATCTCAAAGGTAAAATCATCAGTTGAGTCTCGCAATAACATCAAGACAATGCCCTAGACACGTATGAAAGGAGACAATGTCGCGACACGATTAGAATGTTGTGACACATCATCTTGCAGGCTTGCATAAAAGTCCACAAAATCTACCTAGAATTCCGGCCCAACAATGATTGGACTATAAATAGGAAGTGATAGGACGTAAAATTGAGGGGGCGAAAGGATAGAGAGAGCAAAATAAAGTTTTTGTGGAGTATTTTTCTTATTGAGAGGTTTTGAGTAGATCTAAACTAGAATTTTTTTTATTAGAATAGTTGATTTGAGCTGAGTGTTTGGGGTGAGAATATTGAAATCAAGCTCCATTACTGTCAGAACTTGAAGAGAAGAAGAAAACATTGTTTGAATTCCTTTTCCTCATTTTCTTGGTTATAATCATAATGAATGTGTTTAAACGACTTGTCATTGTTATGTGTAATCCGGTGATGGAAGGTTAAGCACCTTTTGGGAAGGGATTGGTTATGTGATTATTATTGATATAATTGGTTTAGAAGTGTATTTTCTTATGCTTGATTTAGTAATTCTATGAACCAAAGGAGTCACGAAACCTCAAGCATAAGGATCCTCAAGTGACAACTGAGGTGTGTTCTCGGAGTTAAGGATAGTGATATCTTGGTATATGAAATTAATAAGTTGAGAACTTGTCTCATTTTAATCAAAATACTTCGTTTCTATCAATAGAAGTGGATATATTGGTTAATTTGCCAGAGGGATGGATTAATTATGTTGGAGGAAGCTTGTGTTACCTTGGTTTTAGGAGCAAGTTAACTTCAGTCCTAAGAATTGGGTGAAGAGTCCTAGTTTAAGAAGTCATCCAAGGCTTAAAATGAATCAGATCATAAAAGTAGCTTTTTATACTCATGCAATCCTGGCTTTGGAACATGGTAGTCTAAACTGTGAAATGTATGGTGGTTGGAGATTTTTCAAGACTATACTAAAATACATTTGGACAAGTCTTGTCCAGGATTCAACCCAAAACAATTTCGTTTATGAACAAAATGTAATCTAATAGTCACATTACTAATTTCATTCCCAATGTTTTACTCAATCTCAAAGAAATTTCTAGTTGTTTTAGATCTGGACAATCTTTTAAAAAAGAAAAGAGCCCCAAAAAAAAAAAAACATTTTTATTCTATTAAATAGTTAGTTTACAATCTTAAAAATCGGAGTTCAATTAGTGATGTCCTTGAGTAGTTTGAGTACTTAATCTTTGAAATTTCCTCAGATCCTTGTGGGTACTATATCTGGACTTAAAAATCCACTTTACTACTTGTTGATCTATGCACTTCCAGTAAAAAAGGCCAAGTTGAAGTTTAAATAGTTTAAAAGTAAAAAGAGTATCAACTTGGATAAGTAACATACCCCTTGTATGTTATGGTAATATCATCACTATTTCTAAATATTTTACCTAACCAACCAATCTCCTGCCTCATTACAACTATAAATGTATAGTAGATGTTTGGTGGGGGGTACTATAATTATGGTATTTTTCAAATAAATTGTAGTTGTAACAGGTAGTATCTCTAGTATGTTCTGGTAGTACCCCTAGTATGTTATGGTAATACCACCACTATTTCTAAATATGTAGCTAACCAACCAATCTCCTACCCTATTATAGTTATAAATGTATAGTAGATGTTTGGTAGGGGGTACTATAATTATGATATTTTCAAATAAGTTATGGTTGTACTAGGTAGTACCTCGAGTATGTTCTAGTAGTACCCCCAATATGTTATGGTAATACCCCATGTATGTTATGGTAATACTACCACTATTTCTAAATATGTAGGTAACCAACCAATCTTCTACCTCATTACAATTATAAACGTATAGTAGATTTTAGTTGAAGTACTATAATCATGGTATTTTTAAATAAGTTATGGTTGTACCAGGTAGTACCTCCAGTATATTCTGGTAGTACCCCTAGTATGTTATGGTAATACCACCACTATTTATAAATATGTAGTTAACCAACCAATCATTTGTTCCATTACAATTATAAACGTATAATAGATGTTTGGTGGGGAGTACTATAATTATGATATTTTCAAATAAGTTATGGTTGTACAAAGTACTACCCTTAATATGTTATGGTAATACCACCACTATTTCTAAATATTTAGCTAACCAACCAATCTCCTACCCCATTACAGTTATAAACGTATAGTAGATGTTTGGTGAGGGATACTATAATTATAATATTTTCAAATAAGTTATGGTTGTACCAGGTAGTACCCCCAGTATGTTTTGGTAGTACCCCCAGTATGTTTTGGTAATACCACAACTATTTCGAAATATGTACATAACCAACCAATCTTCTTCCTCATTACAACTATAAACGTATACTAGATGTTTCATATCATACGCTGATTTTTCATTAAGATAATACCAAGTAATTGCCCCCATGTGTTATGGCGGCTGCAGGCCAACGGGAGGCTGAGCCGGACAGAGGAAAGCGGTCCTCACTTTTTTTTTTTGAATCATTTCGAATAATCGAATACAATTTACTTTTCCAAACACATTTCAAATACTCAATAATATATATATATATATATATATATACATATATATATATATATATATATATATATATATATATATATATATATATATATATATAATATATATATATATATATACGTAAAATACCACTTTAACATAAAGGGGGCCCATCATTTGATCACAAAACTTTTTTTTCATTTGATGTGGCATTTCATGCCATTGGTCAATTTCCCATCTTTATACAATGCGTATTGTGTTTTTCCAATATCCAAATGTTACAAAACATAATAAAGTTCAATTTTCATAATAGTGTTTGTACAAAATGAGTCAAATAATTTCATGTATGCATGTGGCCAGACTTTACTTATCCTCGCAGTATGACTTTTGCGATGACTCACGATTCATTGCGGTCTCGTCTTCGTGATTCACCGGTACTTACGCGATATTGCTTGACGTCTTTAAGCATTTCATCTTATTGGTTCTATAGTTATCTCTTCCATTTCGATTTAATACAATCATGCAATTTTCTAAACATTGTTTTTAACCTTTTGAATGATCAATGCAACACAATACATATATTCATTTCATATACATTCATTTACGGTTGTGTCATTTTCAAAATATATCTTTCATATCTGATAATCATTCAAAATACAAAATCATGCATTTCACAATTTTCTTATCATTTAAATTTTCCCTTAAACAAATTTAACCTATGCTTCTAGATTACCATGAAAATAATGGAATCATTCGACACGAGTCCCAGCAGTATGATGGTATAAAAACATTTTGTTTTATAACCTGATGCGGTCTAGTTAATTTCTTATTTGGTGTCATCGATTCGTGAACTTCACCAATATTGTCTGTTGCAGACTCACGGTCGGATGACACATCATTATGTTCATTCGCAGTACTGCTAGTTTGACCCTTATTGGTATGCCAATCTATCCTCAACTTGAATTTAACGGTTAACGTTACATTAAAGAGGCGTTGAATCATTCATAGCAAAATACAGTATAGTATGTACATTTATACAAACAATTCAATACAATCAATATGCTTTTTCTTATAAATCATTTCATCAATTCAAATCATTTTTTATTTGATGAGTATAAAACTCATCTATGTTTTGAGTTTATTTCACAGGTTATTTTGAGCATTTTATATCCATATTCATGTAAAACTTATAACATTTCATCTAAACTTGGTTTTGTAGGATTTTTGATGAAAAGCAAGTGATTTGGCAAGAAATAGGCGTGCTCCCGCCACTACAAAAGAAGAGTGATCGTTTGTCTCACGGCGGCGCCACTAGGAAGATGAATCTCAGACGATAGAACATCAAATTGTTCAAATTCTTCCATGGTTTTATTCTTCATTCAAAGATCTTCCAACAACACCTCACACGCCCAAACTGAGTTCAACGAAGAAGGCGTCACTCAACAAGTCGAGAAAAAATAAGTCCGCAGATTTTGTCGCGACAAAGCGTTGATTAGCTAGCTTTCGCGAATAAAACCGATTTTGTCGCAACAGATAGCAATAATTCTGTCGCGACAGTCCAAATTTTGTCGCATGCAGTCAAGGATATGTGTTTTTCGGCGTACAAAACCGATTTTGGTCTGAACAGAGCAGACATCAAGTCGCGACAAAACCAGATTTTGTAGCGAAAAAGTTAGCAACAAACTCTGTCGCGACAAAACCAGATTTTGTTGTGACAAAGCCAGTGACAAGGGTTTCTTACGACAAAACCCAGATTTTGTTGTAACAAATATAACAACCTCGCCCGCGACAAAACCACAAATTACCGCATGTAGCTTAAGGCAAACCCACCCTTTTTTTTTTTAAGCCCCAAAAAATCATTGTTTTGACCTGCCAAGCCCATTTCAATTTCAGAACCATATACTACTTCGTTTTTTAGTTTTTAAAGCAACGAGGAGGTAGTTAATACCTTCTCACAAGGTTTTCTTCTCTAAACCGCCATTCATTTTAATTTTAACAGATTTTAGAGTAGCTTCAGAGCATTTTTATTTGTTGAAGAGATTTCTGCTATATAACGTAGATTCAGATTATTATCGTTTCGCATTAAAGATTGAAACTAAAATCTGATTTTTCTCAATTCCTTTGCCTTTTTGATTTCTTTTCTTCATTTTCTACCTTTTGTTTGATCGGTGATGATTGAATCGGGGCATGAAACATTAAACACCCTCTAGAGATAGAGATTAATTGGGGCTGAATATTCGTATTTAAAATTCCTCATTATTTCATGGGTTTGAAGACTGATTTATATAATTGTGAATGCTCATATAATTGGGATGCTCGGAATATTAGTAGCTTATACCTTAAAAGAGTCAGATCTTGCTTCACTTTGGAGGCCCTCTCGAGGACACAAAGAGACGGAGATTCCTGAGAGCAAAGAGTAGTAACTCGGGGTATGTTAGATTACTATTGTGGAACTAATCAACTCCTAAAGATTACTTTATAGATCACTAATTTACCTGCAGTGAGGATTAATTACTAGGGCCGATGAATAATTTACGTTTAAAAGTCTCACCTCAATCTGATAGAATGACCTTGATCCCGTGTTAGCATAAATCTAATCAAGGAAAGAGAGAACTTTATTAGATTTGATGGTTGAGGTACCACTATATCGAGTAAGGTCAGATTGCCTTGCTTTATGGGTAAGAATTCTTCATTCTAAGAAATGGTCATGAAGTATTGAAAAGAAACAATCAAATTCCTAAAGCGTCAGATTTTATGGTGAAGCATTAGACCCATTTGTCCCGAAAAGGAATATGATGTGCTGGGATAAATAAATGTGATAATAAGCAGTGAGGACCCAAGTGTTATACTATCGCTTTCTGACAAATTCAACATTCAACTTCACAAATGTTAGACTTCCAAGGAAATGCAAATTACCTGTCAAATAATTATCCTATCCCCAGTGCCTCTTCATACCTTTTAGAATTCAAGTAGTTGTTTATTTGGTAGATTTAGATTAGTTTTAAATAATTTTTTGTTTCAATTAAATTCATTTTATTCTACATCCTATTTGCTGCTCTAAGAAAGGAATAAGAACTCTGTAAGCGGGTGATCAAATTCCACTAGAAAGAACCTCCTAACTGGTGCGATATCCGAACTTTTAGAGTCCACTTTGTTACTTCAGAGATGACCCGTGCACTCTGCGTAAAGGGGTTGGAGCGCCGGGTACTTTCATTTCGCCAAAGACACTTACTTTGCTTCAAATCGCTGAGCATATACCACATTCACTCTCTTGGCCATATTTTCATATATACATCATTTGGTCTCAACAAGTCTTTTGGTGTTGTTGCTAGGGACTCTGAAGGTCTTTGTGAAGTTAGTCTAAAATTTGGTCACCGCAGAATCATTCAAACACTTGAATTAGACAGAGAGTAAATGTAACAAAACCAAAAGATTTCGTTTCGTCCTTCGATTCCTATCCCTGGGACCCAACCTCAACTCGGGTTTTTCTCTTGTTAGCCCTTAATCCATCAATAAAATGATAATTATATACAGTTGGAGTATTCTAAGGTTTCTATTTAGGTCTTATTTCTAAATTCCGACTCCTTCCTTATTACTGTCTTCATTTTCTCCATTTCATCCTTAGACGTTTCAATATTATTTTAGGCATTGATATGCCTCATTTTATCAATTTTCTAGGGTTCAATGGTGTCTAAATTTGATACACTTATTTTAAATATTTGTTATTCTAGAAGTCTATTTACCTGTAAATTTGAATTGCTCAATTCGAATGAGTGACGGCTGCCATGACCTAAATATCGAAACCGCCTCCAAAACACCAAAACTATAATCAAAAACTGAACTACACTGGCTCAAAACAGAGCCTCACTCTGACTCAATTCATGGGTTCAATAGGTCTAAATTTGATACACTTATTTCAAGTGAGACTGTCTCCAGAATTATAGTTTACCTGTAAATTTAAACTACTCAATTCGAATGCAGTTATGATGCACAAGTTACTGTCAAAACAAAAACATGGGTTTTGGGAAAATTTTGACAGCATCTCCCCTAAAAACCTAACATTTCCTTTATACAAAAATTCCTCATTTGAGGACCACAACCAAAAACAACTTAGAGCAACTAATAAAAACACTTTTATTCAAATTTGGGGTTTTCCCCAATCCAAACACAAGAATAGGGGGTTAGGGTTTGGTTTACTTACCTCAAATCTTTTTCAATTTTCTTCTTTCTTCTTATTTCTCTTTTTGATCACCTAAATCCTTGATTCTATGGAGGAAAATCACCAAGTTTTTCTCTTCTTCCTCAACTCAGAAAATTCTCAAATTTCCTTCCCTTGCTTAAATGTGGGTTATGTAATATCTGAAGACAAAATTGGTCTTTTTGTTCATTACATGACTAAGGCCATGTTTGGCTACATACTAATTCATCATTTCATTTTTTCTTGTTTAAAGTTTCATTTCCTCTTCATTTCATCTCATTTATACTTTGGCATTTAAGATTACTCATCTAGCGACCCTTAGGTCATCATTCGACATTTTTACCAAATTTATTTGCTCCTGTAAAATTTTTTGGTTTTTATCATTTTTCGTTTTTAGCCATTTAAACTCCGAAAAAATATAATTTAATTTATTTTACACCCTAAACATGTTATAAAACTGTTAGGGTATTTTTAGGGCATTACACATGTGACCTAATTGATTCATACCATTTGCATGACTTATTAAAAATGAAGGAATTGAATAAAAAAATTAGTGATTAAGAAGAAATTTACTTGAAGCAATATTATGAATTGTCATTCATAGTAAGTAAAGCAAAATTATGAATGGTCATTAAGATCAAGTGAAGTAAAAATTAATAAAGATATCATAACTACATAATCCATGGCCAACTTAGTATTGTAATGGCACCAACAATTACCTAATTTCCAACCATTACAACAATGGTAAAAATAAGTCATGACATAACAAATGCAATTAGAGCACAATTTCTCCCCTCTGCATACTTCAGACAGCACCACGCAGTCAAGGCCACTATCATGCAGGTCTTGCATGGCCACCTGCAATATGTCTCTTTTCATTTTCAACTTCTTAATTTTTTCTTCCAAGATTTTCTTCTCTACTTCCAAGTGAGCAATAACTCTCTCTTTGTCTATCAGCTTCCCTTCCAATTCTTTCCACTCAATGACATTGGTTTTCCTAACATCTTCTACCTATCTAAAAAAACCACAGTCTGCAGTCTTTGGGAAAAAAAGAAACAAAATTAGAGAAGTAATTGAAAGACATCCTATATTAGTTACCGATGTTTAATTTTTCCCACTTACAGGTCATAAAGAGCACTCATAAAACTTCTTCCCTAAGTTGGAACCATTTATGACCATCCTCGGCTTTGAATCAATTTGGTGGTAGCACTTCACTTCAACTTCACTACGAGTTGAAGAAGAGCTAGACCCAAACACATTCGACATTCAGTTTGATCAAATGAAAGAAGACATATATGTTATTAATGGGAGATGGGAGCTCAAGTTGTGATTAATCCCATCATGGTAGTACCCCCAGTGTGTTATGGTAGTACCCCCAATATGTTATGATAGTATCAATGCAACAAGTGATACCAAACATCGACCTAATTGATTCATACCAATTCACTGGCTTCAAGGATGCTAACTCACAGGATTTAACCAATGCTCTAACTCATTACTAGGAAAAAATGGAAAAAAAAATGTAATCTACATGTGACGCCCCAATTTCTAGGGTCCCGTTGACTAGCCGTCAACCTGCGGAAGTTTCTACCTTAGGTTATCCCGCACCTAAGTCTTGGTACCGGACCAATACCAACTACTGTGATTAATCTTCGAAAGGTTTCTAAGACCACTCGACACGTCCCAACCTGGGACCCATTAATTCATAATTAAATCTAAAAGAGAGAATAATACACTTAAATACAACTGAAGAGTTCGATCATGACCCTCTTACCATAATTACATACCCGACTATATTGGCAATAGTCCAAAAGAATTTAATTACAATTCTTTTATACAAAATACTTTTTTTACAAAAGATTTATCAAGGCCACATGTGGCCCTTTTTCACAATCACGACCTCGTCTGAGCGCCATTCACCGGTGTCGACCTTGTACTTGAAAGGGTTGTCCCATAAAGGGTGAGCCACACTTAGAGGGGCCACTTCCTGCTGGCATACCATGGACGCCCCAAAATCGGGGGTCCGTTGACAACCCGCATCCGTGAACACTGTGGGACGCTTCAAAATCTGACATCACTCACGAAAATCGGGTAGAATCTCCTTTGTACATGGAGCTCTACCCAAGGTACAAAACATGTCCCAACAATTAACAATGACCACACATGATCCACATGCAAGTAAAATAATGGCCACTTGGACCCCTGCATCAATACTCACAAAATACATCAACTATATACAATAGTTCAAGAGTTAATAAATTATTCTTTACCAAAACATATATCAAAATTTAGAGTTTTAATACATGTTATACAAAACGAATACCCAAAGCCACAACCTAGCTTTCTTCTAAACGCGGCCTCTAGTGAGGTCGCCCTCCCGACACTCCCCTGCATCTAAATAGTGATCCCGACAGGTGAGCAAAGCCTAGTGCAGTGATAATTTCCTACGGTTACTCCCCACCTAAGTGCACATGTCATGGCAAACAATCACATTCAAGTAAATACATGACCCTACTTGAATGTCTACATGCTCATTCCCATGTCTCGAGTCCTCACCGACTCCTTCACACATGCCTAAGCCAAATGCGAGTAATATCATAGTTTTCAAAACAAAACCCGTTGCTCGAAAACTTACATCGGTGATTCTAAACATATCGGGATTCTATCTTCTTCGAGGCTTAATCATTGATAACCTCAAACAATCTTACGAGCCCGACGGAATTAGTTGACAATCTCCCAACATAATTCCCTCCGAAAAATCTTCCGCCGAAATCTTCACAAACATTTTTCCTTTTATTTTCTTTTCATGTCATGCACTCACTCTAATATTCTAGAGTGCCTCAGCAGCATATGGAATGCACATGCCAATCCCAACAACTCACATGCTAATATATAAAACATGTATATATTAACATAATTAATTCACACAATTCATGTTATTAAATTCACATCAATAACACCAAAATTAGCTCATATGGGCTAATTAACAATTACAAGAAATTCATTTTGAATCACTTAACATCATAAAATTCACACCAAATCAAGTGAACATGAAACCCCTACGGCAAGACTGCTCACTCTTACACAATAAGTATGAATTTTCAATTTTTCTTCAAATATTTTCAGACCAAAATTATGGTTAAACTGCCTTTTAGAATATTCCTAACCATTTACATGACTTTATCCAAAGAATAACACAAGTAGGAAAGATCCCCACCTCTGGAGTTGTTGAACTCTACCAAATCTGTCCACCGGTAGCTCCTGTCGCGCAGATCGATTCTTGCTTCTTTGCTTCGTCGAGAACCGACGGTCCGAACTGCCTAAATCTGTAGAGAAGTAGCTCTCTCTCTAAACTCAAAACCCAAACTCCCACACTCCACCGCCGATTTGTTCAATTTTGAGAAGATAACTATTTCAACTTTTGTCTTTATTCCCTACGCAAATGATTTAATAATCGATCCATGTCCTTTAAGTGATTCTTATTACATGGCTTAATCTAAGCCATTCATCTCCACCTCTCTAATCATGCAAATATGCGTCAGCAATACGAGCATACGTAATGGGGTGACTTTTTTCACATCACATGTCTTTCATAGCTCTTTTACTTGCACTCGATACCGACGCTTGGGAAACGTGAAATTCCGACTATCTCGAATTCAACGAAATCGACGTGGTTGCTGTATTTCACGGCATTCCATTCCAACAAAGGAAATTGCTTCATCATCCAAGACGAAAATTTTCGGTTTTGATCGAAATTACCATTTTACCATTTTTAAGAAAATTCAAATTTTCCTAAGCCTTACACTCCTACCTAAGTGCCACATGCAATGTTCACTCAACATTTCACATTCACATTCCAATAAGAACATGTCAATTCTATATGGAATCCTACTTGTCATGCCATGAAATGAGATGCAACTCATCATGTACCATGCGCCTGAGTCTTCACCGACTCCCTCACACAACGCCTAAGCCCTTGTGTGAAAAACCGTAATTATGGATGACATCCAATGATCATTTTCAAAACAAATTTCATTTGTTTATAAATCAAAAACTTTTGGATGATATATCATAATGATAATTTTATATTCAAAATTATGTTTTTAAGTGGGTAATACGGATGGAGGTCCCACCACGTGAAACAAGAACCTGCACTTTGCATAAATATTTCATCAAGTTGGGACTATAATCGACCATAATTTATGTTTTCACCCGAGGGGGATCATCCCTTCACGATACCCAACACATATTTTCTTTATCATTTTCATCAATCATGTGACTCTATTGGACGTTGTCCTATTTAACAGAGCCCACCCAATCAAACACCAAACATAGTGTCGATTTATCAACCATGCACTCACACCCATTTCATGCGATGTCCCTGTATATGTAATGAATTTGGTTATTGCATAAGAGAAGGTCACATGCATAATAAATGCTACATATAAACACAACCGCATACCACTTAATGGTGCTGGCAAATACATCACCTGCATATGATTTCCATACCTCATTTCATTCATGTCAATATATCATGCAAGCATATATCAACATTCACATTCAACATGTCGTTATATGATCAAGCAATGACACAAACAAGCAAGTCATGTAATGGCCATTGCACACAACAATTCATCACATGTCAACATATTAGAACACACATATCGACATCCAAACATGTCACTCTTAGTCAAGCAATGACACACTCAAACAAGTCACACAATGGCCCCCGAAGCAAGCCATAAACAATCACAAACCGACCCAAAACATGCCACAAACATTGTGGCCTTGCTAGCAGTAGTGATGCCTGGGGCATAGCCCACCGTCGCCAGTGAGCAACGTCGCCAGCGACGAAAGTCCTTTATCCGTCCCTAGTTTACCTAAGCGGGCATGCCCAGCCTGCTTAGGTCTCACGCCCAGCGAGCCTTCCCTTCGCCTAGGCGTAGCAACCATCTTCCGTGGGAAGATTTACACCTTCACCTAGGCGAATTGAGGTTCACCTAGGCGAAGAAGCACTGTGGAGAACCCGAAAATCCAGTTTTTTCTTCACCAAACAGGCCCTTAACTGAAATACCCTATTTTCTCGACCTAAAGATGGAAAGTAAGCTATGGGTGAAGAATCCCTTACTTCTGTGGTTGATACATGGGTAGAAGCCTCAAACCACCAACTTCGATTTCCGAATCTCCCTCTTGGCCGGCGAATCCCCATTTTCAGTACTCCAAGCATACCTCTTGCCGACGGATGAACTGCTCTAGCTCCGACATGAAAATCGACCAATGGAACTCCATAGATCTTGGGAGGAAGTCTTAGCTCTCCTCTTTCTCTCTTCTCCCCTCTCTCTCGGTCAAACCAGGAAAAATGGGCTCTTTTTGCCTTAATTCCTCTTTTGTCCCAACTTAAGTTTAAGTTGGATGTGTGGCCCACGTCGTGCCATGTATCCACCCTCTTTCGGGTTTGATTTTAGCCTAAAGCTACTCATTCCTTCTCAGTTCAAGTTCAATTTATATCCCATGAACTTAAATCAAGTCATTTCTCAACTTCCGATATTTTCTTAAACAATTTCATACCTAGGAGTCATCGACACTGGCCACTCGAAAAATGGAAAATCCACCGCCTCGAATTTGACTAAATTGCTGGTAATCTAGATTTCACTGGCAGACAAATCCAACGGTGAATTTTGTTTCGTCATCCGAGATCTAGAAAATTTTCAGGTTTTCAACCTGTACTATTATGACAATTTACCGTTTTGCCATTTTTCAGAAAAATTCAATTTTTCTCGGGTTTTACTCTACATAAATTAAATGGCATTGTCACAGTAACAGAAAACTTGTTTTCTTCGTCCCATAGAAATCGAACAATGAGTGTTGAAATAAAGAAGAAGAAGTTTTGGAAAAAGTTTTTGTGATATTGGGTGCTATACAAATCTCACAAAAGTGTTTGCTGATGGTATTTCTTCCTTCCCATACAAATCCAACAATGTGTGCTCAGAAGAAGAAGAAGAAGAATATGTTAGGGTTTTAGGAATGCCTTACCTGTAGATGCTTCAAAGGAGTTGACAGAACGGGAAAGAGGAACCTGTAATAACGTCGTGATCCAAAGAGGAAAAAGAACATGGTTCAAACAAACTCGGACTCGAGGAAGAAGAAGAAAAAGTGGTTAGGGCATTGTGATCGACCAAGAGGAAAAATAAGATAATTCTTCAATTTTTTTTTTTACTGTGTTACTATAGGGATAGCTAGGCATATGAGTAATTTGGGGAAGCTATTTTGCAATCATCTCTTTTGTTACCAAATAACAATTACTTTGACCACAATATATTGAGATTTTTTAGTCTGCAATTTGGAATTCATTCGATTTTTATAATATTTTCCTATTAATATAGACAAACATAGTTTTCCCAAACTTAAATGTATATTTAACTTAAATATGTCTTAGCGTTCATGTATTATAAGACTGGTTTAGTTTAGAGTTTTGACCAAAAATCATTTTAAAAATCTACAAACTACACTTCATTAAAATAATGTCAAGTATTTTTTTTTTTTCAGCAAATAATGTCCAATTTAAAGCATCACTGTGCCATGAAAATAAATCATAAATTGTAATCGGGGACTATAGTTTTAAATTTTTTAAAAAATGATTAATGTCTTAATTTATCACTATAATTTATTCATAATGTTTGAATTTCTACGTAATAAAACGAGAAAGGGTCCTGAGTTTTGAGGTTTGAGAATAGTTTATTGTATTATAATTAAAGTGTTTAGTTATAAAAAATAAAAAATTTAATGATGCGTAGATTTAAACACATTTAAATAATTTTACTATTTAATTTCATTTATTGTCAAGATTTTAGCCTCTTTATCTTGTCCCTTCAATTGATACTCTTTTTATCATGTTATGTACGCTTCCAGTAATTGTATAACAGTATGTTTTGACTTTTGCTATCAATATGCGATTTGCTTTTAATATATAATTAATTAACAAATTAAAGTTAAATGTTTCAAATGAAAATATTACAAAATTTTAAAACTAAATCATGTTCTAGCTACAATTTTAAAGCTTAAAAGGATACTCATTTCACCTCACTTAAATGTGGTTGTTGACTATTTGTTTATCATTTTAAACAAATTTCAAACCAAAGTCATTCAACCGTGTTGTAGTTATAAAAAAAGGGTTAACTATTTTAAATGCAAAGAAAAATTTAAGATTAAAACCATACTTATGGATCACAGCTGTTATTTTAAATCTCCACAAAGTTTTAATTTAAATAATAATTTGAAAACAATTTGAGAATGGAAAGAAAATTATTTTTAACTCATGTTTTATATTTCTAATCTTATTTTATTTTTACTTTAAGAAGAAAAAAATTAAAATAAAAGGAAGAAAGAAAGAAATTAAATTCAATTATGAATAATATAAGTAGGAACTAGGAAGTACATCTTCATTCTTCAACAGTCACCACCTTGGAGGAGTGAGGCGTTCTTCATGGGGGCCTATACGACGTCGCTCTGAAGGGCAGAGAGTGCTTTCGTTTTCATTCATTACGACGTCGTTTCGATGTCACGGGAATTACCTGAAGCTTTGTCGAAAGAAGGCGTCGTATGATTTCTGAATATCTTCGTTGAAGCAGTCGCTGTCTGGACGACGTCGTTTGAGGAAAGCGATATCACGAAATTACCCCGAAAGTTTTGGTTTATTTGGCATTGGACCATGCACACATTCGGTTACAAGTGCTAACAATTTACACCAAGTCCCCCTTCTCTCTTCTCTCTTCTGAAGAATGCAAATCGACGGAGAAGAGAGCCCTTCCTAGGGTTTCCTCGACCGGAGAAGGACCGCAAAAACCCCAGTTCTACGGCGATGGAGCAGTAATAAGGCCGTGTACTCGCGTGGTGCCAGATTCCAGGGTTTCAAGTTCTGCGACGTTTTGATGTTCATGAATGGAGACTGCCTCTTGCTGGCAGGCGATTTCTCATTTTTCCAGTTTTTAGGAGTGATAGCGGTGTCTGACTCTGTTTCTGTCTTTCGTTATATTTGCTGTCCGATTGTCTCTGGCATGTTCTGGGCTGGGAAATCCAGATCAGTGGAATTGACGGGGCTGGGAGGGGCTTCATTGAGAAAGGCGTGTTCTGTGCTTGTCTCGCAAATAGTTCGGGGTCAGGGCTGGCGACGGCGACGGCGACGGCACCGCGGCGCCGTACTTGAACGGTGGCGCGAGGAGGTTTGATAGGGCAATCGGTGGTATCGGAGCGGGTAGACGGGGGCTTGGCGATGGAACAGTTGGTGCCGGAGATTACTACCCATGCGTTGAGAGTTACTTGATTATCCAAGTCTGTGCCTTCGATGACCAATCTGTTAATGCGGAAGGCCGGCAATGATGATAATGCATGGAAAGCGCTCTATCACAAGGTGATTTCTTTGTTTTTTGCTACACCTTTTTTTTTTTTTTTTAAAATTTTGAACCTGTTTATGTATGTTTCTGTTGAATTTCGAGTTTCTTGTGATGTCATTCAACTAATTTATCTGCAATTTTCTTTCTCCAATATTTGAAGCGCTTGTAATCTTGAATTATTTTTCTTCTTGGGGGACCGAGGAAAAGGAGTGTAAATAGTTTTTTTTTTTCTTTTGGCTTGAATAGGCTGTGAAAAAAGAAATTTTGAATCATTATTTGAGCCTAAAGAGGTACAAAACTAAGTAATTCAACAATTCTGTTGGGTTGGTGCGAATTTTTATATTGCATTGTACAAAAAAGTAACTTCTTGTATCCGTTCACCACTTACTAAGATAATAAATCTTTCTAGCATAATAATTGTGGTAATTTTGCTTGCATCCCAGGATTCTTAATTTGGGTAAGGATCACTTCTTCAATTGTCATGTATGTCAGTAGAAAATAGGCTTTATTTATAATTTTCTTCCAGTCTTGTGGTGCATTGTGTAAGGCAGATTGAGGCTGTGTTTGAGCTTTTAAGAGTTAAGGTCCAGTATAAGGTGAATAACATAAAGATGAGAGGTATTAAGAATGGTTCTCTGTGAGCTCAAAATCTTTCGAATCCAAAAGGGTAGGAGAAGGAAAATCTTTAGTGAGGTTCATTACAAAAGGGAAAAAAGGGGGGTGGTATCTTGGGTCAGGTGGTGGAGAAGGGCTATACTCTGCTAAAAGTGTTGAAATCTGTTTCAAGGAAGGAGGTAATCCCAAAAGAACCTTTGAATGGAAGGAGAATGGGGGGTTTTATAAAAGCGGAGGTCACAAAAAAATGATGCGGGCAAATTTCCTATCATGTTTGGTCACGAGATGGAGAAGGAGAGATCTTCGCCGCAGGCGGTCGGGGGATTAATAAGGGTGTTGGGCTTTGTGGGCGATAAACTTAGAGAGTTGGGGGTTAAGGGAACGGAGATGAGGGAGAAAGCGAGAGCGAGAATCGAGGATTTAGTTGCCTTGGAGATTGGATAAATCTGGTTTGGGGGGTGAAGGAAGAGAGTACTGCCCGGGAAGATCTTTTCTTGGAAATGTGACGAAAAATGTCAAAACCCAATAATGATTTGGATAGATGCAGGAGAAGGCCTACCAAGGGAGGCAATGGGAACCTTGAAGTTTTGTGTCATTGGGAGAATCCCAAGATCTTACTTACTTGGCCTGGGGTGGAGAAGCTTGGGCCCAAAAGAACGGGATGGAAATAAAGGGAAGTTTAATGGTGACTTTTTTGAATCAAGATCTTTTATTTATAGAATTTGAAATTCTAGAGGAAGCAAAATGGGTTCTTAAGTCAAGGAGAAGATGGTCTAGGGGTGGATCTCTCAACCTAGAATGATGGAGCCCTAATTCCTGCCTTGTGAGCAATAAGGAGAAAGTGAGGGAGGCATGGATCAGAGTGGTGGGATTGCCTTTGCATCTATGGAGACAAGAGGTCTTGAAGAAGATCGGTGATAGTTGTGGGGGTTTTTTGGCAATCGATAAGGAAACAACACTCAGATTGAAGGTAGCGTGGGCAAGAATCTTGGTGAAGATAGAAGGGACGGTGAGACCAAGTGTTGTCCAACACATCACGGAAGGGGCGAGCTTGACCAGTTGGTGGGGAGGTCTTGGTTGAAAATCATAGATGTTTATTAGGTCAAGGTAGGAAAAACAATCTTAGGAGAGGAAGGGAAGAAGGAGAGGCCCGCGACAGGCCCATTGGAAAACATGAAGCATTGGCCATCTACAGAAAAGGACACCTCATGATGAAGGACAAATGGATAAGATGGGTGAGGAGGTTGTCAGGCAGCGCAGGGGATGGGGCTCTAAGATGGAAAGACAAGGGGTAGGTGGGACATGAATCGAGAAGAGATGCCCAGAATGAGCCTGGGCTGACTTTAGATAACCCATGGATAGTCATATTCTAAGCCCAAGAGACTGTTTGGTGTAAGATCCAACAATCAGAATGAGGAGAGGGAGGTCTTGGAGGAGTTTGGAGCGCACCAACTCTAATTTTTTGTTTAAGCGGGTACGAGCTGTGCACCTGGCGAGCCGTGGGGTTAGTCAGATGAGAACATTTGTGGAGTTTGTTTGTTGAATTCGAGGCCCAGGATTTAAAGGGCGACAGAGCGTGGAAGGGAGTCATCAAGACCAGGCTGCGGTGAGAACCAGTGGGAATAAAAGGCAGCTTTATGTTGACACAGAGGAACCCAAAGGCACACCTCAGACCAGAGGGAGGAGACCGCTGTGAGCTTCTGCAAGAGGAGGCGGGCGGTGTGGGAGATCAGGAGGATGGGAGAATCAAGAGAGTCAGGGAGAACCTGAGAGACATCATTGCATTGGGCTGATCATTTAACTTCTCTTCTTTTCAGTTTGACAGAGCACATTGGGGAGGATGCTGGTCGGGGTTGTGTAGTTTGCACGAGGGAGCGAAAAATCAAGCGTGATGTGTGATTGCGCCCGCAGGGTGGATATTATAGAATTTGGGGCCAGAGGGAAAGAGATGGTTATGGTGGTGAGTCCTCACGGCATCCATAAGGAAGAGGGAGAAGAAGTTTCAATAGAAGAGGATCGAGAAGACTAACGTGGCGAGGAAAGGCGCTTTAAGGTTCAACAAATTTTTTGAGATAGCATGAGAGATACGAGAGGCTGGTGTTGGATCTAATGTATAAAATAAGTGAAACAGGAGAAGGCGAAGGAAAGGGAAGGAGATGCGGGGGCTGACCAAATTCGATAAATGAAAAACTAGCGTGGACAATGCAAGAAAAGGGGAATCAACAAAAGGGAGGTCAGAGGAAAAGGAACTGGGGGCTTTACTTCTAAGTACTAATGAAGATAAAATTCTCTCTTTGGAGATGTTGAGGGTAAAATGACTTCGAAAAAGAGGAAAATAATAAAGGCCTCCCTAAAAATTCAGAAAGTGGACATAGTTTGTCTTCAGGAGACTAAGTTGATGGGTCCTCCAAAGAGTTGGTTAGAAGCCTAGGGGTGGGGAGGTTTGTTGATTGGGCAGCTGTTAATGCAATAGGAGCTTCAGGTGGGATCCTAATTTTCTAGGATTCTAGAGTGCTTTAGCTTGTTGGTAAGGAGGAGAGTCAATCCTCTTTATCCTGTAAGTTCAGAAATTGTGAGGACAACAACACATGGGTGGTTACGAGACATTTCTACGAGGCCCCAATACAAGGGAGAATTTCTTGGGAGGATTTGGGGGGCAGTTAGAGGGTTATGGGGAGGGCCGTGGTTTATAGGAGGCGACTTTAATGTAACCTAATTCCTTGATAAAAGGAATAGAGAAGGCAGGATTTCAAATTCTATGAGAAGGTTCTCGTAGATCATTGACAGAGCTCAGAATTGAAGACATTTCCCTAAGAGAGCGATACACGTGAAGGGGGGCTTAACAGCAAAAAGAATGGCAATACGGTTAGGTTTACGATCCTGAGATGATTGAGAAATGATAGTCTTTGGAGGTGCAAGACAAAGTCTACTACCAAAACCTCTGGACCGCTGATCTTGCTTGAAGGAGGAAGGCTCCCGTTGGGGTCATTACCATTCCAGGTTCGAAAATATGTGGCTCGAGGAGGAGGCTTTAAAACCTTATTAATGATTGGTGGAGGGCACTCGAGATAAGAGGTACCTAGTAGCTATGTTCTAACATGAAGTTGAAGCCCTTAAAGCTCATCTTAGATCTTGGAACAAGAATTCTTTTGGGAGAGTAGAAGAGAAAAAGAAAGAGGGTTTAAAGAAAATAAAAGGTTGGGATGATTTAGAAGTGTTGAAAGCTCTCTCTCTGAGGGAGCGAGAGTTGAAAATGGAGGCTGTGTTGGAGTTTAACATTGGGCTATGTTGGAAGAATTGTTTTGGAGGCAAAAATCTAGGGAGATATGGTTGAAGGAAGGTGATAGAAGTACCGTTTTCTTTCATAGAATGACAAATTCTTACAGAAGAGGGAACAATATCACCAGAATGAAGATAAATGATGTATGGATTACAGAGGAAGCAGAGATGAGGCAAGGTATTGTGGATGCTTTTAAAACTTTGCTCTCAGATACAGGGGAGTGGAGAGCAAGTCTAGATGAGCTGTCTTTTCAGAGAATTACTTAAGAGGAGGCTGCAAGATTGGAAGTGTTCACAACTTTGAGCAATCTAAATGGGGATAAGTTATCAAGCTTGGATGGTTTCCGCGTTGGCTTTTACGGCAACTTAGTAGGGGTGTTAGGTTGATATAATGAGGATGTTCAAGGATTTTTTTTGAGACTGGAACATTTGTAAAGAAAACCTAAACACTACGTTTCTAGTTCTAAGGCCGACAAAAAGGGGGGGCTGAGGACTTCAAGGACATTAGGCCTTCTGGTGGGAAGCTTATACAAGCTAATAGCAAAGGTCCTCACAAATAGATTAAAAAGAATTGTCATCAAACTAATAACAATGAGCACATATAAATGCTTTTGTTGAAGGAAGACATATCATGGATGCCTCCTTGATGGCGAATGAAGCTATAGATAAGATGATTAAAAGGAAGGACAAAGGGGTGTTGTGCAAGTTGGACCTAGAAAAAGCATATGATCGAAACAACTAGAACTGCATTATAAAGGTCCTTCAAAAAATGGGGTTTGGGGTTAAGTGGGTCAACTGGATTAAGAGATGCATATCAACAACATCCTTTTCAGTACTGATTAATGGTAGCCCAACAGGTTTTTTTAACAACACTAGAGGGTTGAAGAGCTGAGGGGTTACTGTCCCCCCCAGTTTTCTCCATCCTTGTAGACAAAGGGAACGCGCTACGGGGTTTCCTTTCAGGCTTTAAGATAGCAAATAGAGATGGTGAAGACCTACATATTACCCACTTGCTTTTCGTGGATGATACACTAGTGTTTTGTAGTGACTCAAGGGATCAATTAACTTATCTCAGCTAGATCTTGTTATGGTTTGAATCAATCACTGGGCTGAAAATCAATCTAGATAAGAGCTCAATCCTGTCGATTGGTGATGTGGTGAATTTAGATGTCCTGGCTTCTAAACTAGGGTGTAAGATAGGAGTTCTGCCTTCTACTTGTCTTGGCCTTCCCCTAGGTACGAGGCGAAATTCCCTATAGGTTTGGGATGGGGTGGAGGAAAGAGTTAGAAAGAAACTAGCTTTATGGAAGAGGCATTATATCTCATAAGGGGGAAGAGTGACTCTAAGCAAGAGCACACTCTCTAACCTGCCCATCTACACTCTGTCTTTGTTTAGAATCCCAAAGGGGGTAAAGTCTAGATTGGAGAAAATCCAGTGGGACTTCTTGTGGGGTGGGGGTAATTTGGACACAAAAAATTCATAGTGAATTAGAGCTGTGTGTACCAACAAAGGGAGGGAGGGAGCTTGTCGAAGTTGAATACGAACAAGTCCTTCTTAGCAAGTGGAATTGGAGGTTGGTACATTGGAGGACATCCCACGGGGACTAATTAAAATTAAAATATGTGCTAGAAGATGGAGGATGGTTCTCGGAGTAGACTAAGGGTAGTTTTGGGGGTGGGCACATGGAAGGATATTCGAAAAGAAGCTCAACAACTAAAACAAAAGTGCAAACTCATGCTGGGTGATGGGAGTCGTATTAGATTTTGGGAAGATAGATGGTGTGGGGAGATTTTGTTGTGCGTCTCTTTCCCAACTGTCTATGCTATATTTTACTTGGAGCCCCTTTATTAGGAGAGGTTTGCCCAGGGAAGCCACGGGAAGAAGGAGGGTGGAACCTAAGATTTATTAGACCTTTCATTGATTGGGAGATGGAAGAAACTCAAAGATTAATCAGTTTGATTAGCAGCAGAAAAGTCTTCTAGGGGGAGAAAGATAGAATTTTTTGGTTAGTGGATAGGAAAGACCAATACACAGTCAAAGCAAACTACAGGCACTTAATAGGTGATGATGTACATGTTTTACCAGCAAACCTTATATGGAACAGTTGTGTGCCCCCTAAAGTGAGTGTTTTCACATGGGAGGTTTGGTGGGGTAAGGTACCGACTATGAATCAGCTAAAGAAAAGGGGTTTTCAGTCTACAAGCATATGCCCTTTGTGCAAAGAAGATGAGGAAAACTTAGACCACCAATTGCTTCACTGTCCCTTAGTTTGGGGTTATTGGGTTGCCCTATTAGGAAGAAAACAAAAAATCTATGGAAGGCGGCACTCTCTAGTCTTTGCTAGGCAATCTAAAAGGAAAGAAATAGGGTGGTCTTTAATGATGACAATTTTTCTCCAGATAGGCTAAAAAATTCCTGCATCACCTATCTCACTTCTTGAGCAGGCCTTATTTATGAGGGGGGTACTTTATTGTAAACTTGCTAATGTGCATTCTCTAGAACTTTTAGGCTCTATGTTCTTTTGGGTGGTTGGTATTTATTCCTTTGCCTTTTTTGCTCTCTTTTCTTTGTATACATCCTGTTACTCTGGGGCTTGGCCATGTTTTGTCAATATATTGTTACGATTACTTATCAAAAAGCGGTTAGATTGGTTTATCTAAGGAGGATCATTTGGAATTTCTCTATTTAATTCCGGTTTCTTCCTAACAAAATGCTTTCTCCCCCAATATATCACCAGTTCTCTAGTTTATAGTCTTAAACCCGTTTCTTTGGTAGGGACATGATTAATTGGGAAATAGTTGTGGGTTGACAATTCTGAAGTTGTTTTTGTCCTATAATTTCCTTAGCATTAAGGACCTAAGTGACTAAGTAAGGGTTAATTTTGTTTCTCCTCCGTTTTTTTTTAATTAGGGATGGGATCCTTTGTTGTATATGTTTTACCTACTTGTTGGGCCTTTTTGTTAGGCATGTTAAAAATATTTGTGTTCCTATTACAAATATAAAATCCTTTATTTATGCCTTGTCAAGATTTTTCCTCAGAAATTTAGTTAGAGAAAAGTTGCTCAACCTTTTTGTTATATTGTTCTTGGTAAGGCTCAGTTGGAGCAGTGGTTCTTTTACCCATCTGTTGCTCCTTATTCTTGCATGCTTGATCCTTATTCTGAGCTTCATATGAAGTTCAGCATTTTGTTTTGTTTGGTTTTCTCTTGACAGGCTTTTGGTAGGATGATATCTTTAGGCTTTTACTCCTCAAGGAAAACCATTTAAAAAGCTCTCCTTTGCTTTGTTCTGGTTCGTAAGAGAGAAGATTGAAGTATTTTGATTACTACTACGAAGTGATTTAGCCTCGTGTCCTCTCTATAAAACAATTAGAAATTTTCTGTTTCATCTGTGAGGTTTTATCTTTTTTATTTATTTTTTTATATCATATACCTTGTCATGTTCTTTTTGAAGTGATCCTGTTGTGATTCAGAACTTTGTTTCATCTGTGAGGTTTTATCTTTCTTTTTATGTCATGTACCTTATCATGTTCTTTCTGAAATGATCCTGTTGTGATTCAGAACTGTCTTTTTATGTCATGTACCTTATCATGTTCTTTCTGAAATGATCCTGTTGTGATTCAGAACTTTGTCTTTTATGTCATGTACCTTGCTCGTGTTCTTTCTGAAATGATCCTGTTGTGATTCAGAACTTTTGTCATTCTGCTTACTCTCTTTGTTCATGTCTTCGTATGGTATACATAGAGTTTTCTTTCTGCAGATACCAAGTATACTACTAGAAATTTATCTGATGTTCTATCTATGAAGGAAAAAGAGGTATCTCTGATCGATCCATATGGAGAGATTAGCAATTAGGTTTCCTGCCAAAATTTGTCTTCTAGATTTTCTTCTGTGCTTGTATAAACCTTTTTTATATTTTGTTTTTAGGATTTCACATTGGAACAAGACAGTGTGACACCGTAGGATGTGGAAAGGCTTACTATGCGGCTACAAGAGCCATTGTGAATATCAATGCAGAATTCTTTGGCATCATCAGAAAGATCGAATTACAGCAATGAATATCATCTTTGGTTCCCGCTATTGCAGATTATGTGAAGTGTGTTCATGGGAGAGCTTTTCAAGAATGCGACATTTTTATACTTATTTAATGAGGGTGGAATTCTATTTACTACCCTTTATAAGCATATATAGTGATGCAAATACTTGATTGGAAGCAGATTGAAGAAACTTAAACTAAAGTACTTTCCATCTGATCTAAATGCTGTTGTTGATGAGCCTGTTAGGGTAGACCACAGTAGGTCATTGAGGTGCTGATTGTCTCTGAGTTTATACATCAGAACTGCATGGTGCTTTGTCTCTATATCAGAGAAATGTGTTTCACGAGCTCGCTCTTAAACGTTATGTGCGATCAATTGGCATTGTTGATTTACTAGACCTTAGGTAGGATAGCTTTTCCCACATATTGTCACACATTTGTGTATGGTCACTTTAGGAATATGGTAGGATGCTAGCTTTTACATAAGCCCATCTGTGCACGCTTACTTAAGGAATATGATGAGATGGCATCAATTTTTCTGAAATGACCTGGACTAACTCTCAAGAATAGTGGGTGGAATATAAGCGACATTTTAAGGTTGTACTTGTTCTCTAATCTAAGGTCTTGAGGTTTCATCCCATGGTCACTAGGTCTTGAGTCTCCTTAGAGCCATTGGAGGTTCTATTTAGTTGTTAACTTTAGGGCCCGTGGGATTAGTTGAGATGTGTGCAAATTAACCTGGACATCCATGGTTATAAAAAGAAGAGGTTGTACTTGTGCTTTGGCGTCTCGTTTAGAGGGTGTGCTTAAATCCATGTCTTAAAGCGTAATAATTTTTCTTCCTTACAGTTACAATGCAGTAGTAGAGAGCTGGCAGCTTGCTTTCAACTGGGACCAAGGCGTGGACTTCCAGGTGAGGGATGTGAGGGCTCGGGTGCTTACAGACATGGCTTGGGTCACAATGAAAACCTTCGTTGACATGGACACTGGGCCATTTAACGTAACAAATGTTTATGAGTTCCATAACGGCCATTGGTTCATGGTGCATCATCACAGCTCTGTGCTCATCGATGGAGAGGTGGATCAACCGATGGTGAATGGGTAGAAGAAAATTAAAAATGAAAAAAGAAAAAAAAGAAGGGAAGAAGAGGTAAAGAGCCAATAACAATATGATGATTAAAAAGAACAATAATAGTTACAAAAAGAATAGTATTTGTTGTTAGGAAGTGAGTCACCCAGAAATTTCTCTATCATTTCTTTGGAAGAATCAATTGTAGTTCTCTCCAACCTCAGTTTTGGCTCCTTTGTGGTATAAAGATGCCCTTTTCTATCGATTTTTTTTCGTAATCATCTGTGTTTAAAATTTTATTGATCCTTTTTGTATATACTGCATACACGTGTGAATGGGACGATGAAAGTAAAAGGTTTGTGGGAAGGAGTTCTGATTGACTGCAGCTTAGCTACTGGCAGAGCCTTTCCATCAGAAAAATTCCATTTGTAATACGCCCTGCCTGCTGCAATGCATTTCAATAACCTCTTTTAGTCTATGATAAAACTAATTTTATAAGAAAATCACGTTATTGATCATATACCCAAATGATTCCAAGACATGCGACCAGAAAAAATTAAAAAAAAAAAAAATCCTGAATTAGATGGTTAAAGTTAAAAACTGGCATGGTAAAAAGCCAAAAATTAAAAAAACATGTAAATGATTAAAGTGAGAAAACGTTCGTTAGGAAGAGAAGGCTTACAAAGCGGTAAAGGGGGTGAGATGGTTTTGGACATACGAGAGGAATAGAGTGTATAATATTGAAAGTGAGTGATTATTAGATGTCAAAAAGTGAAGTAATTCCACCATCAAGGCTAATTTTCTTTTGGATCATATATCAAGACTAATTTACTTTTGGATCATATTGGTATGGTGGCTAATGTAATTTTTTTTAAAAAAAGCTAAACACTTTAGTAAACGGTCTCTTGTTTACATTATACTATACTAGTTTCAAGATAATAATTATACAATTGGAGCAGAATTTGGGGCCATAATTTATCTGGTATGCGTGTTTTAAGCGTAATATTCTATCACTTGCGACCATGCATGATGTCTAAAATTACAATGAGTAATAAAAATTTATTTTCTTATCACTTTAAAAGATCATTTGTGCTCCACTCTGATACTTCCAAAATAAAATGTATTTGGTTAGAAAGACTCGACCCAGCCCTTCCCGATGAATGATACATGAATACTAAGGAATTACTCTAAACTCAACTCAGGAAAATCATTTTATATAACTAAATAAACCAAGAAGAGAAAAGTGATGCTATGGTTCCCATGGATCTAGTGGTCAGGGACCGTGGACTCTGAATCAATATAACTTGGTTCAAGTCTCGAGTGGAACCTCCCTTTTTATTTCTTTCGACCCTTTTTTCTTATCCTCATCTCTCTGCCTGGGTACAGAGCCGAGGCTTGGGGAATGATAACCACACCACCATACACCACCTGTCATGTCCACCCCGCCATCTCACTCTTACCATGGTGGCCTAGCAGCCATCCACCAACCATCGTTAGGTTTCTACGCACCATCTAAGCCCAGGGTTATATAGCTGTTTTTCTACATTTCACTTCTGTCTGTTGGTGAAGAAGAAGAAGAAGAAGAAGGAACCTCTCTCTCCCTCTCACTCTCTCCTTCAGATGCGGCAGCTTCTCTCCAATC